>CM053785.1:847756575-847844075 GCA_028749045.1 Cupressus sempervirens
TCACCACATAAGTAAGAAAATACATTATTCAAGGTGATGAGATGTGGCACATTACAACTTCACTTAGGATACATTATGCTTGGTTAACAATGGGATCACTCAGTTAACATAGAACTCCATCTTTACTTTGGCAGACACTAGGTTAATACTTTAGTATCTCAAGCAATATTGTATTCCTTCTTTCACTTGGTGTAATTGGTGTAGCTCGGTGAATACATGAACTTGATTACAACATTACATGATTACAAAATAATCAAATCAAAATTACACTATCAAGGTCTAACTCATTAAGTGTCCATTGCATACCAATACTTATCAACTCTGTCATGATCATACTTTCTTCAAATCCTCTTCATCAATTAAATGGTATAACACTCTACTGAATTATCATCATATCTAACCAACTAAATCTTGACATAAATGACAAAATAATAATTGATATGACTCTTTCACATAAAATAACAACATTCTCAGTTACATTATCGATTGAGGCTAACAAGCTCCCTCTTTTACATTGACGGAAACACATAACATAGGATTTTATAATACAAAATATTATGCATAAGATAATCAAATGCATGCATTGACAACAATACAAATTTTCAGCAAGCAAGCTACTATTATGGAATTCACCCCAAAAGAAAAATGATTATTTTATGGAATATAAGGTGACTTAATAGTATTCATAAGATGGGAGTGGCTCTAGAAATCTAGCTACAGATCATAAACATGATATTTTAGTCATTCAAGAAACTAAAATGGAGAAGAAAAAAGAGGAAAAGTTAAGGTTTTTCAAAATCTATGAGGTATTGGCTAATAGTTATGAAGGGGCTTCAGGGGGAGTTCTAATTATATGGAATCAAATTTTTGTTTCTATAAAACTTATTGATTTGAATAAGAACTTCTTAGTAATCAAGTTTCACCATTTACATTTGGGTGTCAGCTGGAATCTAGTTAATATTTATGCCCCTAACAGTAAGAATTTGAGGAAATTCTTTTGGAATAGATTGTCAAATCTTAAAAGTAAGAATTATAATGGTAGTTGGCTTATGTTGGGGGACTTTAATATTCCTCTCATGTGAGCATGAAAAAATGAGAGATAATCCAAATGAGCTTGATGGTAGATTGGATCTAATGGACTTTATTAATGGTGAAGGGTTGAAGGATATGGATCTTCAAGGAAATTGTTTTACCTGGACTAATAAGAAGCAGGAGAGAGTTGTATTCAAGCTCACTTGGGTAGGGTCCTTATCTCTCTTGATTGTGCTCAGGAGTTCTCCTACTTGTCTCGTATATCTAAGGTGGGCTCTGACCATTTTCCTTTGGTTTTCTTGGTAGACTCAAATAAGGAAAACAAAAAATTTCCTTTTAGATTTGAAAAAATGTGGATCCAGCACCGAGATTTTGTTCAAAATTGTGGAAGTTGGTGGAATTTAAAGGTGGAAGTGAATACTTTCTATCACTTAGCTACTAAACTTAGGCATGGTAAAAGGAAAGTCAAGGAATTGAATAAGAGAGAATTTGGAGATATTTTTAAAGAAAAGTCTGATGGGTTAATGGAACTAAAAGATATTTAGGATAGAATTAAGATGGAATGTTATTTTGTGGTCATTCTTGTTGAAGAAAATGAAAAATCGGTCAATTTTCACAATATTGTTTCAAAGGAAGAGACCTTTTGGAGGTAGAGGTCTAGAGTAATATACTTCAGGTAGGTGATAGAAACTCCAATCTTTTTCACTTGACTGGGTGAAAGCACAAACCTATGTCACCATTTTGCAAAGGAAAGTGCTAACAAAATTATAACTATTCACCTTCAATGACATAAACTTGGTATTGTTATTTTGAATTTGAAAATGAATTAAACCAATGAAATGTATAGAAATGGATGAAGTTTAGGATTATAATTTTTAATAATTATTTGGAATAAGAATTGATATATTTTCTTAATTTTTATAGATATTTTTTTAGCTGTTGAAAAATGCTAAAAATTAGGGGTCTAGTTCCCACCACAAAACTACATGGAAATAGACTTAATTCTCTTTGATCTTAGACTGTGTTATAATTAACATATATAGCTAGAACAATCAAAAATAAAAATCAACTTTAGACCTATATTTTCTCTTTGATAATGATTCAAATTTCAACTCATCTAAAATTGATAATTTTCATCTACCACCACATTTTTCAACACAAATCTATTCTGACTAGGAGAAAAATTATACATTCTAAAAGAGGACTCTCTCTTCTAGAATGCAATATAGTTTTTAATTTTTTTTAATATGATTTAATATTTTTTTCTTTCTCAAAATTGACATCTTTTTTACTGTTAAAATAATTGCTTGTAGAAATTTTTAATTATAATACACTATATCTAATTAAAACACTATAAACTCTATATGAGAATATTCTTGACTCTGAGCTCTATAAAATGGTGTTTATAGGTTATTTTAAAAAAATCATAAAAATAGTAAGAGTTGTTGAAATGCCAATTTTTTGAAATAATTGTATTTCTTTAGTAATTGGATACAAACTAGTATAAAACATGCATTTAATAGACATTTCCAATTAGAAAAGTGTGAAACCATATATAAGATAGCTAGATTGGATTTATCTAGATCATATGTTTGGACAAAACTAATTTTTAGATAGAATACTCAAATTTAGTCATTCTAATAAGTCATTCTAAAAGGTGACATAGTTTTGTACTTTTAACCTGGTCAATTTTCACAATATTGTTTGAAATGAAGAGACCTTTTGGAGGTAGAGGTCTAGAATGATATGGCTGCAGGTACGTGATAGAAACTCCAAATTTTTTCACTTGACTACTATGAAACAAAAGGCTACCAACTGATTGACTAAACTAAAGGTGGGTGTGAATGAAGTTATTGAAGAGAAGAAGATTGTTGATAAACTAGTTTCCTTCTTTTCTTCTCTCCTCACTACCGATCAAAATATTAATAGTATTAAGAAGGAAGAATTTCTTGGTACTATTCCTAAATTTGTGTCTAAAGAGAGGAATCATGGGTTAATTTCTATTCCCTCTAAGAAAGAGATCTTTGAGGTAGCTCAATCTTTTGAAGGGGATAAATCCCCAGTCCTAGATGGATTTCCTATATTTTTCTTCTAGTTGTTATGGGAGGTGGTTGGAAAGGATGTAGGTAATGTTGTCAAGGAGCTTAAAGGAGCTAGAAAAATTCTTAAATAGATTACTTTTACTTTTTTATGCTTGATTCCAAAAAAATGGGAGTAGATGCTCTAGAGTTCTTTAGACCTATTAGCCTATACAATTCAATTGAGAAAATTATTTCTAAAATTTTAACTATACGTATTCTAAAGATTCTTAGGAATTTGATATCTAAACAACAAAATGGTTTTGTTCTAGGGAGGAAAATTTTGAATTCTATTATTGTGGTGCATGAAAATATTCACTCTATGGCTTTTTCTCAAACTTAGGGATTTGTGATGAAACTAGATATTGCAAAAGCCTACGACTGAGTGGAATGTATTTTCCATTTGAAATTTCTAAAGACTTTTGGTTTTGATGATAGATGCTTACATCTAATATCTCAATCAGATACTATGACTTTTGTGGCTATTTTGGTTAATGGGGTCTCTACCAATTTTTTCAAACCTTCTAGAGGGCTAAGACAGGGAGATCCTCTATCTCCAATTTTGTTTACTATTATGTTTGAATATTTAGGAAGGTATATCAAGGCTCTTGTGGTTAAGGGATATATTCATGATATTAATCCTTCTTCTCATCATCTAATCTGTTCTCATGAATAATTTGTTGATGATAATATTTTCTTGGGATTGTCGATAGTCATGGAGGCTAGATACTTTAAAAGGGCCCTTAATTTTCACTCTAATGCTTCAATGCAATTGGTTAATTAAGAGAAAATTTCATTATTCTTCCTTAATGCTCCTTTTCCTAGGAAAAGGAAGATTGCTAATATTTTGGGTTATACTATTCATGATTCACTAGGAACTTATCTTGGGCTTCCCCTAGGTAGAAACCCCTTGATTCTTTTTGAGAGAATCTACTTGATAAGTTCAATAAAAAGTAGGCAAGTTAGAAAGGAAATAGCCTTACCCAAGTTGCTAAAGTTACCCTTCTGACATTATCTATCCAAATCCTTCCAACATATTCCCTTAGCCTATTTAAAATTCTAGGTAAATATGTAGAGGCTATTGATAAGATCCAAAAGATTTTTTTGTGGACTAGATCAGAAGACAGAAAAAACATTTCCTTTAATTACAAATGGGATAATACTTGTCATCCTAAATGTGCAGGTGGTCTTTGTATTAGGAAAATTTAGAGTATGAATAAAGCTTTGTTAGCTAAGCAAGGGTGTAAACTTTATCAAGAAGACATGGAATGGAGCACTATATGGAAGCACAAATATTTAAAAATGTCTACTCTCTCTGTCTCTCTCTCTAAGTATTTGAACCTTTCTAGGATCATTAACTCTTCTACTATATGGAATGTTGCTCAAGTTAATGATACTCTTCAAAGAATTTGCAAATAGAAATTGGGAAATGGCATAATGGTGAAATTTTGTGAGGACATCTAGATTCTATATGTTCCATTGAACCAAGTTTATTTTGATGTCTTTTATATTGAAAGAAGAAAACAAACCTACAGGTGCTATATTTCTAACTATTGGAGGAATGATGGGTGGGTGCATCTTGTGGAGATTAATCCTAACCTATTGTTTAATCACACTACTCTTAATGTCTCTTCCTTAAAGGGGACAAGGAAGAATCCCTTGTTTGGGGTTTTCACCTAAGTGGAAATAATAAAGTGGCCCATGTCTTCAAATGTGATACTAATGTAATTCACCCTCTTTGATTAAAATCCTGGAGAGAAATGGTCTAATTTGTATGATTGAAATTTTCTTTTGGTTTTCTCTCCAAAATCGAATCTTAACTATAGAAAATCTCCAAAAAAGGGGTATGTAATAGACGTAATCAATGTAAAAATACTTATAAAGATAGTGATCAACTTTTCCTTCATTGCAATTATAGTCAAAGTGTCCAAAATATCCTTCTAGAGTACTGGAATCTTCAACAGATTCAAACTAGTAACCTTATGGATTGTTTTCTTTGTTGGAAATGTCCTAAAAGTGGTTCTTTAGTTCGATCCCTTTGGAGCTATTATCTCCCACATTTGTGTTGGGGACTCTAGAAAGAAAGAAATAACATAATATTTAGAGAGAAAGAATGTCTTGCTTGGGTGGTTGGCTACAAGTTCCTTAGGGATCTTAAGGAAAACTTCCTTAATCAAATTAGAAATATTGGCCAATTTGATATATATCATCCAATGAGATACAAAGAGATTAAAGATAATAAGCAGAGTGAGAGTGATCTAGAAATCACATCCTAATGGGTGGAAAAAGTTAATTTTGATGGCTCTACTAAAGCTAACCTAGGGAGAGTTGGATGTGGGGGAGTCCTCAGATATCATAACTATAGAGTAGTGGATGTTTTGGTTGTTCCTATTGGCATTGCTACGAGTCACATGGCAGAAATAATTGCGGCTTTGTTTACTGCTTGTAAGGCTGTAAAAACTATTATTAGGAAAGTATGGCTGGAAGGGAAATCTTTGAAAATTGTTAATATTCATAATAATAAATATTCATTTACTTGGAATATTGAAATGATTATGGAAGAAATTAAAAGTCTTCTTAATAATTTTGAAAAGGTTATTATTACCCATATTTATGGTGAGGGTAATAGGATTCCTGATTGGATTGCCAACAAAGTCAAGGCATGGACAGATTGATTTCATGGATGGATGACCTTAGAAAGGAATAAAATTTAGAGATGATCATTCAACTTGATGGGACATATGCAATTGAAGCTAAATTGAGTGAAAACTTTAATTAAGTTTTTTACTAATTTTGAAGGAGGATGTAACTTTTGTAGACACCTAAATCTAATTACATCTTCAGGTAATTTGATTTAGTCATCTCCTAGGAAATTATTGATTAAATATTTATTATTTAATTAATTAATCATCATCCCCTAGTTAATTTATTTATTTAATTAACTATAGTCCAATTGATAAAATCAAATGATAACCCAAAAATAACTTTTCAATTAATCCCCTATTCCTCTATTAAATTAAATAGATCCTCAAATCTATTTAATTTAATCCCACATCCCCCTCTTTATTAGATAAATAATTTAATAAATCATCCTAACCCTTAAAACATCGCTAAACCCTACCTTTACCCCTAATCCAATCTATTCATCCATACTAACCTCACCTAGCCACCTAACTAATCCATTTGTTCAAAGCTAAGCCACTTGTCCCCAACCCCCTTCCTAAGCTAAGTCTAATCCCCCTCCTAAACATGTGCACAACTTTAAGCAAGGGTTAAGATTTGCTAACCCAAGCCAAAGTCAACAAGTCTCCCTTGTCCTCTTCCATCCTTATCTAAGAGCATTAATGACTCTTATGTGCCATTAAATTCCTCTTATATCCCTCTTCCTCCCTCATTACTACCTTTTTCCAACCATATTTCTCATCCCCTCACACTCATCTTTTTTGTGACAAGTGTCACTCCTTGATTGGCTCCAAATAAGAACAATCCATGTGCTCTCCTTTCAAAGCATCCTAGCCCTCCCTCGCCATTCTTTCATCCCAACATCTTGACCATCTATCTCTCTACCCCTTGGCCTATAAATAAAGCCCTTCCCTCTCACAATCCATCATCTACTTTCATGCAAACTTATAATGCCCCACTGACCACTACATTATACTCATTTTGCACCATAGCCAAGCTAAAATCCATCTTCACCTACATTGTTTAATCCTCCATCCTCCTGCTTGCTTCGTAAAACACCCATCCATTATAAGCTTGAGCATGCCATGAGAATACATCCCCTATCCATCAAGGACATATCTACATCATTGTAGATTACACCCAAGAGCCTACTATTCTTGGTTTTCCCTCCTTCTTAGTGATGACCTTGGTCCTATCATAAGTGTTAACTACTTTTATTATTGTGAATACTTAGTTAGTAGTTAGTATTCAATTTGAAATACTAAATTAGTTAATACAACTTTAATGATAATGGTATTATTTTTTTGAGGGTTTACCTCTTAATTTTTACCTTCATAGATTGGCATGTATTGTGGATGATCTCAAATTGTAATGAGAAAGATTATTTTTCCTTGTTTTGCAATATCTTTCTTCATTGTAAGAGATTGGTGATTGGAGTGAGTTACAAAATGGGTGTTGAGCAAAGGAATCAAGAGCCTATGAACTATAAGCATTGGAAGGAGAAAATGACGGTCTAGAACATTCTTCATAAAGGTAAGTTACTAATTTCCCTAAAAGATTGTATGGCTACAAACCCCATATTACTAAAGAATTTTTTAGAAACTAGCTTAGGGTTGTTGTGACTTTGCATGGGATTTATGTGAATATTATGGAAGAGTTTATTGTAGAAATAACTAGGCTTTCTATTGGGGGAATAAAATTCAAGAAAGAGACTAAAATCTCGAATGTTGCCCTGAATTTTTTTCTAAAGAACCCTCAGTAAGAGACAAAACTAGTTAAGGAAGGGGACTTGTTTTGTATCAACTTGATTAAGCTTCTATGGAAAGATGTTTTGTCATGCAATCATGAGTATTTCATCTTTAATGGGAGATCCAAAAGAGTGCATAACTTTCATTTTGGTTTTTTAAATCATTTCTGATACAAGGATATGGTTTGTTTTCCATTCTACTTGAAGTATTCCTTTTTAAACAACCTGAATTCTCATAGGAAAAAGATTTCTAGGCCTATTCTTAATGAAGGATTATCCTTGTTATTAAGGAATATGTTGGCTTCCCAATTAGATCAATAATTTGGTTTTAGAAACACAACTCATGGATTGGAAATCCAAAATGAGCAGTTATCTTTGTAATAAAGAAAGTTCATTTAAATTATCAACCTGAGGATGTATACTTTAAAAAAGTTTTCAAAGTATATGCACCATGAAACTCTCTAAGATATTCTATCGTTGTAAAATATAAACTATAAAAATTCTATAAATAAATTTAAATATAGAGTAATGGCTATAGGAAACTACAAGAAACTACACAGTAGTGGCTGTAGGAATTGTATATTATCTAATATATCTATATCTCTATGTATTTCTGCATCAAATGCTTGGTTACAATTTTGAATATATAAAATTATTGAATCCCTAACAATCATCTAAAAAGTGTCCCATCATTCCTTTAAACAAGGAAGAGATTTATTACAAAACTAATGACTAAGTGTGCTAATTTTTAGTTCCACATTTTCAGCATCAACTCAAGTGCATATTTCTCCTTTATTATTTCAAATTATATCAAACCCTTTTACCACATTGTGCTCCCCCTTTCTCTATTTCTATATCATTTTTAAAATCTAAATTTCATTAAGAAATATGGAAGTTATGGTTATTTTACTGAAAGTGGTTTTATGCTGCCTGAAAACATGCCACCTTTTCGTCAATCAACTTCTGATCCATGGTGCTCATTAAGTGTTTTGAAACAACTCAAATGATCAAAATGGTTTTTGTGCCTTTTTTTCATCTTTCCAAATCCATAGGCCATTCTTAATTTTATTAAGAATTGAGTGAGATATGCCTATTTTTCTGAAACTAACTTTTGACTTTTTCTTCATTTCCTACAATTGTTGATTATTGACAAGTGTCAACTTGCTTCTCCTTTTTCCCAGGTACATGAAAAACTCAAATATCTCACAAAAAACATGATAATCACCTTAAGATAATTATACTTCAACAATAACCATTTATCATAATAAATCATCACACTTCAACATTAACTAGCTACACATACAAATGTTAATCAATAAATCATTTATCATAGTTAATGCTTCATAAATCAAGTTAAAATATGAAAATGGCTTGGTAATATATTAAAATAATAGGGTAAAGTGTTATAGTAGATGAATATAAATATGACATTTTATAGGCTCATCATTCCCCCAGTTGAAATCTTGCTTGTCCTCAAGCAAGGGATAGGCATTAGATAGTCATGAAAGCTATTACCATTCCATACTTCTATTTTTTTCCATCTCTCATCTTCATATTTTTCACCAAGAATATAGGAGGTAGCCTAAAAATATTCATGAAAGGTCATCCTCGAATTGTCAATGACAATAGCACAAGGCATGTATGTGCTCCCCCCAACTAAAAGGTTGTTTGTCCTCAAACGATAATGTATGTATGACGGTGGCATAAAATTACACATGAAGCATATAATTAAAATAATGATAATTGAAAAACAAAATGCATTGTATAGGAAATCAATTACTAAAAATGATAAATATTATGAATAAATGGTAATCATAAACATAGTACCATTTGTTTTTGTTGTAGTGGGAAACTTCAAAATTTGTGAATAGATGAAAGTACAAGTCCCTTGACTGTTGAAATTCAGGTCCCTCCAAGAGTATTGCATATTTAATATGAGTACTATCTTCATACTTTTTGAAATTTTTGTTTTTGATCATATAGTTGTTGCTGTAGAATTTTCCATTCAATCAAAGAGCAGTGGTTGCAAGACTGGTTGTTAAAACTAGACAATAGTTGTTGTAGAACTGACTGTTACAACATGAAACCTACAGATAAGACCAACTAGATACCATCATTGAATAGAACATTCTTGACATCATGAAGACTCAACTACTCAATGGAATGTTTGGAAATATATGCAAAGACTCTCTTACAAAATTATAGACTAAACTAGAACACTACTAACTCTAAGAAATTGTGTAACAACACTTATTGAATGAAAAACCTAACCTAACCTATCATATCCTACACTAACCAGATTACATGACCCACTCAAACAAAACCATTTTCTAGTTCTTTGAAGTATCTTCCTCTTCTAAGAGTCTTTCAATGCTTCACGTGCCTATGCATAGTGAGAAATAGTTTCAGCATTAGTTGAAACTTAATATGCAACAATTTTTTTGGAAAGACATTAGCAAAGTCACTTATTACTTCATGTATATTCCTATATTGAAGTACATGAGTAATTTGAAATGTGTCCCCTTTTTTTGTAGTTGCATATTGAGGTTTATCTTTAGTTGCAACTTCTTTCTTTGTTGCAACCATAGCTTGTGATAACAACTTTTCCTCCATATGAATGGGATGTCTAATTGGACAGCTTCATGAAAGAACAAATTTTGAACCCTCCTTTTTGGCTTTGTGTAGATCAATTGCTTCTTTATCCTCTTCTTGACTTTTAAAAGCCAATTTATGTGGCTGATTTGATAAAAGTACAAGAATTTTCGCACCATCTTTATAAGGCTCATAGTTTCTCTATTCAAGAGATGTTGATTTAACATTTATTGTTAAAGAAAACTCTTCTAAATCATCCCAAAAATTGATCTTTTTCAATATCTTCTTTACTTTTATGCATGGGAGGACTAATTTTCACTTTATTGCAACTCTCTTCTTGAACTAGGAGTTCTAATTTGACATCACATTCATCTTCAATAACAACCTTATGTATGGTGATTTCATCATTTTGCAAAACAAGGTTGTCTTGATTTGACTCTTCAAAAATCAAAATTTTGTCATCCTTTATGATGCAAGAGAACATGGCTTCATTGATTTTCAAACTTGCTAAAAATGATAATAGATCTATATTCTTATTCTCCATGGATCTAAAACCCATTTTGTGTTGCTGCAAACTTTTATAATCCTAAGTACTTTTAAAAGAAACTAAGATTCTAGGAAAATAAAAAAGACCTGCTAGAAAACTTAGAGACTCTCATAGCTTGACTTGTCCCCAGTAATGGTTCCAAAAATTTTGGCTTCCCAATTAGATCAATAACTTGGTTTTAGAAACACAACTCATGGATTGGACATCCAAAATGAGCAGTTATCTTTCTAATAGAGAAGGTTCATTTAAATTGTCAACTTGAGGATGTATACTTGAAACAAGTCTGCAAAGTATATGCACCATGAAACTCTCTAAGCTATTCTATCATTGAAAAATATAAAATATAAAAATGCTACAAATAAATCTAAATATAGAGTAATGGTTGTGAGAAATTGTAAGAAACTGCATAGTAGTAGCTATAGGAACTGTATATTATCTAATATATCTATATCTCTATATATGTCTACATCAAATGTTTGGTTACAATTTCAAATATATAAGATTATTGACTCCCTAACAATCATCTAACAAGTGTACCATCATTCCTGTAAACAAGGGAGAGATTTATTAGAAAATTAATGATTAAGTGTGTTGATTTTTAGTTTCACATTTTCAGCATCCACTCAAGTGCATGCTTATCCTTTATTATTTCGAATTATATCAAACCCTTTTTCCACATTGTCCTTCTCCTTTCTCTCTTTCCAGATCATTATGAAAATTTGAATTTCATTAAGAAATGTGGAAGTTATGATTATTTTACTGAAAGTGGTTTTATGCTACCTAAAAACATGCCAACTTTTCCTCAGTCAACTTCTGATCCATGGTGCTCATTAAATTTTTTGAACCAACTCAAATGCTCAAAAGAGTTTTGTGCCTTGTTTTCACCTTTCCAAATCCATAGGCTATTCTTAATTTCATTAAGAATTGAGTGAGATATGTCTTTTTTCTGAAACTAACTTTTGACTTTTTCTTCATTTCTTGTAATTTCTAATCATTGAAAAGTGTTAACTTTATTCTCCTTCTTCCCAGCTACATGAATGCCTCAGATACCTCACAAGAAACATGTTAATCACCTCAAGATAATTATACTTCAACAATAACCATTTATCATAATAAATCATCACAATTCAACATTAACTAGCTACACATACAAATGTCAATCAATAAATCATTTATCATAGTTAATGCTTCATAAATCAAGTTAACATATGGAAATGGCTTGGGAATATATTAAAATCATGGAGTAAAGTGTTATAGTAGATGAATATAAATATGATATTTTATAGGCTCATCAAAATATTTCAGGGAAAATGATATTAAGCTCTCTCTTTCATCTAGTAAAAGAAAAAAGATCTTTGGGAAGGAGATTCTAGATAAATCTAGCATTATAAAGTCAAAATGCACAATCTTAAAATTGAGGAGATTAAGGACATGGATACTAAATTAGATAGCGACTAGGCTAGTAAGAAGGAAAGTGCAAAGAAAAATAAAAATAGGAAGGCTAAAGGAGAAATAAAAAGGAAAAACAAATCTAAGGTTAGAGAAGATATATTGGTAGAGTAAAAGGGCACCATGTAAGAAGAGAATGAGAATGAAGAGGAAGGAGAAATGAAGATTGGAAATTTTAGCTAAAATAATGATCAGTACTCAGGTAGTTAGGATGATTCTGTGTCTATGTCTGGTAAGACAGGGAGTAATGTGGGTTCTCCAAACCCTAAAACTAAGAAGCTAAACTGTTCTTTGATTTTAAAGGACAATGATATTGAGGTGACAAATATTACACCCACAAATTAAGCTACGGAGGAAGAGGGGGGGCAGATGGAAACCAACAACTGGGCTAGTGAGAAGGAAAGTGCAAAGAAAAATAAAAATAGGAATGTTAAAGGAGAAATAAAAAGTAAAACCAAATCTAAGGTTAGAGAAGATAGATTGGTAGAGGAAAAGGGCACCATGGAAGAAAACAATGAGAATCAAGAGGAAGGAGAAATGAAGATTGGAAATTTTAGCTCAAATAATGATGGGTACTCGGTAGTTAGGATGATTCTATGTATATGTTTGGTGGGATGTAAACACTCAAAAATAGTTTACATCTATGGTTTCATTACATTTCCATACTAACTCATTCCATTTTATTATTCCACTAACTTGGACCTTTTGGCCAACTTGATCATATCTCAATAGTGTCTATCATCATTTATATCCTCTTTCACATTAATTGTAGATCATTTCAAAACCATTTCAAATCAACTCAAAATAATCTCAAATCAACCCAGAATCACCCCAAATCTAATCAGAATCACCCAGAATTAGTCTTAATAAAGCTAAAACATGTTATATACCTTGAATCAATCATCATCTATTTAATACTAGCCATTGTTGTGGCTTTCAGTGCCTTGGAAACCTATCAATCTATCAAATCTTATCAATTTGATCTTAGTACTATCATGGCTCTCAATGCTAGTTCAAACTATCATTCACATCATTTGATCTTTGACACTGTCAAGTTCCTCAATGTTAGATCATAGCATTATCAAACAGTTAAAAACATTGACCCTATTTGTCGATGTTATTATGATCAACCTTATCAACCAATCTTGATCTTGTAGCATTTATGATATTGATTAAGTGTTACTGGTCCTTAGTTCATGTCATGTGTCATTGGCATGCTATAAATTTTGAATCATTCAATCAATTTGACCATGGCTTTGGTCTACATGTCATCATACTAGTCAATCTGCATTATCATCACATTTTCATCAAAGGATACTATCACACTTATTTAATCAAATTGGCCAATTATCAACTTATTTTCTCTATAGGATTAAATAACCTATAATTTAATCCTTTTTCATTTTACTAATTATTCTTCTTTACTAACCTTCTCAATTAATTAATTGATTCACCATTCACAAACCGTTGAAATTCACAATTTCCTAAGTCATATTTTCCACCATTAATTCCATTTTTACTAATTTCTATTTGTGTGGATATCTGGATTTTTAATTCAAATATTCCACATAATATTGACATCACCATGACACATGTGCATGACACATCATGGATTCTCCATTTAGAATTAGCTAAGATATGTCATAATTCATATATTCTTATCCCCTTACACATATCTATGTTTGACTTCATTGTCATACATTCTTGGCACTAAGTGGGTTTGAGGTGTCACATGACGCATCATAGATCCTCTTCCATTTTTAGTCATGCTTGACTTCCAAGCATCATACAATCCCACATTTAGCATCTTGTGTCATGTGTGTCATGGATTCTCAAAGGAATCTCTTACCAAGTTTCATATCCAAGGTGACAAGTCCAATGCTCTCATCTTGTGTGTTGATTATAAATTGGGCACTTCCCCCCTCATTTCTAGTCCTTGGGTCCTAATTCTTAAATCTTTCAAGTCCTTTGTCCTTTTCTCTCTCAAGCTTAAATCACATCTTCTAGTATTCTCATATTATTATCATTACCATTCATTTTTTCTTCCTGATTATGTGCACTATATGCAATTGGTCCTACATCACATGGAGAAGAAAGAAGGACATGGGAGCTACAAATGAAAGAGGGGGTTTTAACTTTGTGTTCTTCCTTATGTTTATTTGGATTTCATGGTAGACTAGAGGGTATCAATGTATGTTTAGTGGGTTTGTTATTTTCTCGTAATATGTTAGATATTAGCCCATTTTTTGGTCCTACAATTGGTGAACCTAACATGAACATGCTTAACTAACTTGGGTTTCTTGTTTTTTATGCTTGTAGGTGCAAAGAAGGAGCTCACCTGGAAGGGTATAACAACTATCTGCACTTCTTTATCAAATCTATATTAATTAGGGGGTCCAATAACATGGTTATATGCTATCATTTTATGCATTTTATTAGCTTTCTATCCTAGGGTGCACTCTTCTCTATCAAGGCACACTTGGAGCCTTTAGGAACCATTTTTAGGGGCTTAGAAGTCACTATAACCCCCATATGTTGTTCCTTTCTTACAAACTATACTTACAAACCACCAATTGTGCCCTTCTTAGCCCCAACTCCACCATAGGCATAGTCTACACTATTTGAGCACACTTGGGAAGGTAGATTTCAAAATTTTAGTTTTTGTGTATTGTTTAGGGTTCATTTCCCCCACAACTGGCAACTAACCTCCCAACTACACCTAGAAACTACTAACTATGCCCTTCTAGGCCCCAAGTGTATCATGGGTGTAGTTAGCACCATCTAAGCACACTTGGGAGAATCATGAGCCATTTTTATCTTCTAGGGAACAGTTTGCTCTTTCAAAGCGCAGTTGGTTCATAGAAAGCACATACTTCACTTAGAATCTACATCTAGGGTTTGTGTTTCCTTCTATGACCTAGATTAGATATTTTTATGTTACTGATGGTTTGTTTTTAGCATGTGGAAATCATTGGATAAAGACATAATCATTACAAACTACTACTACTTGTTTGCAGGATGTTGTCGAAGACCCTAATGTACTTGTCTAAACTATGTGGGTGGATTTCCTAGATTAAATAACACTTTGTTTGGTACTTTAAAATGAAATTTTTCTATACTACTTGGCATGTATGCAGTGTTTAAAACCATAGGAGTTACATAGATGTATCCTCTTCCCTTGCCATTCATAGATCTTGGGTGTAAGAGAAATCCATTTGACTTCTATAGAGAAGCCTTCCTTGGACCAAGATACCCAATATTGGGTATGCTAGGGGATGACTTTAGAGTGGTAACATGCCAAAGCTAGGTCAAGATTCTAGTTGCTATATAAAACTTGACACGGTTAATACCTTGTTGGTGGTATTGCTGCATGATAGCTCTCTTCCAGTACCCTTGTGGTGCATCAAACTTGGTTCTTGGGGCTAGGAGACCGTCTAAGGAAGTGTTGGAATATTCAAATATGGAAGGAGTACTTAAGAGAGGGGGGTGAATCATAAGTATCACACTTTAGCCAATAAAACTTTTAACTACAAGTAAATTGCATGCATGTAAATACATCAAACAGATATGAAACTAAACACATGCATCAACAACTCATAACACTAAAATTTGGTAACCCAGAAACCCTCTAGGAATAAGAAGGTAAAACTGGGGTGGGGATGGTACCCACAAAAATTACTACAAAAATATTGTTCAACTACTTCTGATTGTCTTCCCTGTTAAAGGCCTTCCCTATTAAAGGCTTTACACTGTATCAATAGTGACCTGGTTAAAGGCTTTACAAACACTTAACATAAAGTGTCACTCTATTAAAGGATTTTAATCACCTAATTAAAGGATCTACAAAATAGTTGTTAAGCTAACCTATCACCATAGGATTTTCATTCTAATACAATTGCTAGAAAGTATTGGGTATAATGAACCTAATAGATTACAATCCTTGATTGTTGAATGCAGGCACCTGTTCCGCTTTCTCTGATCTTGATCCTTTTGTGATCTGATAATCCTTGCTTCTGAAAATAAATTTTCTTGTGCACCCTTGTATGTCCACTCATATATCTTTACAATGAAATTTTGTCTTCCTTATAAAGACTTCAAAGACTTAGGGTTAGATATGGATCTACGATCCACATTGAATCTCAATTTCTCGCTCAATACTTGTCTTTTACTGATTGGTTGCATGCCTTTATCATTTTTCTTATTAGCTGCATGTAGATTTCATAGGAAAGATAAAATATTCGATCTCATTATTAAATCCTTCGAGATTTTACTTATGTCGGCTGCAAAAACTATTTGCATCATAGTTTGTGCAATTACAAACTCTTATGCTGATATTCTGAGTTACTTGGCTTCTGAAGCATTGCTGATGCTCAGCACATGTTGTTTCCTGGATAGTAGGAGACCTAAACAAAACTTTATCACTTGGCACTTGTTTAACACTCAGGGCTTGTTAACACTCAGCACTTGTTAACACTCGGCATCTATTAACACTCGACACTTGTTAACACTCGGCACCTACTATTACTCGGCACTTGATATAGCTCGGCACTTCATATTACTCGACACCTACTCTTTGTTCGGCATTTTTTAGTGGAAAAATTATTAAGTGTATTGACACTCAGTTGTGAAATTTATTCTTTAAGCTAACAATCTCCCCCTTTGACATGAGTGGCAAAAACACTTAACTAAGATCCTTATGACTCCTTATTAGTTGATCTTGTATGTACACTCAGTGAGTTCTGTCCTGTTTTTGCATTCTAACTAATCAAAATTTTGCTATCTCAAAATTTGCTCCCAAAATTTTCTATCTCCCCCTTTTATCATACTTATCATTTCATTATTGTACTTAACTCCCCCATACTTAATCTCTTCTTATCACTCCCCCATACTTATTCTCCCCCTTTTTGACACTTATGTCAAGGGTCTTACAATGAAATGCGATACTTGGCCAAAAATGTACTATTTACTTCAAGGAGTACTTTCAGAGTTGCATCCCAATTTGCTAGTGTGACATGCAATGTCTTATACTGAATGGCAATCTCTGCTGCTAGGTGTACAAGTCCATCAGATGAAGAAAGATTGGGGTCTTTCTTAAGGACTATCTCTACATTTATCTACTCCTTGTGAAGTAGTTCCAAATGAGGAGTTATTGATGATTGAATTTGCATCAATTTAGCTTTTGTGGTTGCCTCCTCTATTGCTAAGACAACTAACTCTCTTTGTGTGTGAAGCGATTGGGCAAAATGCTTCTCACTTTGTGTTGGATTTGTGGGGAGTTGCATGCTAGAAATTCTCAGATTGTTTTCCAAGCTCACTATTTTTTGGCTAGTGTCCTATGTGAATGTGGAAAAATTACACAACTTTTTGTATAGGAAAAAGATGTTTCCTAGTACAGTTTTAACTGTTTTAATTTTCTTTTCCAATTCTTCTTGTGACAGTGCTATATCACTAGATATTTTATTATTTACCTTGCCTTGGAACTTCCTTTCTGACCATTCGAGAAATTTTGCATTTGTTTCCTATTCTTCACTAGTCACTTGGTTAACTATATCAGATAGTTGCTCTATAATTGGTCTTGACTCATCTGGAGATTGTAAGTAGAAAGCTTTTGTGAATGTGTCTTTGATTTCATTCAAGGTAAGCTTATGCTTGTGTTCTTTTCTTAATGCTTCTTGTCTCCTTCTTCTGTCCAATGCACTCTAAATTTTATTGATCTTTTCTTTAGTAAGAGTGCTAGATTCATAATATGGGATCTTTATTTCTTCATCAAGCTCAAGAATTCCATAGTGAAGTTTCCTGACTACCTTTGATGAGCTCAAGCCCGGTGTCATGATTTGTAGCTGTAACCCATTTGTGCTCGGCTGTTGAAGAGTTTTTCTTGGAGTACCAGATTTTGGTAATGCAACCAGTGTTTGTATTGCAGTCTCCTCCTTCTTCTTTGTCTCATCTTTTTCTTCAGCTTGAGTATCCCTTTTATGATCGCTAGGTGGGGTTGAACTTGTTGGTTGTTCAGATGTTTCTTTTATTTCCCCTGCTGCTGTACTCGGCATTTGAAGTGTATAAGTGACTACACTTGGTGGAGATGGTGGTGGAAGAAATAAAATACCAGTAGTTTGTATGGTCGAAGGTGGCACTTGTGCTTTTACCTTGGCTATCTCTGCTTTAACTTCTGGATTCTGTAATTCATCAACACTAACCAATACAGGATTTGAACTTAATTTTGCTACTAGTGATGATTGGTCAGGGATTTCTAAATCCTCTGTAGTTAATGGATTGATGTTTGGATTTGAAGTGTCTATAACATCTTTTATTTTTATAATATCTACAGGTGTGATGGTGGCATGAGGAGGACTAGGAGGAGATACCTGTGTGTCTTGCATACTTTGATCTTGTGGTTTAGTTGTATCTTTCTCTTCCTCTTTCTCCTCTGTAAGTGCCTTTTCTTCCTTTTCTTCTTCACTTTTCTTCTCCACTTGTTCCTTCTCTTTTTCCTTGGTTCCTGATACCTTCTTTTCCTTTGTCTTGACACTTGCCTCTACCTTATATTCTTCATTATACACATCTTTTATTTTCTTGTAAACTATTTTCCACAATCTTGTGGATTTTGTAACTACCTCTTCAATCTTATTCTGTAATATGTTGAATGCTCTATGCTTGGGAGTGAATCTATTATTATGCCTTTTTATTGCATTTGTTACTTGATCTTTAGTCAAATTAGGCAACAATCTAGCTAATGTTGACTCCCTTATCTCCTTTTCCATTTGTAAAAAAAAATGCCATTTATCCTCTACAATTTTATACAATTCTTTCGGCATAAATTCATCTAATTCTAGAGGTGTGTGCTTATATTCAGCCATCATAGCATACACAGATTCCTCTAATTTATTTTTCTCTTCTTTGGTGAGATTAGAAAAATTTAGGTTCTTTAAACCTTTCAAATCATCATTCCTAATTTTTGAACATAATTTATCAACAGCAATCTGAGGTTTGTGTCTTACCACTTGAAATTGACTATTGTCATCTAACTTTGTCTTCTCCTCATCTATTTCAGGCTAGGCAATAAATTTTCTTTTCTTAGACTCGGCAACAGTCTTCTTTCCTTTTGCCTCCTCTTGGGCTTTTTGTGTTGCAGCCCTTGTGGTAGGTCTCTTTGGTGCAAGAGTAGCTACTTTCTTCCCCTTGGATTGAGGAATAGGAGGAGTTGTGGCTTTTCTTTTAACTGGTGCTTCCTCGGCTTCTTCTTCCTCAGCACTTTCCTCTTTATCTTCTCCTAACCCTTGAGTTAGACCTTGAGGTTTATCTCCCTCTTCTTCAATGTCTTCTCCTTCCTCTTCTTTTGTTCCTTCTTCTTCAACGCCAAACTTTCTCTTGATTTGTCTCACCATTTTTTCTTTCTTCTTTACTGCAGAAGCAGTCTTCAAATCTATTATCACCCTTGATTTAACAACATTATAGGTTCCAAATTTTTTTGCATTTTTATCAGCTTCTTCTGCAAGTAGGGCTATTATCGATGCAGAAGCTTGATCAATATCAAGTTCATAACCTAGTGGCCTAAGCCATCTTACTCTAGGTATAACTGCTTGTATATAGGTATAATCTATATCTACAAGAAAAAAAATGTCCTTTTCATATTTCTCAGTCAATGAGACTGGAATCCTCATTCTTTGTTTCATGGACTTTTTGAAGTCTTCAAAGTAACTAGTCATTTGGGCATCAAAATTTTCACCCATTTGTTCAATGTATCCATTGATTTGTTCAATAATTGTTTTGTCTAGACTCCATCTTACCTTACCCATAGAAGGGGAATTCTTTCATCAAATAGAAAAATATGCACATCAAAACTGATCCAAATTTGCACTGAGCTCCCTTGCTCTTCCTTATAGCTCCCAGATTTTCATTAATCTGTTGAAACATGAGCTCCGCTAGATCATAAGTGTGATCCTTTTTTATTATCTTGTATGCAACATCAACTGCTATACAAGGTACACTGTTTAACCTACTTGATTGGTAGAATTTGTGTGAAATGATTCTCATAGCAAAATCTAGTAGGGGATCTATGACTGTGTCGATAATCATTCCTCTATTGTTCCATTTAGCACCTATGTTTTTCTCTATTACTTCCCTTTTGTCACTTTGCAGGGTCTTTGGCCGATCTAGGGTTGGAATACCAGTAACCCTATGAACAGTTATCTTGGTGAATTTTACTAGCCCTGACTCTAACCAAAAAGCTCCATCATGTATTCTGCTCAAAACTATCCGTACCCATTCAGTTTTGAAAACAATCAGAAATTTTAGGGTTTTGGTTAATCCTTTTCTTTCTATTATTGAGAACTCATCTATTAGTCTTTTGTTCTCACATAGTTTGTCATGTGCATTATAGATTTTTAAATCTCCTATGGCTCCAATTTTGCAATTATAACATTTGCGAACATCTTGGACTATAACAACTTTATCTGGAATAATTGATAATGCACCTGCAGGATCATTCTTGTATGCTACTTCTGGAATGGGCTTAAATTCAGGTTGTTTAACTTCATTGCTAACCAGTTGTATCTCATGACTCTCTATACCCTTAGTGGTTCCTAACCCAGATACCATTGTTTGCCAAACTAGGGTTTATGATTTAAACAAGTTTATAAATTCTATGTAGCTCGACACTTAAGTAAAATACCTCAAATCGATGAAACTTGTCCTGAATCAGTGTTGAAATCTTCACAAATGGCTTCTGAGCTGATCTTGATCTTCTCCACTCTTCTCAACTTTGCTTCTCATTTGAATGGTGGGAAAATGATCAAAAATTGAATTTATGTACCCTTCAAAATAGAGTAATTAATGCTTAGTATGCTGCCAACTATCTACTCGGCACCTGGAGGGTTTCAACATGACTCGACACCCATTGTGTTTTACTTTTCTCAGCTCCTATTGATATTTTACAGCTTGTCATCATCTATCAACTTGGTCACTATTAGCAACTCGACACCTGAAGAAACCTTTGACAGATCTTGCAAAGTTCTCAATTTTGACTTAGCATCTTTGGTTATGATGATTTCTTCTTTGTAGTTCTTCTATGTCTTGGGATTCATTTATGATGTAACTTGGTTTATCAATCCCACACACTTATTCTTTCTTAATTTGATGAAGTGTGATCACTTGACCTATTAGGTGAAGTGATCTCTACACTTGATGTGCTATACTCATCTTTCTTCTTCCATGTCTTATTCATTTCACTTCTGATGTGTCCAACATCTATCTTTGCCTTTCCATTGCTGAACTCAGAACTTGATGCCTTTGACCTTGTTGGGCAATTCTTGCTGACATGATTAGTTTTTAAGCAACTGAAACATGTAGTTTGACTCAACCATATTTTTTAGTTCCCTCTAAAATGTGTTCTTATGCAATTCTATGGTATATGTCAATATTCTTGACAATAGTGACAACTGTACCTGGTGTTGTAATCCCAAAATTCATGGGTTGATGTCTTTTCTGGTTGATTTAATATCCACATAGGCTTTGATCTACATTCAAAAGCTATATGTCCATACTTTTTTTAATTATAACAATGTCCATCAAAGCTTGATGTCTTAGTAGTTTTAGTTCTGCATTCATATGCTTGATGGCCTTGCTTCTTGCATCTATGACAATGGTTTATACTTTTACTTTTATCATGCTTATGGGCATTCTTGCTTCTACATACATTAGATGTATGTCCTTTCTTTCCACAAAAATGACATGTAGGTTTAACATCTTTACCTTTATCACTTCTTTGTTCTGCACTCTTTGATGATTTTCCAACTTCAGTGCTGTTGTATCCAAGTCCTGATGTATCATGGGTTGATCTTGGGGATTTCAGTAATTGCTCAAAATATTTGATGGCTTCACTTGACTTGTTGAGATTCTCTACCACCTCTCTTTATCTATTTAATTCATTCTGCATTTGTTCATTTTTGCATCTTCAAAGTAGAGATCTCAATATCTTTCACATTGAGTTCATGATGAAGGTTCATCATTTGGGCAAGTGTATCCATCTACATGTTTGAGATCCTTGTCAATTCAGTACATTTTTCTTCAAGTCTGTTTGCAAGATTTCTTTTGTCATTTTCCATCATGACCTTATCATCAACTTCTCTTTTCTTTTGTTCAGTAATTTCACATATCATTATGGCCTGTGATTCATGTTCCATCTTGAGAGATCTTATCTCCTCTATTTGAGCTTTGTTTTTCTCCATCAGTTCTGCTATTGCTCCATCAAACTCTTTAGTGTCTCCATTGGAAAATAGGTTGGTGGTATCAATCTCTTTGTAGTTTATCTCATTTTCAGCTATGGCTAGATCCTTCCTTTTTTTTAATGAATTTCTCAACTTGTTTCTAAATTCCTCCAAGCTATGCAGAGCAAAATGCACATCTATAACCTGATTTTCAATGATCTTTCCAAGTCAGAATGCTTTCATCTTTAGATCTTTTCCTCCAAGCTCTTAGGCTTTTCCTTGTGAGAACCTGGAGTTGCTCTGATACCAATTATTAGAATATTCAAATATGGAAAGAGTACTTATGAGAGTGGGGGGTGAATCATAAGTATCACACTTTAGCCAATAAAACTTTTAACTGTAAGTAAATTGCATGCATGTAAATACATCAAACAGATATGAAACTAAACACATGCATCAACAACTCATAACACTGAAATTTGGTAACCCAGAAACCCTCCAAGAATAAGAAGGTAAAACTGGGGTGGGGATGGTACCCACAAAAATTACTGCAGCAATATTGTTCAACCACTTCTGATGGTCTGCCTTGTTAAAGGCCTACCCTATTAAAGGCTTTACACTATATCAATAGTGACTTGGTTAAGGGCTTTACAAACACTCAACATGAAGTGTCACCTTGTTAAAGGATTTTAATCACCTAATTAAAGGATCTATGAAATAGTTTTTAAGGTAACCTATCACCATAGGATTTTCATTCTAATACAATTGCTAGAAAGTATTGGGTATAATGAACTTGATAGATTACAATCCTTGATTGCTGAATGCAGGCACCTGTTCTGCTTTCTCTAATCTTGATCCTTTTGTGATCTGATAATCCTTGCTTCTGAAAATAAATTTTCTTGTGTACCCTTGTATGTCCACTCATATATCTTTACAATGAAATTTCATCTTCCTTATAAAGACTTCAAAGACTTAGGGTTAGATATGGATCTACGATCCACATTGAATCTCAATTTCCCGCTCAATACTTGTCTTTTACTAATTGGTTGCATGCCTTTATCATTTTTCTTATTGGTTGCATGTAGATTGCATAGGAAAGATAAAAGATTCAATCTCATTATTAAATCCTTCAAGATTTTCCTTATGTCGGCTGCAAAAACTATTTGCATCATAGTTTGTGCAATTATAAACTCTTATGCTGATATTCTGAGTTACTTGACTCCTAAAGCATTGTTGATGCTTGGCACATGTTGTTTCCTGGATAGTTTGGCACCTAAATAAAACTGTATCACTCGACACCTACTATTACTCGGCACTTTTTTAACACTCGGCACCTATTAACACTCAGCACTTGTTAACACTCGGCACTTGTTAACACTTGGCACCTATTAACACTCGAAACTTATTAACACTCAACACCTACTATTATTTGGCACTTGATATAGCTTGGCACTTCATATTACTCGGCACCTACTCTTTGTTTGGCATTGTTTAGTTGAAAAATGGTTAAGTGTATTGACACTTAGTTGTCAAATTTATTCTTTAAGCTAACAGGAAGTTTATAATTCACTTGGAAAATGGAATGCCCTTACTAAAATCCTTATTTTAGTGTCAAAACACCTTTATATCCATTGGTTCAAGGGGTCACCCATGCCTATGAAGATATGATACATTCTTGTAGTCCTTAGTAGAGATAACACCCCTTGGGAAGCAGATCTTGGTAGCCTCAAGAAGTGAGTGCACTGTAGGGGGGAGCCTATGGTGCCAAGATTCTAATTTTTTCACTTTGGATAAGTGTGGTTAAACTGTAGTTCAAGTGGGAATTAGTGGATATAGTCCTAAAGCCTAGGTTGTGGTGTGTCTTTGCACTTTAACAACTATTCTTATCTTAATGTGTCTTTTGTGTGTGTAAACATTAATCAAGTTAAAAAGCAACTTTCAAATTTACACCTTAGATACTATTAAAACCTTTTCAAAACTTTAAACATTATCAAAATGTCACAAACTTTGTCAAAATTCGCAAACATTGGTCCAAAACCTTCAAAACTTTGAAAACATGGAAGTCTACATCCCTAGAAGTGCTTTCCATAACTTAGATTTCATCTTTGCATAATATCCACTTGCATTAAACATAGTCAAAGCCTCATAATTTCATCATCTAGGCTTCATTTAGTCCTCATTTAGAATCCCTCATCTTTCATATTGTATTCATTAGAGATTAGTTTGCATCCCTTAGTCTTTGCATTGCAACCCCAAAATTTGCATCTTGCATCTCCCATTTGCATTTTTACATTAACCAACCTTCACCTTACACACTTTAACCATCATTCCAAGAATCTTAAACATCATTCTTCACCTTCACCCTACTCTTAGCACTATCCCTTGCTATTTAGCTCACTATCACATCAATTTGGAAACCATAGAACCTAAAATCACCTTAGTTTTAGCCTAGTTTACCAACTGCACTCTAAAACTACCAACTGCACCCAAAATAGTCCCAACTACACCATGGGTATATTTGGTACTATCTAAGTG
Source organism: Cupressus sempervirens (assembly GCA_028749045.1). Lineage (NCBI taxonomy): Eukaryota > Viridiplantae > Streptophyta > Pinopsida > Cupressales > Cupressaceae > Cupressus > Cupressus sempervirens. Next base: position 847,781,443 of record CM053785.1, read on the forward strand.
CACTTGGAAGTCTAAGAGCCTAGTTTGGACTTCCAGACAACATTTTGAGTCTTCAATAGTGTTCTTAGGTACCTAGATAGGTCCCCTTATTTCAGCATGTCCCAGTCTGCATTCTGCATGTCCTAGCCATCATTTTCTTCACTTAGGGCTTCATTCCATAGATAATAACCTTCATTCTACATCTCTTATCCAATCATAACATCAACCCCAACATCCTAGTTCTCTGGCATAGTAACTTAGCCATCACCCAGCTTAGAAACAACAAACATTCAACCCAGCATCCCAATTGTGCCATGAAACTACCAACTACTCCCAAATTGGCCCCAAGTGTACCATAGGCACAGTTAATGTTGTTGGAGCATAGTTGGTTCTATTAAAGCACACTTGGGTACCTGTATGAACATTTTGAAACTCCAAGCTACATTTTGGGACCATAAAATCATATTAAGATGCCTCTGTAGGTCCTCATTCTGCATCTCACTCAAAACAACATCTTGTACCAAATAATTCATTTTGCATCATAGGACCTTTACATATTGCATATCCAATCATCATAACCAGCATTTTGACCACCCTAAACATCATTTTGAACCCAAAACCTTTGAATTTACTAAAAAATCTAAACAAATGTATGGACACTAGAGTATTTCATTGTGTCAATGCATAATGGATCTTGACCATGGTCATTTTATCATTTTATTTGGTCAAACTCTATTTATGTCAAGATGGATTTGAATTTTTCATTTTGATCTTTTCACTTTTGTCTATTTTTGGTCAAGATCCAAAGTCTGTTGTCAAAATGATAAACTCTTAGGTTAATACCTTTCAAAGATTTTACCTAAATTCAAAACCTTCTATACACCCTTATTGTAGAAATATCATATTCCTAGTCTCCCTAAACATCATTTTGACTTACCCTAGTGGTATATCTCCTTCATCTTGCATTGTTCAAAATCCTAGCATCATTTCCACTATCGAACCCTATCAACTTGCGTATCAACCAACTTGTCTCCTTGATCACTTATCCTAATTTTTCATATCCCAAACATTGTTATCAACCTTATCACACCACCCCCTACATAATCCACCTTACATGTATCAACCTCTACCACTCTAACCCTAATCATCAGTTTGTATACCATAGAGTCATTTTAATCTCCTTTAGACAAATTACATGACATCAACTTACATTTGCATTTGCATAATTATCCTAGGACATTTTTACCTTTAATAACAAAACCCTAGTTCATTTGGAACTTCCTTAGGTTTCATAACATCCCTAAACACATAAAAATCCAAAAAACACTCATATCCTTCATACCCACTTCCAGATTTCCAAGTTTTTCCCTATTTTACCAACTGCATACTTCAAGTGCGCATTTAGTAGTTTTAGTGCATAGTTGGTAGTTTCAAAGCACACTTGTTAATTATGGATTTTATTCTAGGTTAAACAACCATAATCTTCACTTCCATAGCTTTCATTGAATACTTAAACCTTGGAAAACACTAAAGAACACTCAAAACATTCACATTTTGCATTTTAGTCACCCTAACACCTCTGTTTACCAACTGCATACTCTCTACTTACCAACTGCTTACCTTCAAGGACCCAAAGTATGACAAGGGTGCATTTGGTACTATCTAAGTGCAATTGGTAATTTAGGTGCACACTTGGGAGGTATGGAGTCCATTTAGGTTTTCTTCCATTGCATTTACATCCTTAGGTATCATGCCAACATTCACTAGGACACAATCAACTCAGAGACCCAAAAAACTTTATTAACCCTTGTTTTCTAAGGGAAAAATGCAACCAAAAACCTTGTATAATACCAAAGAAGATTAAAAAACCCAACAAAAATTTATCAAAAACCAAATTGAAGCATCACAACCCTTACTTTTGGATCCCTCAAGCATGTGTCCGCAAAACCATAGCAATCAAGGGATGACACAAAAAACCTTAAACAACACATCTACTATGCGGTGCCCTTCAAAAACTTCTCCTACCCATGGAATGGTTCAATGAAGCCCTAACTTTGAACCCATATTAATACCAATACCACTCAGAGGGGGAAGTGTGCCAACCACACTCAATGATGAACAGACACACTCCTTCGAATTCAACAAACCCAACACAAGTACCTTCAACCCTAACATATCAAACACAAAACAAGGTACTATACACCTAAGAAATGATTTTTACATAGATTATGGAATCAATGACAAAGAAATGGCTAGGGCTTGCCAAGACAAAAATATCCACAAAAACTTCAAAGTTTGGCAGCCCAAGAAATTGTCAAGTTTAATCGACACCTGGAGGGACCTAAGTCCAAACAACAAACCAACCCGACAATTGAAAACATACAACCCGTGATCAATTTGGACTTAGATAACTGAAAATAACCTTTGGAGTTTCCAAATAGAATAATTTCACCAATAAGGTGCCATAAAGAATCAACCACTAAACATTAATCCCTTGTTTGATGAACCACCACCACTGAATGGAAATGAAACTTTTCCTAAATATCCCAAAAGGATGTTAAGAGTTCATCTCAATCACATAATGCAACAAAAAAATGTTCCTAAAGGGACTTGTAATATAGGGATGCCAAGCAAGCCTCCTTTCAAGGAAAATCAACAAACCAAACCCTTGCTCCTAACTTTGCCAAATGTTATGAAGTCAAACATTATGGAGCCTCCAACAAGTACACCATGTGAAACATCAATTACAACAATCCCTATTGAAATACAAAAGTCTTATTGGCATTTCACCCATTCCCAAAAGGAACAAGTCTCATTATCATATCAATATGATGTCCCAAGGGGAAACATCTAACATATAGAGGTACCAAAATAACAACTCAAACGAGATGTTCAATTCTCAAGGACATAATCAACTCCCATGACAAAATCAACCTATAGTGGTACAAGGAATTAACACTTCCAATGCACAACCAAGTTTAAATCCACTCAACAGACATTCAACATATCAAAAAAAACATCAAACATAACAATAATGACCTTAAGTGGTGCAAGAATCCAACATCCCTAATACGCAAACTAATGTAAATCCACTTGAATTTCACACAATGTACCAACATCGATTCCAATGAAAGCAAGCCTTGTTTGCTAAACAATAAGAGCAACTCAAACAACAATTGGAATACCAAAGACACCTTGAGAAACAAATTGCATATCGACAACACTTGTTGCAACAACAAAATGTTCCCCAAAAACCTCAAAAATTACCTCTACAACAACAATCACACACATGGTCTCACATGCAACCACCAGAGTTATCCCAATAGAAACCACAACAAGTGATGTAACAACAACACATGGTACAACAATTGCAGCTAATACCACAAAAAATACCACAACAAGGATCCTTTTTGTCTTTGAGGTACTAACATACCTCCACCACCTAGTGACACGTAATCTGACTCTTCGGACATAGAAATGTCAAAACCAAGAAGACATATTTTTTGCCATAGAAAATGATCTACTTATAGACACAAAAGACTTCAAGAGAAGACTATCATGCAAAACTATAATAAATATTTATTACAATAATTCAAACAACTTTTCGAACAAGTTGAGGCATTGGGAGTCCAGAAGAAATAAGCTCTATATACAAAAAGGGACTTACGTCCTCATCCATTTGATAAAGGTCTATAGATGCCTCCATTCCCAAAACACTTTGAGTCTCCAAGGTTTGAAAAATATAGAGAAAAACGCAATCTTGTTGATTACATCAAGGAATTCTATACCTCTTATACCAAACTTAGTGATGAACCCACCTATCTCATGAGATTTTTCCCTCCTTTCTAGGTGGGCCCACACTTGAATGGTACTCTAAACTTCTTGGTACCATAAAATATTAGTCAAAACTCACAAACAAGTTCATCTCCCACTTTTCCTTTAACATTATGAATGAGATGACACTCTCTAATTTGTGCGAGCAACTAAATAAAATATGGGAGAACCATTTATCATATTCTTACTATGCTAGAGAAGCTTAGTCAGTCAATTCTCACTAAACATTCTTGAAGAAAAACAAGTTAACTTGTGCATTGAAAACCTAGTCCTTGACTTAATGTATAAACACAAAATCAAAAGTCCAAGCACCATTTTGAAACTGATGAAAAAAGGGACGAGTATTGAAAATGCTCTTTTCCATAAGGGAATCCTCAAAATGAACAAGGTAAACACAAACACCAACTCAGCTAATGACTAGGCAAATTTTTTCTCCAAAAGCAAGAATGTGACCAATGTGTCATTGTGGATGCATGTAAAATTTGTACAATAGAACCTCAACTAACTTTGAAAGGTGCAAACCCTACCATTTCACAAACTCCTAATCAAACATGACCTCCACAATAGAAAACTAAGACTTCCATGTAGGATGGACCTCAAAGACATCGTAGAACCAAGGATAGAAAATTTACACCCTTTGGGATACCTCTTGAGATTGCACTTCAACAATTACTTAGTAATAACTTTTTGTAGTTACTCTCAATCAAAGATGAACCGCTAACTAAAGCTTCTTGGTGGGACAACAAAAAATTCTATGATTACCACCACACCAAAGGACATAATACCTCATCATGTTTCCAGCTAAGACATGTAACACAAGACCTTATTGATGATGGTGTGATTAAAGTTGATCCATTGCTACTAGCATCCAACTTTGATCACACTATTTTTAAAGATCCTTTAGGTAAACATGACAAAGAGAAGGCCTCCAATTCAAACTCAAACTCAAAAGCTAATGTTAATTACACATGCACTGGGTATGACTACACCATCAACTATTTTAATGAGTTTGATTCTTGCATATCTGCATTTACTCTAAATCCTAAAGACCCTCGTTGTGTTATCACTACATGTCATACCAAGATCACCTAACCTAGAGCTCTATCTAGATCCACTACCTCTACTAGACCTACACCCCCTAATAGACCTAATTCTCCTACTTCATCTAATTATAGCCTTGTTGAACAACTCAAGAAGACCCTTGTGTAAATATCCATCTTGGAACTACTACGTGTCTCTCCCCAACATTAGAAGGTCTTGGATCAATCCCTTAAAGAGTCAATAGTCCCAGATAACATCATTGTTGCCCAGTTCTAGGCCATGGTTGGTAGCCTATCTGCATCACAACATATCACCTTTTCCCCTCGAGATATTCCTATGTATAGACCCAACCAAAATGACCCCCTTCATCTTGAATTCTTCATCCATAATGCCAAATTCAAATGTGTCTTAATAGATGATGGAGCAGGACTGAATATTTGTACCCTTAAAGTTGTCAAGGGTCTGGGTTACTCTGAAGAAGATGTATATCCCTCTGACTAAATCATAATAAAGACATATGATGATGGAAAACACTTCTCCAAAGGCATCATCATATTACCCATAAGAGTTGGTCCAACTACTGAAGACACATTGTTCCAAGTCCTAGATATTGAAATGAATTGCAATATGATACTAGGATTCCCTTGGATCCATGCTATGGAAGTTGTACCATATACATATCATCAATGTCTAAAATTTCCCTCTAATAATGTGTAGGTTACCATCCCTGGTGATCCAAATCCTTTCCAATTCTATGCTAATCTAGGAGATGCTACTAAATACCAAGTCCCAGAAAATAATGAAGTACAACCCATAGATTCCTCTAACTATGTAGATGCTGATATACTCCTCAGTAAGGCCAAGGAAATGATGAATTATGAGGAAAATAGGCATGGAGAATACTTTATGTCTCAAGTATCCCACATTAGGGAGTCACCAATTTCTCTCCAATCTCATGGAAAATCACAACTATTTCAAGCACAACTTTTTGAGATCAGTACACAAAATACTACTTCTACTAATGAGAATACTTTTGTATGCATTGAGAAATAAAAAGTAGAACAAAAACCCACTTTGATATCTCTTAGAAAGTATGGAATTGGGTTTACTATCATGCAAAAACAAAGCTATGATGGCTATAACATTCTTGGATATCAAAAGAAAGGAATAATTGAACCTATCACTACAAAAGCATGAACTCCTAGTTTAGGGCTTGGATTTAAACCATTACAAATAGGTCATTGAGTACTATGATACTTACGTGTAAGACTATGGATTTTTTAACAATGAAAAAGCATCTAAGGATACCCAACTTGAAACTAATAGTCCTCTAGTTTTTGAGCATTACCCTAATTATACCATTGAATCTAATATCCATATGTATACCTTTGACCAAAGTCTATGCAATACTAATGATGAAATCTCCTCAAGTTATCCTAAACTATTGAATTGGGACTAGCATGGACCACCAATTTTTGATTGATTTGACAATGATGATGCTCTTGTAACAGATATTGAAATCTATGAAGGCATTAAAATGGCTGATCATAAAGAAGTAATTTCTCCTAAAGTGAACACTTTGGCATAATTTTGGAAGTCAACTCCATCTTCCAAATGCAAAAGAGAGAAAAAATGAAAAAAGTAGGTCTCTTGGGGAAAACCAAATGGCACCATTAGACCGTGAGAAATCAAAAACTATGTAGCTCCCAAAGGAACAAGATGAACAAGTTGATGCCATGAATATCAGCGTTCTAATGTTCAAGATGCCACAAATTCTTTTTGAGTTCTCTCAATTAGCCTTCATGTGGGAAGTTTTTGGTCTCAATCCTCCCAATCCTTCTTTATATCCAACTATTTATCCCCAAATCTAGCTACCTAATTTTTCCAACACCCAAGATCAAACCTCTATCCATAAATTTTTTGAATACATCATCATCAATGACATCCCACACAATATATCCTTTGACCCAATTATCCTCAAATGCCTTGATTCATGAGAGGCGGGCATTGTCCTACATATGGTACATAATGGCCAGTATATCTTGAGGCCTTCCTAGTGGTTTGATTTTAGATATAGACTTAGAACAAATCTTGTGAAGTTATAGCTAGTCATGGGAGTAGAGATTATTAGCTAGTAGCAAAAACAACATATTCCTTCTTAGCATTTGTTAGTAGCATTCTTGATTTCTTTTGAAAGTCTTGAAAAAAATAGAAAAAAAATAGCAAAAGGTCATGTAAAAAAGAAAAGAGAAAAGTGAAAAAAGTCATGAAAAATTTAAGTGAGAGAAAATTTTTATCCACATTTGAAAACCTAGCAAACAGGCACTTTGGGCAAGTACCATGGTAAAAACCTCACAAATAGGTGCCATGTGTAATCAGTTGTTGCTCCTCCATCTATTGGGATTCTATCTAGTTTTTTCCCCCTTTTTCATTCCCTAATCATGTCCTTCGTACTGCAAGCCATCCCTAGTCCTTGATCATGGCCCATGAATTGGCTAATGTCTTTTTTTATCTTACCCAAGCATCACCATTCTATATATACTCTATCATTGGCCTTTATACATAGTCTGTGTCTTATCTGGGGGCATATTACCTACATGGTGCATGAATTTGAACTTGGATTGGGTGCATAGACCTAAGCACTTTTTATCCATCAGACTTATTGCATAACAGATTAGAGCTAACACTTGTATATACTTGTATGATCCTACAAAAAATCCTAAAAATTCAAATATGATCCTGAAAATATCCTAAAAATTCAAATAATTTCTTGAAAATTTTTACTAAAAATTATAAAATATCCTGAACAAATTCACTAAAAACCATAAAATATCCTGAAGGAATTCATTAACTATCCTATAATGTCCTAAAAATATTCATAAAAATCATAAAATGTCTTGAAAAAATCCATAAACATCATAAAATGTCCTAAAGTAAATCCTAAAAATTGTAAAATTTCCTAAAAAATATCCCTAAAAATCATAAAACATCTTGAAGTAAATCGTAAAAATTGTAAAATGTCTTGAAGAAACTAGTCAGACAAAAACATCAAATATCCTCAAAAACACTACAAATCACAAAACCCAAAAAATTTAGTAATAAAACTTGTACATAATCACCCCTTTTGCATAAACACTTGCACTTTCATAGAATGAAACTCAAAGCATTGCACTTCAATGACAATCAACCCTATCTGAGCAATGTGAACCAAGAATTACTCCAACATGTCACTATGAACCTATCAACTAAATCCACAAATAGAACTATCACATGATCAACTTCTCAACTACTATCTAAAGACCTAATAGACTAAAAGGAAAGTAATAATGGATGAGAATTGGTATTGGTTCACATTGTTTAGTGAGTGATTTATTTTTTCTTTCTTTTGCTTCGACCATGTTCCTATGCCACTCGATGATATAAACTGATCCATGAGAGTGGATGATATGGTTCATGGTCATCTTTTCTTTTGCCTATTAAACAATGTACCTTTGTGAGTCTGGGGCATGTATCTATACCTCAGGAAGGACAAGGTCATTTCTATCTCCATCATGCTTGTTTATAAAACATGTTTGTATTTGTGCTCTAGCCCTTTATGCCACGATGCATTGCATTCTATTTTCCATATCAAAATAAAGCTTCATTTGACATATAGTGCACTTTCTAAAGGACAAATTCTTCACCTAATTCTAATTGGTCCTCATCTCATCTCCTTAGTCTTCTATCATTCATCTCTTCATCCAACACCATGATAATGTATTTCGACACACTAAATCATCTTCATCTTGCATTCCTACATCATCCTACACTGTCTATAAATATTTTGTGGGTTTCCACCAAGTATGGCCTCTATTTGACCATATTTGACTGATTTTACCCATGTTCTGACATCTTTCCATTATTTTGGGCATGCACACAAAGTTTTAATTGATTTTGAGTCCAGTCAGGTTGATTTTGGCCTCGAGAGCCTTCTGGGGCATAGTCTACACTTTCAGAGTGCTCTTGGGCTTCCTAAGTGTGCCATGGGCACACTTGGTACTATTATGGTGCACTTGGCTTACCAAGTGCACACTAGGCATGCTTGGGTGCATTTTGGGTACACTTGGAGTAGTAAGATGACCATAACTACTGCCGTTTCTCGTATGTTGCACTCTGAAGGCCATAACTTTTGTGTTTCAACTATGATTTGCAATCTGTCTATTATGTTAGATTTGTATCTTTTTTGTGAAAAAATTAAGCTATAATTTTCATTATTTGGTCACTATCTTGAGTGGTAACCCCTAAAAAATACTCTCAAGCTTCTCATTGAGTCTAATTCTACACTCTAGACCTCATAACTTTCACATTTTAGCTCTAATTTGTAATATGTTAGTTGCTATAGATTTTTCTTCCTATTGTTGACAAATTGATCTATCATATTCTTATCTCAATCAATCTCTTTAAGGGGAACCCATATATATCACCCCTATTGGGGCATGTTGTTGTGGCTTTTTCATCAGTTATTCTTTGATACAATGCTCTAAATCATATTGTATCAAAGAGGGGAAAAATGTAGACACTCAAAAATGGTTTGCATCTATAGTTTCATCACATTTTCATACTATCTCAATCCATTTTCTCATTCCAATAACTCAGATCTTTTGGCCAACTTGATCATATCCCAATAGTGTCTATCATCATTCATATCCTCTTTTACATCAATTGTAGATCATTTCAGAACCATTTCAAATCAACTCAAAATCATGTAAAATCAACCTAGAATCACCCAAAATCTACCTAAAGTCACCCAAAATCAGTCTTAATCAACTCAAAACATGTTATATACCTTGAATCAATCATCATCTATCTAAACCTAGGCATTATTATAGCATTCAGTGCCTTGGAAACCTATCAATCTATCAAACCTTATCAATCTGATCTTAGTACTATCATGGCTCTTAGTGCTAGGTCAAACTATCATTCACATCATCTAATCTTTGTGTTGGAAATATAGATGGAGTAACTAAGAGGTGGGGTGAATCAATTACCACAAAAATATTTTAGATCCCTTGGATGTTAACAAAACTAATTTCTACTATCATTTGGTAAACACACAAAAAATGTTGTAACTCGGTAAAAGTAGTGTGATTTACTTATTACTAATCTTAAAAATTGATAATGATTAACTTGAAAGAATAAAAGAAATAACATGAACACATGAGACACCAAGATTTAACATGGAAATCCAATATGGCAAAAACCACCAATGTAACTAGCTACTAATTTTCACTCTTCTGAAGTGAGCCCTGTTAGGAGCCAACCTAGTTAAAGGTTAAAAACACACTATTAGGTGTGACATTTTTAGAGGATTTAATCACCTTGTTAGTAATGGCCTTCAAAGAGGTCTTGAAACAATTCAATGGAACTATCACCCTGTTAGAGGATTTACAACTAGCTATTAAACTAACTCTATTAAGAGATATTGGAATCACTACTATAATGGTAAGAAAGTAACAATGAAATGACCTAAATGAGATGCAACTAAATTAGTGATTAAAAATCTCTATTTTGATTCATGCTAGATCCTTCTTGATCAAATATTACTTTTCTGTTGCACATGGATATCTAACCTTCCTTCAAGTTTGCTCAAACACTTTCCTTCTTAATCAATCAATACACTTTCATTATCTCACACTTTAGAATCTCAACTTGAGCTTATATTTATATTGTTCAAATTATCAAGTCAACTCAATTAGAAATTACAATGACCAATAATCATTACCATAGTCAGCTGGAATCAATACTTGAAATAATTAGACTTCATTTCTCAAATCAACAAAATCCTTCATTGGTTGACCCTACTTGATAAACACTGATCCTAGAATGATTTTCCTATGTTAACCAATAGAAGCCTAGTTAACACTATGAACTTGCAAAATCCTTTTTCAACAGAGTGATCTTGGTGAACACTAAATCTAACCAACTTTACTTTGTTAACCATGAGAACTTATTTAACATTGTTATCTTCCATAATTTCTTTTGATGCCCAAGTGAGCTTGGTAGACACTATCTTTGCAAAATAATCATCAAGAATGCTCGGTAGACAAGGAAAATTGCCTTGCTGACCAAGTGAGCTTGGTAGGAATAGACTAACAATTGATATGACATTTGTGTAACATCAAAGACAACACATTATTGAACAATTGTATCCAATAATCTACCTCTTTGGCATTTATGGAAACACAACATGTCATAGCACAATGAAATTTGAAAATAAGACTTCCTCTGATAGAAAGTTTCTCCCTCTTAGATTTTTATACTGCAAGCTTCTCTTATGTAGTAATCTCCCTCTATGAAGGAATTACATACCTTCTTTATCCAAACAAATTTTAGAATGGTATGAAAACTCCCCCTCTTTGACAACACATGTGAAAGACAACACATACCAAATGAGTATCAATGTACCTTGAGTACTAATTCATATGCAATGTTCTCTTGACTAAAACTTTATTTAGTGAGCTTTAGATAGGGGAATGACCCCTAACTTACCTCTTAGATACAATAATGCATCTTTAGGTAATGGCTTGGTAAATATGTTTGCATTCTATTCTTTTGTATGGACATATTCTACTCTAATTTCTTTGTCCTACGCCAATTCTCTAACACAGTGGTATTTTATAGAAATGTGCTTGGTTTTGGAACACATCACTAGATTCTTTGATATGTTAATTGCACTTGAATTATCACAAAACATGACAAGTAGTTCTTTGATCTCAACCTTAATGCCTTCCAATAGTTATTTAAAGCAAATAATATTAGAACAATTTACTGCTACTGCAACATATTCTACTTTGCTATAGATTGGGATGTGCAATTTGTCTTTTTACTTGTCCAAGATACCAACCTTTTACCAAGAAAGAATGCTCCACCACTTTTACTCTTTCTATCATCAATATTTCCTTCCCAATTAGCATCAATAAATACTATTAAGTCCATATTTCTTCCAAATTTATACCACAATCCATAATCTTTAGTACCTTTCAAGTATCTCAAGATTCTTTTCATTGCCATCATATGATTTTCTTTGAGTTTTACCAAGAATCTTGCCACTATACCAACTTTAAGAGCACTATCAGGCCCTGTAAGAGCTACATATTGTAATTTTCCAATCATTGATCTATATATGGTCTGATCTACCTCTTTTGAGTCATCATCTTTCGTAAGCTTTAATCTAGTACACATGGGGATTCCAACTAGTTTTTTAATCTTTCATACCAAATTTATTGAGTATCTCCTTGATATACTTAGACTAAGTGATGTAGATACCATTCCTACTTTGTTGTATCTGATGACCAACAAAGAAATTAATCTCACCAAACATAGAAATTTCAAAATCTTTGTTCATTTTCTCTAAAAATTCTTTGCATAGATCATCATTCTCTATAAATAAAGTATCATCCACAAATATTTTTGCCAAAATAATCTTGTTATCTGGTCCTTCCTTATTGTACAAACTACTATTATCATTAGTTCTTTGGAAACCAATCTATATAAGGTAGTTATGCAATCTTTCATACCATGCTCTAGGGGCTTCTTTCAGACCATATAATGCTTTATGTAATTTGTAGACCATGTCTCTTTTGTCTAGATCAACAAAACCTTCTGGTTTTTCAATATAGACTTCTTCATCAAGAATACCATTGAGAAATGCAGATTTGACATCCATCTGATATACTTTAAATCCTTTATGTGTTTCATATGAAAGTAAGGTCCTGACACCTTCCAATCTTGCAATGGGAGAAAAAGTTTCACCATAATCAATTCCTTTTTCTTGAGAGTAGCCTTTACATACCAATCTAGCTTTGTTTCTTGATACTTTACCATCTTTATTCAACTTATTCCTAAATACCCATTTTGTTCCAATCACATTTTTGTCTTTAGGCCTAGGTACAAGAATCCAAGTTTTGTTCTTCTCTATTTGCTCTATCTCTTCATTCATAGCCTCAATCCAAATTTCATTTTCCAATGCATCTTTGACATTTCTAGGTTCAAAATCAGTAATTAAACATGTACCTTTTAGCTTACTTCTTGTCATAGTACCTTCTGATTTATATCTAATAATCTGATTTGGTGCATGATGCCTTCTAACATACTTAGCCATAATAGGTTCTTTTCCTTTTGAATGAATTTCATTATCATCCTCTTAAACTTCAGCTTTTGGTTCTAGTTCCATAGACTTGGTAGGCATTGGCTCAATAGCTTCAAAATGTGACTCAAGTCCTTGTGACTCAGTTTGAACTCCTTGCAACTTGGTGACTAAAGAAGACTCAGGAGTAGAAGTCTCCTTATTAACAAATGTGTCTAGCACTCTATCAGATTCGATGTAAACAAATCTCTTATAATCCTCTAGTTCCTTTTTTCTTTCTTATTTAGTCCTTTCTATGAACTCATCAATTCTCACATGTGCACTTTCTATGATTTTATGAGTAGACAAATTCAAACATCTATATACCTTACTCTTGCAAGAATATCCTAAAAATATACCTTCATCACCTTTCACATCAAATTTTCCTTTTCTAGATTCTTTCAAGATATAACATTTACTTCCAAATACTTTCAGGTAACTTACATTGGGTTTATAGCCATACCATAACTCATAGGGAGTTTTATATGAGTCCTTCTTCAACTGTACTCGATTTAAGGTATGAACTAGAGTGATGATAGCCTCCTTCTAGTATTTGATAGCAATGTTCTTCTCAATCATTAGATTCCTTGCACAATCCATGATAGATTTGTTTCTCCTTTCAACTATTTGATTCTGCTCGAGAGTTCTAGGGGCTAATACTTGTCTTTTTATTCCTCTTTCAATGTAGAAGTTATTGAATTCATTTGAGATGAATTCACCACCTCTGTCTAATCTTAAGCATTTCAATATTTTCCCTATTTCTTTCTCTACTCTTTCCAAATACCATTTGAATTTCTCAAATATTTTTTACTCCTCTCTTAAATACATAATAGTCATCATTCTAGAGTATTCATCAACAAAAAGAATAAAGAATTTTTCTCCACTATAGCTTTTTATTCCAATAGGTCCACACAAATCAGTATGCACAATTTCCAAAATATCTTCAGATTGATAGTTTTTTATTTTAAAACTAGTCTTTCCCATTTTTCCAATCTAACAATTCTTACATAGACTAACATTAGGTTTCTTCAAACTAGGAATGCCTCTTACTTTCCTGAATTTTCTTATTTTCACCATGTTATCAAAATTTACATCAAATAACGTTTTGTGCCATAACCAACTTTCTTCAACTTGAGCAATAGAACATGAGCACTCACTAAGATCAAGATAAAATAGGTTACCTTTTGTTTGTTTTCCTGATCCAATCAATTTTCCTTTTTCATCTAGCAATCTTTCTTTTCCATGCATAAATTCCACCTTAAATCCAATGTTGATTAGCTATGCCACACTCATCAATTTATGTTTTAGTCCTTCAACCCAATAGGCATTATCAAATACAAGTTACTTGGTTAATGAGATTTGACCTTTCCCTTTTATGCAACAAGTTTCATTGTTTAAAAACCTTATACTACCACCATCATAGTCTTCAAAGTGATCAAACTTTGTTTTTCCACTAGTCATATGATGTGAACATCTACTATCTATGATCCATGTATCATTTTTGCCCATGTGAGAGATAATTTCCATCTTATCTTCTTCATCATTAGATTCATCTTTTATAATAATGTAAACTATTTCATCTTCACTGTTATTAGAATCTTTAGCCATAAAACATGTCTTCTTACCTTTGTCATTGAATGATTTGTGATTTTTGAAATCCTTCTTGCAATTGCACTTGTGACTTTTCTTCTCATCCTTGCTTTATTTTTTGGGGCACCTGGCTACAATATGAACAATTTCTTCACATGAAAAATAGATTAGGGGAACTTTACCTTTGTATTTTTGTCTACCTTTAGAATATTTTCTTGCAAGTAGAGCTTCAACAACTTCAAGATCAACTGGGAGATGGCAAGTGCGAGTGGAGAGAGTTCAGGCGGGAACTAGATTTTGAACTCCCCTATACCTGTTGAGTAGTCTAGGGATTCCCCTATCAAATCTAGGGATGGTGATTTTGGTGATACTAATGATGGCAAATTCCTAGCAGATGTAGGTGAGTGGCCCAAATAGAATAAAAAATGGTCTAGTTTGTTTGGGATTCAACCTACTAGAAAGTCTACTTTCCTACTGATCAAAGACATCTTTGTGAAGGATTCTTGATCATATCATTGATAGAAATATCTCTTGTATGGATTCCACTTTGGTAGGGTGCTTCATTGGAACACAACCTAATATTGAAGATGTGTGAGCTCTTGTCTAGAGAAAATGGTGTTTGAAGGGTCAAGTGGGTATTTTTGCTATGGCTAAAGGCTATCTTTCTTTTTGTTTCTCTTGTGATGAGGATAAAAGAGATATCCTATGTAGTAGCCCTTGGGTTATGGGCAAGCATACCCTATTGCTATAGAAATGGCCCCCCAATCTTTATTCTCTAGATGATTCAGCTATTCAATCCCCTATGTGGGTGAAGCTTCATGGTATCCCTCTTGAGTTTTGTGTGGAAGATGTATTCGAGGCAACTGCTAATACTCTCAGGGAACTCGTCTCTTTAGATTCGAAGACTATTTCTAGGAGGAGACTGAACTTTGCTAGGTTTTGTGTTGGGTTTTCCTGTGGGGTGGATCTTTCAAAATCTATTGCTCTGAATTCTAAACTTGGTGTTTTGGACCAAAGGATTGAGTATGAATCTATCCATTTTGCATGGTTCCATTGCAAGAAAGCAAGTAATTGGGCTAAGCAATATCCGCCTCTGAAAGGAAAAGCTAAGAAGATTGCAAAGAAGAGTGAGAAAATTTGGGTAAAGAAAGACCTTTCTAAAGAGGTGGTGGTAGCATTTGAGGTGCCTACTCCTCTAAAGGACCAAGTCCAAATGGATAGCAACCTTGTGGATGGAGCCGATGGTACTCCTCACCAAGATCTTCTAGTATGGAATGATCTCTCAAAGGTTGTTGGGAAGAATAAAGACTTGAGAAATAATGTTGGGGAGGATACTAATTTGGCTATTCCCCCAAAGGATCTTAATACTGACTCACCTTTGATGGTGACTGATGTGGCTTCACCTTTTTCAGGTTCCTTTGGCGTATCCTGAGATTGTTTGTATAAAGAGAAATCGGGAAGCTATGGGGAGTCTTTCTATGGAGGATCATATACCTATTATAGATGGATCTCAAAAGGAGATTTTAGCTTGGGTTCCTATGCTAAAGGATAATTCCTTTTTCAGTGGAGTTGTTGAGGATATTCTCACTATCGCCCATGTTGAGGAAGCAATTTTGGAAAATGAAAGTTCTGAGGCCAATTGGATAGTAGTAGGACAATCCTCTAGGGGTAGGAAGAAAAATAATAAAAAAGAAGATGCTGACTCTGCCCTAGTGAAAAAAAATAAGAAGGGATCCAAAGCTTATTCTAAACCAATTAAGGGTAAGCTTGGTTCATCTAAGAATGGTGGAACCATTATGAAGAATGGTGATGTTGGGTCTTCTTCATTGTCTGCTGGTAGAACTTCTAATTAGCACAAAAGAATAGCTAAGGCTATCAAGAGCATTGCCGATGGAAGTCAAAGAACCATCCTTGAATGTAAACATTTTGTTAAATTATGAAGATTATTTCATGGATTATACGAGGGTTAAATAACCCTCACAAACATGAGATTTTAATAAATATGATGAAGGATAATAGACCTGACATTTTTTTTATTTAGGAAACTAAGATGCTCAAGGATACGGTGGAAGGTCTTTCTATCTTTAAAGGAGAAAAGATTATTGGAAGTGATTCTAATGGACTTTTAGGTGGTTTGGCTTTTTTTTGGATTAATAAGTAGATTGAGGGGGAACTCATTTATCAAAGTAGAAATATGATGAATGTGCATTTTGTTAGTTCAAAAGACAACTTTAGTTGGGTCCTTACTAATGTTTATGCCCCCAACACCAAATGGGGGAGGAAGGTTCTATGGGAAGAAATTTCTAATCAGAGAAAGCTTTTTGTTGAGGATAAGTGGCTACTGATAGGGGATTTTAATACCCCCTGAAAGGATTTTGAAAAATGGGGAGGCAATCAGACCAATCTGGACAACAAATTAGATCTTATGAACTTTATGGACTGTCATATGCTACATGATGTTGATTTACATGGGATTGAGTACACTTGGATGAATAGAAGAACTGGTAAGGATCTAATTCAAGTTAGAGTAGATTTTGCTCGTATCAACAATGAGTGGATTTTGCATTATAAATGCTCACTCAATGCCCAGGTTTGGGCGGGTTCGGATCACTACACTATCTTCTTTTATTTTGACCACTTTAATTTTAAGAAAAAATTTGCTTTTAGATTTTGAAAAATGTGGACCCTTCATCCTAATTTGGAGAGTATCATTCAGGAGTGGTGGAACATTAATGTTGAGGGTATAACTATGTTTAGAGTGGTAGCTAAATTGAAAAATGTTAAGAAACACATTAAAATCTGGAATAAAACCACTTTTGATAACATTTTTTAGGACAAAAAAAAGATTGTAGAGGAGCTTAAAGAAATTCAATATATGATTCAAGTTGATCGTTATGAGATGGTTTCTAGGGAAGAGGAGAGTGATAAGATGGTTGAACTTCATGATCTTATTACTAAGGAAGAAATGTTTTGGAGACAACGATCTCGAAAGGTTTATCTTAAAGAAGGTGATAGGAATACCAAGTTCTTCCATATGAATACCTTGAAGCATAGGATGGCTAATAGAATCTCCAAAATTAAGACAGATGATGGTTTGACTAATAATGAAGAAATCGTTAAAAGGGAGGCCATGGTGTTCTTTGGTAGCTTGTTGCAATGTGACCCAATCCTTAATTTAGAGAAGCATCAAATGTTCTTAGAGAGTATTCCTTCTTGCATCTCTAAAGCCCAGAATTCTTTCCTTTGTTCCATTCCTTCTCTGCATGAGATTTCTAAGGTAGTTTTCTCTTTTGAGGGCAATAAGGCCCCTGGTCCTGATGAGTTTCCACTCATATTCTTTCATAAATACTGGCATATCATTGGAACAGATGTTAGTAATGGTGTCAAGGAATTTTTTGGTTTGAGAAACCTCCTTAGAGAGTTAGATGGAACCTTTATTGCCCTCATTCCTAAGAAGTCAGGTGTTGATAGTTTGGATTAGTTTAGGCCTATTAGTTTATTTAATTCTTTTTATAAGATTATTTCTAAAGTTCTGACTCTTAGAATTATTTCTATTCTTCTGGCTATCATTTATGGACAGCAAATTGGTTTTTTTCTATGCAGACAAATCTTGGACTCCATTATATCCGTTCATGAAAACATTCATTCTCTTGTGGTGTCTAATAAAGAAGGGTTTCTTCTTAAGCTTGACCTTTCTAAAGTGTATGATAGAGTTGATTGGAACTTCCTTCTTAGGGGGTTGGAAGCATTTGGCTTTAACAAGAGATTTAGGGATCTTATCTTTATGTTAATTTCTTCGGCTTTATTTTCAGTGCTTGTTGATGGCTCACCTTCCTCCTTTTTTAAGGCATCTAGAGGCCTAAGACAGGGAGACTCAATTTCGACTATTCTTTTTATTATCTTGGCTGAATGCTTGGGAAGATATGTGAATAATATGGTTGTGAAAGGAGACTTTGTGGGTCTCAGTCCTTATTCCTTGGCTCTCGTGTGCTTGCATCAGCAATTTGTGGATGACTCTATTGTCATGGGGGAGGCTTCGATGAGAAATTCTAGGAATATTAAGAAGGCTTTGATTGACTATGGGGATGCTAATGGTCAAACCATTAGTTGGAATAAAAGTGTGATTTACTTTATCAATGTTATTGAGGCTAGACAATTGAAGATTAAAAGGATTATTAGTTGTGAGAGTGGTTCCCTGTCAGGTACTCATCCAGGGTTACCTTTGGGTTTATCTCCTCCTGATAGCTTCTAGAACTCTCTAATTGATAAGATCCATGTGAAATTTGCTAGCTGGAAGGGATCTCTCCTAAGTCAGGTTGGGAAGATTATTATTTTGAAATCTATCTTTCAAAAAAAATTTCTTTATGCTTTGAGTGTCTTTAAAATCCTAAGAAAGTTTGCACTTGTTATTGAGAAAATACAGAAGAATTTCTTGTGGACTAGTATGGAGACTAAAAAGAGAGTTCCTTTTATTGCTTGGGAGAATTTTTGCATTCCTAGGGGGAAGGGAGGGCTTGGGCTATGAAGGATTTCTACTATGAATGAACTCTTACTAGCTAAACTTCTTTGGAGATGGCATAAGGAAGAGGGGGAATGGAGGAATATTTGGGCTAAGAAATATAACTAGGATAACTTTGATTTTTAGCATTTCCTTTTTTCTAATGTTGATCAAGGGGGATCTCAGATATGGAAGAATGCTCAAAAATCTAAACATATCTTAAGGAAAGGAGTTAAATGGAAGGTAGAAAATGGATTGAAAGTCCTTTTTTGGGAAGATATATGGATTTTGGATTAGCCCCTTTGTAAAGACCCAAGATGGAATGGGTTTATGGTGCAGTGCAAGAATCGATTTGGTACTCTGGTCGGTGATTACTGGAAGGATGATTTGTGGGTAAATCTTCTTAGGGTGGATCTAAATTTGATGAAGCTTGATAAATCCTTGAATGCTTGTTGTTTGAACCATGAAGAGGATATTCTTATTTGGAAAGCTGATCCTAGTGGTGTGTACTCTGTTTTGTTAGTCTACACTAATTTTTTTGAGGATCATGATGTTCCTTACTAGGCTATGGCTTGGGTGAAAGGTATGAATCCTAAAGTTAATATTTTTTTTGGATTCTTCTACAAAATAAAATTTTAACTCTTGACAATCTTAAGAAGAGGGGTTTTCATTGTTAATCGATGTGTCCTTTGCAAGAATGATGGGGAGTTGGTGGATCATATTACGCTCCATTGTTCCTTTACTAAGAAGGTTCGGGATAAAATTTGGATTTTAATGAACATGGATTGGGTCTCTTAAGCTACCATCCAGTTATTCTTCTCTTGTTGGAAAGTTCTTTCCAAGAATTATTTGATAACAAAATCGTGGGATTTTATCCTTCCTTATCTTTGCTAAGGTATATGGAAGGAACGTAATGACAAGATCTTTAGAGGGGTGGAATCCAATACAATTCAAGTTTTCCATAAAATCAAGGTCCTTTTGTATGACAATATCAAAATATGTGGTATGGGACAACAACCTTCTAATGAGTGGGAGGTTGGGGTGATTAATAATTGGAACATCAAGAACTTGATTTTGAAAACAATGGATCCTAACCCAAGGGAAAGTGCAAGATGGGATTTTCCTTTGACAAATTGGTTTAAGATTAACTTTGATGGGGCCTCAAAAGGGAACCTAGGCATCGCTGGTTGTGGAGTGGTGATTAGAAATTATAATGGTGACTTTGTTGGTGGTATGGCTATACCTTTGGGGTGTCAAACCAATCACATAGCTAAAGCCTCTATTGCACTTTATGGTCTTATTTATGCCAAAGATTTGAATTTGAAGAACATTTGGATTGAAGGTGATTCCCTTAATATCATAAACTACTTAAAGAAAATTATCCCACCTTCATGGACCATTAGCAATATTATTTTTAAGGCAGATTATATTTTTAATTCTTTCCAAAATTGTAGAATATCCCATAATTATAGGGAAGCCAATGGTTTAGTTGATTGGGCTTTGAATGTGGCATGTTGTAATGATCAAAAGATCATATAGGAGTCATATGACACTTTACCTACTAATGGCCATGAGCATGTTAAGCATAAAAAATGGAAATCTCAGCAAAAATCCCTTAATAATGATGTTGTTAGTGAATTATGATTTTAACTCCTTTGGAGTGAGGTGGGAAATTATTTTTAAAAATGTACATAGCTCACACAAATTATGGGTTGCTTCTTTCTATCTGTGCTTAGGTATTGGTAATCGTAGAGTGTTTGGAGGTTTTCAGTCCAAGAAAACTAGTGCATCTGTAGCAGAGATAATGGGGGGAAAGAGGAAATGGGTTGAACCACCTAGCTATGCAAAATGGAAGAATAAACTAGAGGTTTGGGACATCCTCAAGCATGGAAATTTTACCAATTACATGGAGAGACTCAAAGGTAATAACCTTACAATCATGCACTAGTTCATTAAATCTTGGAAGGATGGTTTGGTGTTGGTCAGGAACCAGAGGATGGAGGTCATGGAAGAGATCATCACAAAGGCTACTGGTTTTGATTTGGACGGGATGAATTTTTATAGGGAAAGGAAGATCTTAGATAAGGTGATTGATGACTTTGTCAAGACTGAATAGGAAAGAAATCATCTGGTTAATATAGGTAATTCTTATTTTAACCTAGCTTCTATGTCTCATCCATGGTGGTTTATGTTCTTTGTTATTATGGGATATTTGACTTTGGATGGTAGATATACAAAATTGTATGGTTACCACTTTGTGTTGGCAAACCATTTTCAACATGATATTAGGGTGAATTTTCTTTCCTATCTATTGCAATCTCTTTCCATTTCTACCCAAGCCATCCAGCATGACTCCACTAGAGAACATGTCTACCATGAAGGTTTAATGGTATTGATTATGAATGTGCTCAAATCAAAACAAATCTCAAAACCTAGAAACTTTAAAGTGGGTGATCAAGATTCTGAAGGGAGCATTCAAGAAAAGGGCTATGAATTTGATATGCAAGATGAGGCCAAAGGGGGTCTAGTTAGCCTTAAAAACATTTTGGGTCGAAGCACTAAAAAGGAGAAAAAGAATGTTGAGAAGGAGGATTCTAACCAGGAGAGGGAAAGTGATTATGTTAAAGAAATTTTCAAAGAGCATATCAAAAATAGGGGAGGCAGCAAAGGAAAGGGCAAGGTTTGTCATGATGAGAGGGCTTCTCCTCATTCTGATGATGAGCCACTTGCTCAATGCTTGGAGAGGAGAAGGAAGTATTTGTGACAAAAGGATAATAAAATTATCAATAAGATGAATGAGGATTTTGACTATGCTGATGATGGAGAATAGGGGTCTAAATCTGATGGAGGTGATTTTGCTAGTGGTGGGCTAGGGTCCTCTAAGGGCCTATTTGGTAACCCTAGCTCTATTTAGAAGGACATTGGCATCCTCGAGCATAAAATGGTGCTGCTAAAAAATGAAATGGATCAATTGAGAAAAATGGCTAGAGGGAAAAGAACCTTAGGATAGAAAATTGATAGGCTTTTAGAGGTCATAGGAAATGTAGAAGAAGTGAAAAATCTAATGCACAAGATCCCTGTGATAGAAGCTAAGCAAATGATTATGGACAAGGACATTAGCAGTATCCAGGGGAAGCTGTCAAAACTTGAAACCAAGTTGGGTAACATGGATAAAAAGCTTAAAAAATTGGTGGATAATATGACTAATTTCTTGAAGAAGAAGGAGGTAGATAAAGGCCAAGATTGTCCACTGGGGGTTGATTCTCAAGGACCTAGCAAGTGTACTCAAGCCCATTTAAAGAAGATTGAGGAATCCAGTAAGAAAGATGAGGTGAAAGATGCTATTGAAACCATGCATTCTCTGGTGGACTAGGCTATGAATTTTATTAATACTCCTTAGTTGGTTGGTTTCTATACCTTTGCTATGTTGGAGTTGATGAAAGCCAATTTCAAAGATACCCAAGATCACCTACATGCGAGAACCTGTCAAAGAGAAGCCAAAGACAGGAAGAGCATGGAGCAAGGGAAAAACCCTAAACAAACATGAGAAACAATATGTGCAAACATAAGAACAAAATGTATTTACACTATGCACAATACCTTATGATATGATGAAAATACAAAGAGGGAGAGGTCATTTTTAAAGAGCTCATGGAAGCTTGTAGAACAAGTTGGAAGGTGGTAGAAGATAAGGATGACAACTCAGCACATATCCACAAAAGGTGGAACATGCTAGAAGGGAACAAACTCTCGTGTTGTCAACAACTAACCACTACATGCATTAAATACAAAATATTAAATAAATGCATTAACCTAAGTAAGTTTAAGTAATATAATAAATAATAAATAAATAATTGATTATTTACTCTAACACACCCCCTTAAGTGCAACTTAGGGAAATGCCTTAAGCTCACAAAACTAAGATGAATGCAAAATGGGTCCTGACAACAAGGCCATGTTAGATACCCAAGTACAAATGCAAAAAAAGATGCAACCTCTGTAAATGGGAAAAGAGAGAAAACCATGTGGGAAAAACCCTCCCACAAAAAGAGGTAACCTAGTGAAGAACTAAAGAAGTCTCCAACTAGGGAAATGTCACCTAAAATAGGAACAAGGAGTGATCATGAAGAAGCATCAATGAAGAATGAAGAGCTGCAAATTTATCAAATAGTTGATTTGAAAAATCTCCATGGAAGAAGAAGGCACGAACGAAGCATGTCTATATGGTAGATGATCCATCTCACCAAAATGCATAGGTAGCCAGCCACTGCAATCACCTTGTATATAGGATCAACCACTAAATACATAGTTCACACTATCGAACTATTGAACCAAGGATGCATTAGAACAACAGCATAGCCCCCCTTAATGCAGATGAGGTGTGATGATAGGCAACTGAGAAGGTGGGCCAAAGTCTCCTACAGACGAACCAAGAATGACGAGAGAGGGAAAGAGGTATAGACACCTATAAAGACAGGGTCAAACTGACTCTACATGGGGCTAATGTCATGGAAGGGACACTCACTTGACAAAGGGAGAATGCCTAAAACAACAAACAACTATCCCCCCCCATGGTGCTTTATGAAAAAAGTGCATGTACAATTGACTCAAAACAATGTTCATGACCCCCAGAATGCAAAAGTGGAACTTTATCTTAGTGCGATACAAAAAAGTGTTTCAAAATGATAGCTACAATGATCAAAACTAAAAAAAGGCTGCAACAAAACAAAGTACAACTAAAAACAAGAGAATCCATGCCAAGAAAATGATCCTCAAGCTTAAAACACTCAAAATATCTACCATATAGCCAAAATGCCAAAACTACAATAGAAAGAGCATGGGCCAAAAAATAAGAAAAAGGACCACATTTCTAAAAAGCACACAGAACCAGCTTTCTAGAAATATAAAGTTTTCAAAAAATAGGCATTGGATGCAAAAGATATGCTTGCTGGAGTCAAAAACAAGATTTTAGAATTTAACTAAAATAAAAGGCAATAAAAAAGTATCAAAACCTAAAAATACCTGCACCAATGTCTTTGTCTTGGAACTAGCTTTCAGCACTTCCTTCGGATTGGAAAAATACCTCTGTATGCAAAAGTTATGGCCAAAAAACCACAAGTAGGTCAAAAAGGACCTAGAAGGAGAGTGCAAGCAAGGCTGATGCTAACGTCAACAAATAGGGGGTTTAAAATTGATGATTTACACACCATCATAGTATAAAAGGATGCCACATTGTGTACCACATGGCAAGTCCATATGCAAGCCACGTGTCAAAGAAAATGTGGTAGGTGATGTGGCAGTGGCCATGTGGCAAGGTGCCATGTGGCGCACGTGCCACGTATCACCTGCACAGTGTGCCAAATGGTAGAAAAGCTACAAGCTATTGAGTGTGCTGCAATGTGTCAACTATGCTAACTGGACTGGAGGAGCAAGGGTGGTGCGCCCATGTAAAACATCGGCTGAGCGGAGATCCGAAGGCACAGTGGTGGAGGGACCTAGTAGCATCGCCAAAACTGGGGAATGAGCATTGCAAGGGTGGCAGATGAGTAGTGGGAAGGAGGCCGAGCGGAACTCGAGCGATGTTGCCTGTTGTAGCTGTTGTAACCTGCATGTGGGTGGCATGGTGGCAGCCCCGCGGTGGCGCGGTGGCTGCACACTCGTTTTAATTTTAAAAAATGCAATAAATGCCAAAATCATTCATACAGTCTGTACAGTAGCCTGTAGGGCTAAGAAAATTTTCCTCCTAGAGCTCTTTCTCCAAAATCGAAAAGCTTTATATGAATCCTAACTACAAACAACATTTTGGATCCAATGGTGATGTCTGTTTGGTCGCAATGTGCTCCAAAAATTTGTTGATCCCCTAAATTGAAGAAAAAATGCACAAACAAACTAGGGTTTGTGACTTCAAATCATGGCTTCAAAAAGTCTTCAACAAAGCAGTAGCAGGAAGGCTCTGATACCATGTTGACGTTGATGAAAGCCAATTTTGAAGATGCCCAAGATCACCTGCATGCAAGAACCTGTCAAAGAGAAGCCAAGGAGAGGAAGAGCATGGAGCAAGGGAAAAACCATAAATAGACATGAGAGACAATATGTGCAAACACAAGAAGAAAATGTATTTACAATGTGCACAATGCCTTATGATATGATAAAAATAGAAAGAGGGAAAGGTCACTTATAAAGAGCTCATGGAAGCTTTTAGAACAAGCTGGAAGGTGGTAGAAGATAAGGATGACAACTCAACACATATCCAAAAAAGGTGGAACATACTAGAAGGGAACAAACTCCCATGTTGTCAACAACTAACCATTACATGCATTAAATATAAAATATTAAATAAATGTATTAACCTAAGTAAGCTTAAGTAATAGAATAAATAATTAATAATTAATTAATTATTTACTCTAAAATGCTAGACTTTTGTTATACTTTCTAGCACTATCTTTTGTGACCTCTTTTTTGTTTAGTGAGGTTTGTTTCATGTTGTTTTTGGTTTCTTTTCTCTATTGTTCTTTTCTCTTGGTGCTCTCTAGAACATTGCTATTGTAAGGTTTTGGGTCATTTAAAACCTATTTTTACTTAATCAAAACAACTTCAAGATCACTATTAGAACTTTCCTTTGATTCTTCTTCACTTTTTGAGTAAATATCCTTTATTTTTTTTCCTTTCTCCTTAAGTGAAAGCTTGGCCTCAAATGCAGATTCAATATTCTTGGAAGCTAGAACTTAATTGTCAAAGTTATCTAGGTCAAAGGCTATTAGTCTTCCTACTAAGGTATCTAAAGTTATCTTATGATTTGTCTCACACTCCTTTCTTGAATAGCAGATACTCTAATTTCATAAATAGGAAGAAATGTTCTGAGAACTTTACTTACAATAGTTTATTCTTTGATGTCTCCTCTAGAAGCTTTGATTGCACTAACACTTGCTTTGATTCTTTCAACATATTTGGCAATGTTTTTATCTTCTCTCATTCTCATCTGATCAAATCATCCTCTAAGGCTTTCTAATTTGGCTCTCTTGACATTGTTATCACCAACATTGGCATCTTTTAGCTTATTCCACATAGCAAAGGTAGAGTTGCAATCTTTGATATCATCAAATCCCTCATAGCTTAGATCAGATGCAATATCTATCATCATGGTATTATGTTTCTTTTTCTCAGCAATGTCTCCAATAGATAATGTAGTAGTGGGAGCTGTGTATTCTTTGTCAAGGTATTTCAATCCTGAATCAGCAATCGAAGTCAGGTGAAGTCTCATGAGTCCCTGCCATGCTGAAAAGTTATCTATGTTGAGCCTTGGAATTTCTCTCTTGTAAGACATCCAAATATTTAGATTAGGTCCTTGAAACCTTTCCTGGAAGCATTTATGATATCTGTTAAGTATTACTTGTCCTTACTTCAGGTCATGTGTCCTTGGCATGCTATCAATTTTGAATCAATCAATCAATTTGACTATGGCTTTGGTCTACCTGACATCATACTAGTCAATCTACATTATTGTCACATTTTCATCAAAGGATATTGTCGCACTTATTTAATGAAAAAGCCCAATTATCTAGTAATTTTCTCTATAGGGTTATTAATTAATTATATTAATTAATTGATTCATCATTCAAAAAAATGAAAATTCACAATTTCCTAAGTCATATTGTCCACTATTAATTCCATTTTTACTAATTTCCATTTGTGTAGATATATGGATTTTTAATTCAAATATTCCACGTAATATTGACATCACTATAACACATCATAGATTCTCCATTTACAATTGGTTAAGATATTTCATAATTCATATATTCTTATTCCCTTATTCATATCTATATTTGGCTTCATCATCATAGATTATTGGCTTTAAGTGGGTTTGAGGTGTCACATGATGCTTCATAGATCCTCTTCTATTTCTAGTCATGTTTGACTTTCAAGCATCATACAATCCTACATTTTGCATCTGGTGTCATATGTGTCATGAATTTTCAAAGGAATCTCTTTCCACGTGCATATCCAAGGTGACAAGTCCAATTCTTTCATCTTGCATGTTGATTATAAATTAGGTATTATTCTTCTCATTTCCAATCCTTGGGTCCTAATTGTTAAGTCCTTCAAGTCCTTTGTCTTTTTCTCTCCCAAGGTTAAATCACATCTTGTAGTATTCTCATAGTTCTATCATTATCATAGGTTGTTGCTTCCTAATTGTGTGTACTATATGCAATTGGAACTACATCACATGGAGAAGAAAGAAAGACATGGGAGCTACACATGAAGAGGGGGTTTGAACTTTGTGCTCTTCCTTTTTTTTATTTGGCTTTCATAGTAGACTAGAGGGTATCAATGTATGTTTAGTGAGTTTGTGATTTTCTCATAGTATGTTAGATATTATCCCGTTTCCTAGTCCTACAAATGGAAGATCCAAAAGAGTGCATAACTTTCATTTTGGTTTTTCAAATCACTTTTCATACAAGGACAAGGCTTTTTTTCCATTTTACTTGAAGTATTCCTTTTTAAATAACCTCAATTCTCATAGGAAAATAATTTCTAGGTCTGTTCTTCATGAAGGATTGTTCCTTCATATTGAGGAATATTGTAGGGAAAATGATATTAAGCTCTCTCTGTTATCTACTAAAAGAAAGAAGATCTCTAGGAAGGAGATTCTAAATAAATCTAGTGTTATAAAGTCAAAATGCACAATGTTAAAATTGAGGAGATCAAGGACATGGATACTAAATCAGATAGCAACTAGGCTAGTGAGAAGGAAAGTGCAAATAAAATGAAAATAGGAAGGTTAAAGGAGAAATAAAAACTAAAAACAAATCTAAGGTTAGAGAAGATAGATGAGTAGGGGAAAAAGGCACCATGGAAGAAGACAATGAGAATCAAGAGGAAGGAGAAATGAAGATTGGAAATTTTAGCTCAAATAATGTTGGGTACACTGAAAGAGACCCACTTTGATTCTAGTCACCATGAGCTGAAGAGTAGAATGAGGAGACTGGGGTGCATAATTTCATTGGAAGGATTTTTTTCTAGAAAAAGATATAATGAAGGTGGATGTGATTATGCAGGATGAAACATGGTTCTATAATAAAATCATTTTATTAAAGAAAAATGTTAGAGAGTTACAGAAGAATATGGATACTAAAAGAAATAAAAGAATTGAGCTTGATGGGAAAATTGGAAATATTCCTAAGAAACTAATGGCCTATGAAGCTGGCCTTAGGTAACTGGTCAAGGATAGTGGACATTAGATTGACATGATAACTAATAGGTTATGGGTGGCTGTGATTAGTTTAGGCAGGTGGAACAATGAGGAAATTATCTTTACTATGCATACCAAAATGACTGGTGGACCTAGTAGAAGAACAAGGTAGAGTACTAAAAGGGCCACTAAATCTTACCTTGTTTCCATTACTAAGGATTTCCTTCAAGGGATTGCTAATACCACTAAATATTTTACTAAGTCTATGGAGGAGCTCTAGTGACATGGTTATCCTATTTTTCTTTTGTTGGTCATGATTTCTAGTCTAGGTTTCTAGCTCTAGTTTTTTACCTTTGTGTTGGTTGTCTTTTATTATGTTTTTACTTTCCAAATTTTTTTTGTAAGAATTATACTTGTAGTTTTTAGGTCCTTATAAAACCAATTTTTTATGATGATGGTAGTGTAGGTTTTTAGTCCTTGTAAAACAAGGTGGATTTTTTATCATTGATCTTTTATTTTTTGCATGTGGTTTTGAGTCCCCTCAAAACCTACTTTTACCTTTATCAAAAAAAAAAACTTTTTATCTCTCTAACATCATTTAGGTTCTATGTAAAAAAATTTACATTGGCATCACTCAATCTATGTCTTAATCGGCTTCATTTTCAACATTTCTCCCCCTTTGGGTGTACTTCATTTTTTATTCTCTCCCTTTTATTACTTAGATTCTTTCCTCCATTAATTCTCTCTCTTTGCATATCTTCATTCTTACAAATTCTCCCCCCCTCTAGTCATTTTCTCCCCCTTTGATAATGATGCCAAAGGTATCAATAAGTTACACTATTAAACTTCTAAATCTTATAATTATACCTTGTACCTTGCATGTACTATTTACATGAGTTTCATCACAAACACTTTCACAACTTTATGTTTATTCCTAAAGTGTCAACTCTTGCATCAACTCCAAAAAGATAATCTAATAATCAATGAATTAATACAACATGCATCTTTTCTTAGAGAATTTTGGAGGGGGCAAGCACATCTACTTAGCCTCTTAGATACTCAAAATCATCCTTAGGAAATGACTTGATAAATATGTCTACAATTTGTTCTTTTGACTTCAATATTCAAGATTTACTTGCTTCTCTTATAATTTCTCTCTCAAGTAGTGATACTTGATGGATATATGCTTGGTTTTTGCATGCATCACTAGATTCTTTGATATATTTATGTCATTAGTGTTGTCACATTAGATAGTGATATGCTTGGTAACCTCCTCTTGCATTCCTTCCAATAGTTGTTTAATTCACACTATTAAAATAATTAAATATAGTAGCAACATACTCAACTTTAGTAGTATCTTGTGAAATGAAACTTTATTTCTTGCTCAACCCTATAATTAATCTTTCTCTGAAGAAGAAAGTTCCATGACTTTTAGTCTTTCTATCATCCACATTACCAACCCAATCAACATCATTGTAAACTTTTAGTTCAAACTTACCATCTTTTTTGTATCATAATCAAAAATATTTTCTCCTTTTAAGATATCTAAATTATCTCTTAACAATAGTCATGTGTGTTTACTTAGAATTAGAATAAAAGCTTGCACTAATTTAAATTGCGTGTGCAATATCTGATCTACTATGTACAACATAATATAGTTTACCAATCATGATATGTACTATGTCTCATTTATGATATTTGTAGCATCTTGTTTTGATAATTTGTATCTAATGATCACCACAGGTGGACTAACTAGCATTGACTCATCCATGCAAAATGTTTTCAATATCTTCTTTATGTAATTAGACTAAGTAAAAAATATACCATTCTTTGTTTAATGAACTTGTAAGCCATTGAAAATTTTGAACTCACCAAATATAGACATTTCAAAATCTTTACTCATTTGATAAGAAAATGATTTACATAGAAAATCATTACTATCAAATATAATATCATCCAAAAATAAATTGAACAATCAATACCATGTTTTCATTTTCACTCTTCAAGTATAGATTACTATTTTCAATAGTTCTTATAAATTCAATTTTAATAAAGTATGAGTGTAACCTTTCATACAATGCTCTTAGCACTTGATTCAATCCATATAATGTTTTTTTCAATTTGTAAAACATGTACATCTTATCAAGTATTAAAAATCCTTCTTGTTGTCCTATGTAGACATCTTTTTCAAGTATTTCATTCAAGAATGTAGATTTGACATCTATTTGATACACTTTGAATCTATTGTAAGTAGCATAGACCAAAAATATTTTGACTCCTTCCAATCTTGCAATAAGGGAAAATTCTTACCATAATCAACACCCTCTTCTTGAGCATAACCTTTGCAAACTAGTCTTGCCTTGTTCCTCACAAATTTTCCATTTTCATTAAGTTTGTTTTTTAAAATCTATTTTGTTTCAAATACATTCTTATCAATTTGTCTCAGTACAGGTTTCCATGTATTATTTTTCTCAATCTAATCAATCTCTTCATTCATAGTATTTATCTAATCTTCATTGTCAAGTGAAACCCTTATAGTTCTTGGTTCACATTCAATAATTAAACATGTAGGGTTCTTCAACTTACTTCTTGTCATGACTCTAGCACTTATAATTCTAATGATATTTTTAGGTGAATAGTTCTTTCTCACATACTTGGCTAGGAAAGGT
Source organism: Cupressus sempervirens (assembly GCA_028749045.1). NCBI lineage: Eukaryota > Viridiplantae > Streptophyta > Pinopsida > Cupressales > Cupressaceae > Cupressus > Cupressus sempervirens. The sequence goes on from CM053785.1 coordinate 847,812,411, forward strand.
TTAGTTCTCTAATGTTTATCATTATCTCCACTCAATTGGGACTCTTTATTCTACTTAAGTTTTATTGTATGTCACTTGAGTAGAATAGGGTTATGCTTGGTAATATTCTATTGGCATTCAGTAGCACTATATTGTCATTCAACTAGTACAAGTTGTCACTCAAGTAATAAATTAGTTTTATCATCATAGATATAAATTAACTTAGTGTAACTATTGGGTTCATTCTTTTTATCTTCATCATTCCTTTCTACACACTCATCAATTCTCACATTCACACTTTCAATCATTGTATTAGTAGTTTTTTTCAAATGCTTATAAGCTTTTCTCTTAGAGAAATAACCAAGGAAAATTTCTTCATCACCTTTAGAATAAAATTTACCATTTATTCCATCTTTATTAATGTGGCATCTACTTTCAAATATTTTGAAATAAATCACATTAGGTACATGATCATACTAGAGTTCATAAGGTGTCTTATTTGTTCCTTTCTTTAGTTGAACTTGGTTGAGAGCATAGACTATGGTACTAACTTCTCTCCAAAATGCTACAAAAATCCCTTTATCAATCATTAGCATCCTTTCATAATCAACAATAGACATATTTCTTATTTCAACAACTCCATGTTAGAATTATTGGAATAACTAAGAAGTAAAAAGAATCAATTATCCTTAGGTCCAAATGTAGCAATTCAACAATTAATAGGTTCAAACAACTCAATCCAATTCATAAACTCGGTCAATATAGCACCTTAACAGTAAATCAAATTATTCATATAGTTACTCAACTCTTTGTTTTGATGTATGCTAACTAATAGTAACATAAAATAGTAAATAGCATGTAAACAAAATTCATATACACATAACACTTTCACACCAATATTTAACATGGAAACCCAATTTGGAAAAAAAATACCAAGTAACATGTTACTAATTTTTCACACTTTTGAAGTGAGCTTGGTTAAGATCAAACCTTAAAAGTTATAAAACAAAATGTTAGGTATGATTTACCTATTAGGAGTGGCCTTGTTAAAGGACTTTGAATATTCCCTTAGAATGTCACCTTGATCAAAGAATTTAGAAATGATTGTTAGGTCAACCATGATTAAATAATTTTACTACCATAATGGTTAGAGAGTAACAACTATGTTTGATCTATAAACTACAACTCACTTTGAATATTTAGACCTCCATTCATCTCATCTTCAATTTACATAATAGAATTCATTAGGTATCTTGTCTCTGATCTACTTAGAAGCCCTTCAAGGAATCAAGATCTTTCACCTTTCCTTGACAAGTCTATTCTTCCACAATTTTGCTAGCATCTCCTTGCAACTAGTTTGAACTATAATGTAAAACATCAAATATGGGAATCCTTAAATAGATAATTTGATATTTTTCCTCTTAAACACATTTATAGATCTCAGGGTTAGGTCATATTCATCAAATCCTTCCATCATTATGTTCTCCTTCTCCTTTATAGAAACTTCTCATCAAATCCTTTTCATATATAAGTTAAAAAACTCTCATCATCCATTAAGTATGTCATCTCATCAATCCTTATCTTTAGCATTCTTTGACTAATCCTAAAATTCAGCTATATTGGCCTTAGGTCTCAAATATTTCATAAATGGTAAACTTGTTGTCTATTGACAATCATTAAGTTCTTTTACTCAGTCATTACTATGTAGCTCTCTCATCAATGTTATGTCAAAACTATCACTCAACTTATACTATTTGTTTGGATTCTTCTTAAGCTCCTTAATCTTCTACTTTATTTTCTTTATTGACCAAACAACACCAATACTTGGTCAAGCTTAGAGTTTTACTCAACTTCTTGTCATTTCTTTCATACATCAATTAACTTGTCTTATTTACTTCATGTAATTATTAAACAACACATTATCTTGTCGACAACCAACTTATCAAGTTCTTATTTTCAATCTATGATACCTAACTTCTCTTCTTAACAACTTGACTAACTGACCTTGCTATCTCCTCTTTTCAAATCCTCTTCATCAATCAAATGATATTGCACTCTATATTGTTAGTAAATGTCCTACCAATAGGGTTTTACATAAATAAGAAAATAATAACCATTCTAGTTATGGTTTGCAACAATCATCCTCTTTGGCATTGATGGAAATACCTCTAGTTACCATGTAATCCAAAAATATTCATTATCTATTCTTTGAACTTATACTATTAGCTCCCTCTATGTTTGTATTATCTTTTTCTTAGTTTCATTTTTATTCTCATTTATTTATTCTTTCGATGCTCCCTATAAAATTAGTTGTTTCTATTAACATCTTCTCCCTCAAGTCATGGTATCAACTCATCATTATTTGGCAATCTTCTCTCTCTTTTTGGTTGTATATTTAATGGTAATGGCAACATCATCTCCTTCTTTGAAAACAATTCCAAAGATGCCATTCTCATTTTTTATACTTTATACACATCATCCATATGTCACTTCTGATTGATATTATCATATCACTTCCTTTTGCATCTATGACTTGATATATTTTTACTTCACAACTTTAGGCAGATCCTAAAGTGTGACCTCCTACATCACTCTATAGGATATTCTAATCATAAACATTGATGTAATAATGCATTTCTTCTCATATTTTTCTATATAGAGTAATGAACCCTAACTTACCTCTTAGATACTCAATAAAATCCTTAGATGGTGCCTTTGTGAATATGTGAATTATTCATTCTTTTTTGTTCACCTATTTCAATATCACTTCTTTGTCTTGCACTAACTCTCTTAAGTAATGATACTTGATCTCAATATATTTAGTCTTTGTGTGCATCACAGGGTTCTTTAATATGTTTGTAGAATTTTAATTATCACAATAAATAACCATAGTTTGAGTGATCTCTTCCTTCATTACTTTAAATAATTTCTTGATCTACACAAAATTAGAATGATTTACTATTTTTCCAACATATTCAACCTCTGTTGTTGATTGAGAAATAATTTATTTTTTAATTTATTGTCAATGAAATCAATTTCCTTCATAGAAAGAAAGTTACTCAACTAATACTCTTTATGTCTTCAATGTTGCTTTCCCAATTAGTGTCTTGATAAAGCGTCAATTCAAGCTCATCACTTTTCTTGTACCATAATTAATAGTCTTTTGTTCCATTCAAATATTTGAGTATCCTTTTCACTTTCGTCATATGATTTTCTCTAGTATTAGCATAAAATCTAGCAACAATACCAATTACTAATGCAATATTAGGTCTTCTATATACAAAATATTGAATTTTTTCAATCATTGACCTATAGAATGTTTTATTCACCTTAGTATAATCATCCTTTGTTGATGATTTATGATGAGTAGCCATAAGTGTTCCAACTTGTCTTGAGTCTATCATTCCAAAATCTTCAATATCTTCTTAATATACATAGATTATGTAATGTAGATACCTTACTTCAATTGATGAAATTACAATCCAACAAAGAACTTGACCTCTCCAAAAATTGACATATCAAATTCCTTCTTCATTTCATTAGAAAATGACCTATACAATGGATCTTCTCCTCCAAATATAATATCATTAACAAAAATTTCAGCTAGTAATATATTGCTTTTAGATCCACTTTTCATGTACAGATTGCTATTGTCATTAGTTCTTGCAAAACCATTTTTTACCAAATAATTATGTAACCTTTCATATCATGCTCTAGTGCCTTGATTCAAACCATATAATTTTTTATGTAATTTACATACCATATTACTCTTAGAACAAAAAAATCTTTAGGTTGTTGAATGTAGACTTCGTCCTCCAAAATTCCATTCAAAAATGAAGATTTCACATCCATTTGGTATACTTTGAATTCTTTGTAAACAACATAAGAAAGAAAAGTTCTCACTCCTTTCAACCTTACAACTAGTGAAATTGTCTCACTATAGTCAACTCTTTCTTCTTGTGCATATCCCTTTCACCTTTTTTATTCATATTGTTTCTAAAAACCCACTTGGTCCCATTCACATTCTTATCCTTTGGCCCTGGTACCAATGTCTATGTCTTTTTTTTCTCTACTTGATCAATTTCTTCATTCTCCAAATCTTCTTTAACTAAATTGAGCTCATCGAACTCACATAATAAACATGTATCATTCTTCTTATTGTGGTTCACTTATTTCTTCTTTCTCTTGTTCTTTAGGTATTTCTAGTTGCAAATCATCTTGGTCTCTCTAGTGTTTGGCTTCTATTGTCTATAACTTAACTCCTATATCTTAATGATGCTCGGTGATGGCACATAACAATAGATGACTTTTTACCCTTTTTATGAACATTTATCTATATCTTGTTGAAACTTATCATCTTTTAAGCCTATTATTTTGAACCTTTCAATGTATAAAGTGTGAAATTGCGGCATGAAAATGATAGTTGATATTATGTTTAAAAAGGGTTCATTTTGTTAAGTCTTTCTTAATGTATGCTTAACATGGGTAGGTTTTCCTATAGTCGAAAATATTGCCGAACCATTAGTTGAATAATTGATGCTTTTCTTATAAATTAATAAATATGAATAGATGTTGTCAGAAGTTTTTTATGTATCATAATTGATGTCCACAAGAATCTAAGCCGGGTAGGAATCAACCAAATGACCACAAAAGACTCGTGTTGAGGAAGCGCTGGTGTTAATGAGACTCGACAAAAAAAACTAGAAGGGACCTATTTTCATGGATGATAAGCAAGACCTAGTAAAGAAAATGAGATGGAAAGTAAGATTTGAAGCAATTAGTTAAACATGCATGGAGCTGTTATGGATACCTAGATTCTTGGAGGATGGTTTAAGTCAGAAAGAGGAGAAAATTTAGCATCTGTTGTGCTCTATATTTATGAAAATTCAACGGAATAATTAATGCTTTTGCATGTTGTAACAGAATATCCTTCATGAGGAAGTTGTAAATTTAGGAGTTTGTTATTCCTTCTCTTTAAATAAGACCCTATTTGTTTTTGAAAGGTCAAGAGAGAAGATAGGAAAATAATAGAAGGATAGATTGCTAGTTATCTAGTCCTTTTCCAAATCTGTGCACCACTGCATGTTTGAATGAATATATGATTTTGCTGAGTTCTTACACTTTTATCTGAGCTTATCTTTCCTTCATTCTTGTTTGGGGGCCCACATGTAAGGTGGAGTTTATTTTAGTCATAAGGAGTTATTTAGTTTCAGATTTTATTTAGCTTCCTAAGTTAAGTGTAAAATTGTTATTCTTGTAGCCACTAGAAATAGAACTAGTTATTGTTCCTGTAGCAATAGGTGCATAGATGAATGATTTAGTTAGAATCTCTTTCTAAGCATTTGGTAATTTTTTTTTCTATTGGTAAAATAGATTTCCTCAGTAGTATTTGCATTCAAATTAGTAGTGGCTTTTAGTGGAAATTAGAGAATATACTTTGCAAGCATCATCTCAAGTTCACGCTCCCAAATTAACATTTAATGGAGATCAACATAGTACTTTGGTAGTGAGGGATGTCTAATCCTGTACTTAAAAAGGTATTATATTGACCAAACATTTTTGGTACCATTGTCAAGGATGATGTCAATCTAGTATTCACTACAGAGTCATCTAGTTAGTTTCATTTTAGTATCTTGCATGCATAGGAGAAGAGACCATCTTGGAAGATTTCTTCCCAACTTCAATTGGGAAGATCCTTTTCCTAAAAGAGAAGAAGAAGGAATAAAAGAAGAAGAAGAACTATTTGAGGATGCATTTGCAAAAGTATCAAATCAAGAACATGCACCAACCACATCTGAAGAATCTTTCCGTTTGAATAATCTTTTTCATGAACCTGAATATCAAGATAATCCACTAGCTCTGATTATTTATCAACCCCCACCAAGACATCCATAAATGGTAGCTTCTTAGCCTACCTTTTCATTTCCAATCCCTACTCAACAGGGTAACCAAAATCTAAAGAACATACCCTCTATTGCTCTACCAAAATTTTATGGCCTCATTACTGAAGACCTAGAGACCTTTCTCTTTGAGTTTGACATTCTTTTCTGAAGCTATGATTACACCACAAATTCTCACAAAATAAATTTTTTCCCATCAACTCTCAAGGAGGCTTCTTTGAGATGGTTTATGAGTCTAGGCGCGAGTGTTGTGACAGACTGGCAACATATGAGTAATCTATTCCTTGATAAATACAAGGAATATTGTAGAGGCCATGATTTAAAATGAGATGACATCTTCAAAATGTCACAAAGGGAGGATGAGACTTTGGAGGAATATGTTGCTCAATTCATGTTTAACTTGTAGCATAATACACAACATCAGTTAAATGAGGAATCTTAGAAGCATCTCTTTTTGAAAGGAGTTCATGATAGGAGTATGGAAGCCTTAGACTTGATGGTTGAAGGTGACATTACACAAAAGACGTGGGCTGAAATTTAGAATATCCATTTGAATTATTCCAAAGAAACAATAAAAAAGGACGAGGTGTAAGAGACTTATTTCAAAAAACCCCTAGTGCAGGAGTGTCCAAAGCAGAACTGTCAAACCTCCTGTCATATTTCAAGAAGGACATGATTAATGATGTCGCTACTCAATTGGGCACCATGCAAGCACAAAGGAACAAGGAGGAAGTTGACCTTATGCTGGTAGGGTATTGTCCTCATTGTAGAGAAAAGAAGTGCAACTGCTGATGTAAACCTATTGCTAGCATGAACTCACAACATGTGCCTATGGAGTTCAGAGTGATTGATGAAGATAGAGAAATTATCTATGTTCCTCAATCCAGGCCATGGGCTCCAAAATTAGGTATTCCTCAAGACCCACTTCATAATTATAGTGGTAATAGTTAATGACAATAGCAACAGGGTAGTCAAAACAATTGGCAGTGACCTAACCAAGGTTGGCAGCAACCTAACCAAGGGTGGAAACAACCTAACCAAGGTTGGTAGTAGCCTAACCAAGGTTGGCAACAACCTTAGAGTTCTCAGATTTGCCAATAGCATCAGCCATCCTTGCCACTGCGTCCTCAATCACAAGCTCTAATGCCTCTTGTAGCCAATACAACCCCTCCTAAACAACCACAATTTCCTACACAACCTGCACCCAATCCTAATAATGCAAAACCCTAAACCCAACAACAAAGTTATTCCATCACCTTGAATGATATTCATTTATGATCTTTAACAATGCTTCCATCACGTCTACAACCCATTATAACAGAAGTAGATGATACAAATACTAAATCCATTCTAGAACCTACCAACACTATTTCTCCTACAACCAAGAAACCACCATTTCCTAGTAGGTTGATAGAACAAGTATTGCCAAATGAGAATCAAGTTGCATTAGACTTGCTTGATCAACTCAAGAAAATGATGATGAAATTCCCTCTACTTGATACAATAAAAGAAGTTACTATATATTCAAAAGCTATCAAGGAAGCCTGTGTTAAAACTCTAGGAAGGAAAAAGAAAGATCCAAAGACTATCCATGTCCTTGGCCAAATTTTTGATCTTATGCTTGATAACCCAAGGATACCCAAGTATGTAGATCTTGGAAGTCCAGTAGTCACCCTTACCATCCAAGGAATACAAGTACAGAATGTCTTAGTAGATTTAGGAGCATCCATTAATGTAATAACTAAGGAAGTGATGTGCAAGCTAAGAATTATTGGTCTTAGGAAAACTACAACAATATTGCAACTAGCAGATGGTTATACTATTATTCTTGATGGTATGTTGGAGGATGTCATTTTTACCTTACATTCATGGGATTACCCGATTGATTTTGTAGTACTTTCTCCAAAAAAAAGTACTAGGGGATATCCTATCATCCTAGGATGACCATGGTTAGCAACAACAGATGCCTATATTGCATGTCGATAAGGGAAAATGATCATTTCAGATGGTACAAATACTAAAAACTTAACCCTATATTCTCTTACTCAACCTCTGCTCCAAGATGACCAGGTTGTCTAGCCAAACATGGGGGATCCTGAAATGGACTTGGATTCTATTAAATGACTGATGATGTTTTTGAGGGAGTCATTTCATTTGCAAGCATCAAAGAAGAAGATGAGGTCATTTCCTCCATCATCTTGAATGAATAGGGAACACAAATTGAGACATCTTCTACACATGATCGTGTTCTAGAAAGTATCTTGCCTTTGCCATCCCAATCTCATTATTCTGAGTCTACACAACTGCCACATTCACTCTTTCAACATGAAATAGATTCATCACCAATTGCTCACATCTCAATGTTTGAAAAAGTAGTCAAGATAGCAATTGCTCTAGGAAAAGAACTTAAGTAAATCCTTGTCTCAAGAACAACATCATGATGTCCTACAACTATTATAGAAACAAAAATATGCTTTTGCATGGGAATATATGGATATGAAAGGTTTGGACCTCGTAATTTGTACTCATAGAATCTACATCAATCCTGAGTGCAAACTTGTGAGACAACCTCAACATAGGATAAACCCATCCTTAAGGGATATTGTCAAAAATGAGCTGCAAAAACTATTCAATGCTAGTTTTATATATCCTATTTCAGATAGCCAATGGGTTTCACCATTGGTTATTGTACCAAAGAAAGGAGGAAAATGACGAGTTTTCATAGATTATAGAGAACTTAGTGTGGCCACCAAAAAGGATCATTTTCCATTACCATTTGTCAATCAAGTCCTTGAAAATCTTGCAGGGAAAAAGTACTTTTCATTCATGGATGGGTTCAATGGCTATAACCAGATCCAGATAGCACCTAAGGATCAAGACAAAACTACATTCACATGTCCATGAGGGACATTTTCTTATTCTGTCCTACCATTTGGTTTGTGTAATGCACCTACAACCTTCCAAAGGGTTTTCATTAGTATTTTTTCTAATATATATGTAGACTATTTAGAAGTGTACATGGATGACTTCACTACATATGGGCAGACCTTTGAGGAAGCCAAAGAAAATTTGGATAAGGTCCTACAAAGATGTAAAGACTATAACCTATCTTTAAATAGTGAAAAGTGCTTTATAATGATGCAAGAAGGAGTGGTGTTAGGACTCTTTATTTCTCCCAAAGGGATTGAAGTGGATCCAGAAAAAATAGAGGTCTTGTTAGGATAAACCACAGACATAAATAAAAAACTACATGCAAATATAACCAATAACAAAAAAATAATAGAACACACAGAAATGAACACAAGGCACCAAGATTTAATGTGGTTCACCCAATCCTTGGGCTACATCCACCAAACAGCAAGTCCGATCTTATTACAATCTAGTGATTACAACTTGATTACAATCCGTAATCCCTTACAGCTCAATACCGTTGCAAGAACCAATTTCGTATCACAACATTATAAAAAATACCCAACCCTAAGCCCCTTTTATACAAGTATTAAACTACTTTAGGGTTATAACATGTCGACCATACTATTTATGAAGTATGTACAGTACTTTCCTGATCAGTCACCACAATCTAACAATCTTCCACTTGGGGACTGATCAGGCTCCACACTAAACAACAATCTCCCACTTGGAGACTGATCCTATAGCAATACCACTACCACATGGGGCTCCCACTGGATCAAACCATCCTGGACTCTACTATTCTTTTATTCATGTTCAGTCTAAAAGACCAACCGAAGCTGAAGAGGAGTTCAACTTCTCCCTTGTTACAACCTTTGTCAACATATCTACTGGATTTTAATTGGTATGTATCTTCTCCAGCTTTAACTGTCCATCCTCCAAAACTGACCGAATGAAATGGTACCGCAACTGTATGTGTTTGGTCTTATAATGCAGAGCTGAATTCTTAGCAAGATGAATGGCACTCTGACTATCTGTGAACAAATAATTATCCTTCTAAGGATGTCCCAATTCTTCCAAGAAGAACTAAAGCCATATCATCTCCTTGGCTACCTCTGTAGCAGCAACATACTCTGCCTCTGTAGTGGAGAGAGCATTAATCTTCTGTAACCTAGAAACCCAGCTCATGGCTGCCCCACCAACAGTAAAGACATAACCTGTAGTACTCCACCTGGTATCAATATCCCCAGCCAAATCTGAGTCAACATAGCCCTGTAAATTAGTAGTAGAGCCCCCAAAGTGTAAACACTTATTGGATGTTCCTCTCAAATATCTGAGAATCCACTTGACAACATTCCAATGCTCAAATCCTGGATGACGCATATACCTGCTAACAACTCCCACTGCATGTGCAATATCTGGCCTAGTGCATACCATAGCATACATCAAACTTCCTATGAAGCATAGGGTACCTTGGACATCTTATCCTCCTCTTCCTATGTCTTGGGACACATCTCCTTAGTCAATTTCAAATGACCAGGTAAAGGTGTGCTGACAGCTTTAGCATTCTCCATAGAGAAACGTTGCAACACCTTCTCAATATAATCAGCTTGAGATAGCGTCAATGTTGTGTTCTTCCTATCTCTGCAAATCTTCATACCAAGGATTTTTTTTGCTGCCCCATAATCCTTCATAGAAAATGCATGTGCTAACTGGCATTTTAGCCCCTTCATATGATGCATGTTAGACCCAACTATAAGCATATCATCAACATATAGAAATAAAATAATGTAGCTATCATCATCCAACCTCTTAAAATAAACACAGTAATCTAAATGACACCTGTTATATCCATGCTCATGCATAAAACTGTCAAATTTCAGATACCATTGCCGAGGTGCTTGCTTCAGGCCATATAAACTTTTCTTCAATTTGCACACTAAGTTCTCCTTACCTTTGACCTCAAAACACTGTGGTTGAGCCATATATATTTCTTCATCCAAATCACCATGAAGAAAGGCTGTTTTAACATCCATCTGCTCTAAATGCAAATCTTCAGTAGCTACAAGACTTAAAATAGTACGGATAGAAGTCATTTTAACAACAGGAAAAAATATTTCATCAAAATCAATTCCCTTTTTCTGTGCAAATCCTTTTACAACTAACCTGGCCTTAAATCTTTTCTTACCTCCTTCCTCTTCTTTCAACCTGTAAACCCATTTATTCTGTAAAGCCTTTTTACCTGCAGGCAACTTGAACAAATCCCATGTCTTATTTTTCAGCAAAGAGTCCATTTCATCTTTCATTGCAGACTCCCACTGAATCTTAGTATCCACCTGCACAGCTTCATCATAACTTTCAAGTTCAACAGTATCAGTAAGTAAAATAGAATACAAAGAGGGAGAAAACCTTTGTGGAGGTCTAATTTGCCTTGTTGACCGTCTAACATTCACTGGTGTGTGTGGTATTTTTTGTTGCAGTTGTTTCACATCATGAGGAATGGCTGGAACATCAACTTTTGGAGTATCATCCAGCACTACATAATCATCTTCTTTCTTCTCATGTTGCTGCAACAGATCTTTGTACAACACTTTCTCATTGAATATGACATCTCGGCTTCTAATAATTTTAAGATTTTCAAAATCCCAAAGCCTATAACCAAATTCATTAATTCCATATCCAACAAAGACACATTTCTTTGATTTAGCTTCTAGCTTGGTTCTATTTTCAGAGTCTATATGAGCAAAAGCTTCACAACCGAAGGTCTTGAGAAAAGAATAACTCACCTTCTTACCAGTCCATGCTTGCTCTGGAATACCATAGCCCAAAGGAGTAGAGGGACCTCTATTAATCAAATATACTGCATTATTGATAGCCTCCACCCACATGTGTAAGGGCAACCCAGCATGCAACCTCATGCTCCTTGCGCGCTCCATTATAGTCCTGTTCATGCGTTCAGCCACTCCATTTTCCTGTGGAGTCCTTGGAATAGTTTTTTGTCTATGAATACCATTAGTGGAGCAATAATCTTCAAATTCATGACTGCAATACTCACCACCATTATCAGATCTGAGACATTTTAATTTCTTACCAGTCTCATTTTCAACCAAGCATTTCCATTTCTTAAAAGTTTGAAATACATCAAATTTTTGTCTAAGGAAATAAACCCATACTTTTCTAGTTGTGTCATCAATAAATGTAACATAATAATGAGAGCCACCAAGGGAAGATACCTGAGCCAGTCCCCATACATCTATATGCACAAGCTCTAATTTTTCCTTTTTGTTTTCCTTCCCTGTCTTTACAAAACTCACTCTCTTTTGTTTTCCATACACACAACTTTCATAGAAATCCATATTCACACATTTTAGACCTGGTAAAACTTTCCTTGAATGAATTACTTTCATACCTTTCTCACTCATGTGCCCAAGTCTATTGTGCCATAGTGCTGTATCAGAATCTACAGTAGCTATTTGTTCTCCCTACTCAACTGCAGTAATTGTTCTTGAATATTCATTTTTCTCTGAAACAATCAAAGTAGAAGGAACAATATGACCTGTACAAAGATATAAGGTGCCTACTTTCACACCTTTTGCTACTACAAGGGAACCTTTTGAAACCTTCCAATTTTTATCATTAAAAGTAACTACACAACCCTCAACACCAAGTTTCCCTGCTGAAATTAAATTCCTACTCAGCTTTGAAACATGTCTTACCTCATGTAGTAGCCAATGATTCCCATTTTTAAACTTAATCTTAATTTTTCCCTTTCCAACAATTTGACAGGGTTCATTATCCCCCAAATAAACAAGACCAAAATCCCCTTGGACATAATCAATGAAATAACCTCTATGAGGTGTAGCATGAAATGAAGCACCAAAATCTAAAACCCATGAATCATCAACACTCTCTAAAGATAGAAGCAAAGAATCCTCTTTGGATTTGTTACTTACCACATTTGCCTCCTTGTCTCCATCTGATTTATCTCCTTCATTTTTCTTTCAATTCCAGCAATCTTTCTTTTTGTACCCTGGTTTCCCACAGTACCAGCAATCATTTGGTCCTCTCGATTGAGACCTCCTCCCCTTTGACTTTCCTCTTGATTTTCGACGATTTCCAGAGTTACTTCCTCTTTCAGTGGTTCTACCCCTGCTTTGTGCATTTAAAGCACTTCCTGATGTAGATCCACCTGAGGATTTTCTATGAGTTTCCTCACTTAAAATAACACCGATCACATCATCATATTTTAGGGTACTAGATCTAGGAACAGAATTACTCACCACCATTACCAAGCCATTCCAGCTTTCAGGAAAAGAACACAAAATCAAGAGAGCCCTAATTTCTTCATCAAAATTGATACCCATAGAGGATAATTGACTAGTAATAGTATTAAACTCATTTAAATGATCTGCAACAAATCCACCTTCTGCCATTTTCATATTAAATAAACGCTTCATGAGAAATACCTTGTTTGAAGCAAAGGGCTTTTCATATAGTGTCGCTAGGGTTTTCATCAAATCTTCTGTCATCTTTTCTTTTGTAATATTAAATGACACTGATGGTGCCAAGCATAACCAAATGCTTCCGAGTGCCTTTCTGTCCAAAAGATCCCATTCAGCCTCTGACATAGTTCCCTGATTCTTGGCTTTTCCTTCTAACGGCTTCCATAAATCCTTCTGATATAAATAGCCTTCCATTTGCATCTTCCTTAACTGGAAGTTCTGCCTATTAAACCTATCAACCCTTAGCTTACCCTCATCTACCATTGCTCCCACTCAACCGTGAGACTCCCACTTAACCGTGAGACTTTCCTGCAGAGGATAACTGAAAAACAACTAGGCTCTGATACCACTTGTTAGGATAAACCACAACCAGAAATAAAAAACTACATGCAAATATAACCAATAATAGAAAAATAATAGAACACACAGAAATGACCACAAGGCACCAAGATTTAACGTGGTTCACCCAATCCCTGGGCTACGTCCACCAAACAGTAAGTCCGATCTTATTACAATCCAGTGATTACAACCTGATTACAATCTGTAATCCCTTACAGCTCAATACCGCCGCAAGAACCAATTTCATATCACAACATTATAAAAAATACCACAATCTAACAGGTTATTCATATATTATCTGTACTAACCAACCTAAGGGAAGTCAGGAGTTTTCTAGGGCATGTAGGGTATTATCAGCGCTTTATCAAAGATTTTAGTCAAATTGCAGCTCTCTATATAAGTTTCTTTGAAAAGATGCTGAGTTTGTATGGAATGATGATTGTACGAAAGCCTTCTTGCAACTTAAAGAAGTCCTTTTGATAGCACCAGTTCTCCAAGGACCAAATTGGGTGTTTCCTTTCTACATACACACTAATGCTTCCAACCATGCAATTGGAGCTGTACTTGGTCAAAAGCTAGATTCAATAGAACATGCAATATACTATATCAACAAAAATATTCAGGGAGCCGAATATAATTACACTGTAATAGAGAAAGAGCTACTTGTTGTAATTTATGCTCTAAACAAGTTTAGACACTATGTTATAGGATATCAAATATTTGTGCACACAGATCACACTGCTATCAAATATCTGATGAACAAAGTAGAAATCTCTGGATAATTAGCCCAATTGTTGTTACTGATGCAAGAATTCGACATAACCAGGTAAGGAAAATTTTGTAGCTGATTTCTTGTCTCGTCTTCAGACACCTAATGATCTTGCAGTCATAGAAAATAGTTTTCCTAATGAACATCTCTTTCTTCTATTGGCACAAAATCCTTGGTATGCTAACATTGCCAACTATCTCACCACTGGAAGAACACCCCCACACTTATTTGCCAAGGAAAAGTGGTTGTTGGTAGAAAAGAGTTTTAATTTCTCATGGATCTCAAGGTTCATGTTTTATACTAGGCCAAACCAAGTGACATGAAGGTGTCTCCAAGAAGATGAAACATATGATGTTCTTCGTGCTTGTCATGACAAGCCCTGTGGTGGTCACTTTTCTAACAAATAGACTGCATTAAAGATTCTAAATATAGGTTATTACTGGCCTACACTTCACAAGGATGTGGCTCAATATACAAAAAGATGTGACAAATGCTAGAGAATGGGTCGCCTGACAAGGACAGATGAAATGTCCCTGCAACCATAGATAGTAGTAGCACCATTTGACAAATGGGGAATTGACTTTGTTGGTCCCACTGAACCACCATTAGAAGGAAAAAGTTACATCCTAGTATGCATTGACTATGTTACTAAATGGGCAGAAGAAAAGCCTATGAAGCACCCTTAGGATAACAATGTTGCAAGGTTCCTGTATGAATGTATTTTCACTAGATATGGTGTTCTAAGAGAATTATAGTCAAATCAAGGGCCTCAGTTTACATCTTATCTAATAGCTGCCCTTATGGAATAGTATAAAATCTAACATGGTAAATCTTCCCTGTACCATCCATAAGCTAATGGACAAGTTGAAGTGACAAAGAGGGAGTTGGAAAATATACTCACTAAAATAGTGTCCTTACATAAGAAGGATTGGGAAACCTGACTTCCTAAAGCCTTATGGGCATATCAAATAGCATGGAAGTCTACTACTAGGTTCACCCCTTTTGAGCTCCTATATGGAAAAAAAACTCTTATGCCCATTGAATTTGAACACAAGACTTTGCGAATAGCCCTAGAACTAAATATCACTCTTCCTATAGCACAACAGGACTATATATTGCATCTCAATGAGCTGGATGAATGGCACAAGTTAGTTCTTCATAAGAAAGAGTTGATACAGAGTCGAAGGAAACAATGGCATGAAAAATTTATTAAAGAAAGAGAATTCTTAGTTGGTGATTGGGCACTACTATATGATTCACGCTATTAGCACCATCAAGTAAAATTTCAAACTAGATGGCTTGGACCATATAAAATTGTTGCAATTATTAGTAATGGAGTAGTTCAATTATCTACAATTGATTTGGTCAAATTTAAACTCCTAGTTAATGGACATCATCTGAAGCTATATCATAAACTAGCCACCTAGGAGGAATTTCTTCAATAGTTCAAAATAGTAGAAACATCTCTTCTTGCAACCTCTACGTTTGAGTCTTCCACTCAGATGCCTACAACCCCTTGAATTTATTTCAATGTCTTCATAATACAATTTTTGCATTTTATGTGGAATTCATTTCATTTTTGTTTCATTCCATCTCACCTTCTTATCTTTCCATCATCACTCCATCCCATCATAATTCTGTGGTACGGTATTCTTCCAAGCACGCTTCCTATCGCACTCCAGGTTAGGTGACACTCAACTTCTCTTCATTTATTCATTTTATTATTTATTTAGAGTGGCATAATTATTTTAATTTTTAGAATTCACAATCTTTAAGGCTTGGTGGGACCCAGCCCATGATAGGTTCGGGGGAAGGGGAAATCAAAGTCATAAATAAACAAAAATTAAGTGACTTGAA
Organism: Cupressus sempervirens; assembly: GCA_028749045.1. Classification (NCBI taxonomy): domain Eukaryota; kingdom Viridiplantae; phylum Streptophyta; class Pinopsida; order Cupressales; family Cupressaceae; genus Cupressus; species Cupressus sempervirens. The sequence goes on from CM053785.1 coordinate 847,828,667, forward strand.
GCCATTAATGGAAATATGAGGAAATCTTATGTTGGAACAAACAATGTATGGGGTAGGTCATCTTAGGGATGAGTTGGCATCACTTCATACTTCCTTTGTATGTGTGAAAGTAAGTGCAGTCATTATTTTATGATTTCCTTAGTGCATAACTTCTTATTAATGCCCCCATTATGGTAATGTGGTCATGCAATACTGAAGGAGATGTGATGTGATGTTTGAAAAGTATGTTTTAAGATTGTTTTTTTATTTTCAAACACCATTGTAGCCATTGTTGAAATCCTAGAGCAACCTCCACCCCCACTTTCAGTCATTTTCAATCCCTTTCAGTAAAGTTCCAGCAGTTTTTTTTTTTTAAATGGGTGGAGAACCTCGATGACATGAACCAGTAGACCATAGAGCTTTGTTAGTGAACCTTACATCATGCAATCTATTTCAAAAATGAGGCTGGCTAGCATATTGTCTCAGTTTGAAGCAATTTGACCAGGAAATTGTAGTTCAGTTTCACAACAAGTTGAGGGATGGGTATGCTACTATGAAAGGAATTTGCATAGAATTCACCAAAGAAGTGGTTGCATAAGTCAATAGGTTACCCACAAATGTAGAAAAATGGATGGAAGACATGGAGGTGCGGACAACAAAAGAACAATTCTCAATGCATGGAGACCCTTAGCTAGAGGAGAATAAAAAGAAAAGTACTTTGTAGTTGTCTCTCCCTCTGCAATTTATCCAGCCTATTGAATTCATTATAAGATATTTTACTTGTGAAGGAAGATACTCTTATCTACATGCTGTGCATTTTAAAATTTTAATTGGGTTACGACATGGTGATTACCCTATGAACCTTCCAAGCTTTCTCTATAATATTGTTAAAAGACAAGCTTCTTATGTCTAGCAAGGAAAAGCCCAATCAGTGCCCCACCATTGTTTAATTAGGGCCATAGTTGAAAAGGAATTGACTAGGCAGTACCTAGGTACATGGGAGGATTTTTTAAATTAAAACCAATGGGACCTCAGAGTAGTGGGCCTAAAGGGCAAGGAATGGGGACATGTGAGAAGATTGTTGTAGGAGTTAGGAAAGTGGTACATAAAATAGATTTAGAAGCTTTAGCTTCTGCATACTAACCAAAAGTTGTGAAAAGGAAAGTTCCTCCTGTGAATGCCTCTGCCTCCAAAATGAGGAAGGCTTGTGCAGCTGTTGTAGAAGAAATTTCAGAGGAGGTATATCCCTTGCCACACAAAACTATGCTTAATTTTGAAAAGGGGAAAGCTGTCAATAAGGGCAAGAAACCAATTTCTACCCCAATTTCTACTCCACGACGAGTCACAAGAATGTTTGGGGTAAATTTGAGAACTGAACCTCTTGTGCCACCTACTAAGCCTCCTATACCACCTATTGATGTTGAAACTCTAGTGCCTACACCTGCACAATCACCAAAGCACACAACACCTACTCTTGAACATGATAGTGATCTTGAGGAAATTCCCCAAAGACCAGTTAGTCCTATCAATATTGGTAGTGATAAAAATTTCTTAGAAAGAATAGTGTTTGGGTTTGAGCAATGAATGGAGGAAAATGATAATTTACCTTCAAAAGAATACCTGTCAATTGCTCAACAAAAAGTTTAGGAAATTATGGAAACTTTCCAAGTTAAATCAGCTATTGTGTCTTCCCCTATAGCTATTGTGCCACAAGAAAGAATTGATAGTCCTGTTGCTCATCAACCACCTGAGGATGACAAGAATGTTGCAAGACCAAGTGTCAATCCTTCCACTAGTCACGATGATGACAATCATCCAGTTGTTCGACATCATTCACCACCTAATATTCTCATGTGACTATCAGGCAATTTCAGTAGGAAAAATAAAATTGGGATCTAGAAAGGAAATAATTGCTCAAAACCATTAAATAACAAGCATGGAAAATTGAAGACAAAGATAATGAAATTAAGGTCCTGCAACAACATGTTACTAAGGAACATAGCTCATTCCAGAACTTCTGAGTTGTAGATCACTGTCTCCTATTTATACATTGTTTTTAAAAGAGAAAATGGTCAATTTTCAACTGTCTTAGGTTATTCGAGGGTTGAATCCTTCCTTGAACACACCCTAAGAATTTTATACATCATTTAAATTAGTTCCAATGGCTCTCCAAAATCTTCTTTGTGAATTGTACATCCATAATCTTGCAGTACTAGATAACAAAGATTGGAATTCACTGTTGTATGTGGGAGATGTGCAGTTCAAAACCATTATGTCATGGATGCAAAATGAAATCAGTTGAGAAAGTCAAGTTGCTCCATATAGGGAAAAGGAAATGTTGGAACCATTATACATTCATCCTGAGGTGCAGAATATTAATATACTTTTCTTTGACTAGCTCTCTGTTAACAATAACCCAAGCAGTGCTGCTAAGATTCATCCCATTCGAGAACAGGCATTCCTAGACTGGGAGTAGCATTGTTCTACCATTGCTCCTGAACCCATAATAGCCTCTACTCAGAGGTAGATTTAGTTATCAGAAGATCTAAAGACAAGGGAGTTACACTTACCTCAGAACTTGGAATTGGCCACTTACAAAATGCCTAAGTATGTGATAATGGATAGGAATAAGAAAAGCTATTGGGTTCCTTGTCACTTTCAACCACCTCTTTTGCTACAACCAATGCTTGGTAAAATTGAATCATTTTCTAATTACAGCCTAAACCGTGAGGAACAAAAATGGGAAAGATTGAAACAAAACCATGGATACTTCAACTACAGGGCTCATGAGTCAGGAGAGAAGGTTCCTAGTGACCTTAGGATGTAGATGTGAATCATGAACTTGTGAATGCTGAAGGAACCAACATTAGGGTGGTTGGGGGGAAAATGATGGCACAGAACAATAGATGATTTTTGACCCTTTTTATGAACATTTGTCTATATCTTGTTGAAACTTATCATCTTTTAAGCCTAGTATTTTGAACCTTTTAATGTATAAAGTGTGAACTTGTGTCATGAAAATGATAGTTGATATTATGTTTAAAAAGGGTTCATTTTGTTAAGTCTTTCTTCATGTATGCTTAACATGGGTAGGTTTTCCTATAGCCAAAAAGATTGCAGAACCGTTAGTTGAATAATTGATGCTTTTCTTATAAATTAATAAATATGAACAAATGTTGTCAGAAGTTTTGTATGTATCATTGATGTCCACAGGAATCTAAGCAGGAATGAACCAAATGACCATGAAAGATTCATGTTGAGGAAGTGCTGGTGTTAATGAGACTCAGTGGCAAAAACCAGAAGGGACCTATTTTCATGGATGATAAGTGAGACCTGGTAAAGAAAATGAGTGAGAAAGTAAGCATTGAGGTGGTTAGTTAAACATGCATGGAGTTGCTATGGATACCTGGATTCCTAGAGGATGGTTTAAGTCAGAAAGAGGAGCAAATCTAGCATCTATTGTGCTCTATATTTATGAGAATTCATGGGAATAATTAATGCTTTTGCATGTTGTAACAGACTATCCTTCATGAGGAAGTCATAAATTTAGGAGTTTTTAATTATTTCTCTTTAAATAAGACCCTATTTTTATTCGAAAGGTCAAGAGAGAAGATAGGAGAATAATAGAAGGATAGATTGCTAGTTATCTAGTCTTTTTCCAAATCTATGTACCACTGCATGTTTGAATGAATATATGATTTTTCTGAGCTCTTACACTTTTATCTAAGATTATCTTTCCTCTGTTCTTCTATGGGGGCCCACATGGAAGGTGGAGTTTATTTAGTCATTAGGAGTTATTTAGTTTCAGAAGTTATTTAGCTTCCTAAGTTAAGTGTAAAATTGTTGTTCCTATAGCCATTGAAAATAAAACTAGTTACTATTCTTGTAGAAATAGGTGCATAGATGAATGTGTTGAGATAATGGGTGTTGCAAACATTGCATAATATTGTTATTTTATTATTTTATTTTATTATGTAATGTTGTACCTAGATGGACGTGCAACATGTAAAGATTCTCATGGAATATTCTTAATGGGTTGTATTGTAACATTGTGATAATATTTCATGTAATTATTTAATATTAGGGGAAAAGAATTAAATGCCCAATATGAAATGTGGGGTCAGTGGGTTAGGTAGCACATGGTTTTAGCACATGGTTTATGTAATACCACTTAGTGGTATTCTGGGACTTGCTACTATATAAGCAACCACAAGGGTAGTTGTTGTAGAATGAAAAAGAAAGAGAGTGACAAGGAGAAGACAAAAGGCAAGAGTCGAGTGGGACAAGGCTTGACAGGTTAGCCAAGGGAGCAATTGTGAAGGTTGGAAGCATGGCATGGGATGTGTGGATTCATGCTTGTTCACATAGTTTGCTCGGTTGTGGCTATGGCCATGAAGGCTTCCATGGTTGTATGGCAATGGTATTTTTGCTGAATAATACATGATGATGGATGCTTTTGGAGGCTGGGTTTTTCTCTCAATGAGGGTTTCCCAGGGTATATCTTGTGTCACATTTTGTGGGTATGTTGTCTTTTCTCTTGCATGTGGATTTTAATTTCGTATTTATTTCAGATCTATTATGGGTTATGTGAAAATGGTTATATTCTTTATTGCCAAGTTTCCTTACAAGTGGTATCAGAGCTATGGTTTTATTGTTTGTAACCCTAGATTGAATCCATGGGAATGCATGAGAGGATAAAAGAAAGGGGCAAGATATATGAATGATTTATTGCAGATCTGAGCGTTTTGGGTTTGCTATTATGATGGGATGTTAAAGATTTGGGCATATGAAATTGTTGGACAAAAAGATTTTTTTGGATGTTTCATTTAAATGAGAGTTTTGGGGGGTAGCATGCAGAAATGACCTCTTGGGTAAAAAAGACCTCACCATTGGATCTGGGTCGACATTTCCATAAATTTTGATATATAATATGCCCTAGTTTGGCCATGTTTAGAGGAAATGAAAGATTTTTTTTGTTTCAGCTCATGATGCCGTCAAATTTAATCCCGTCGGAATTTTCGTCACTGAAAAAAATTAAAAATGAAAAATCATACTGAAAATGGTAAAAAGACTGTCTTAGTAAGGTGGCCATAACTTTCTCTCAGAATATCAGATTTTAGAGTTCTTATAGACGTTGGAAAGCTAATTCAGAGAACTACAAGATGGTGTAGGTTTGGTTCTGTGATTTTGAGATTTTGTTAGATTTTAAGAGCCCTAAAGTCAGATGTTGTTTATTTTGAGCATGGATTAGGGCATAACTTGGGCATACGGAGTCAGATTTTGGACTTTGAGTAGTCAACGGAAAGCTCTTAGAGAGCTCTACACATTGGTTTAGATTTGGTGCATGTTTGACATGATTTATTTGTTGATATATTGATCTGAAAAATTTATAAGTATATTTTGACTATGGTAACATTGTGAGTTTATGGCATTGGAGATTTAAGTTTTGATGTCATTGTATACTCAGTTCATATTCAGATTGGTCTCATGATGATATGGTTATCAGTGTTTGGTTTGGATATGCATGATGACTTGTTGGGTCTACAAGTTGTGCAGTGTTGTAAGCGGTCTATACTTACAGGTTGCATTTATGGTTTGGTTATGGGTTGTCTTTGCCCATTGATCTTTCATTATTGATGCATACTTAGATTGGTGGCTTGGATTTGGGTTGTCTATGCCCTAAGTCACATGATTTTATCTTCATGTAGAAGGGATGAGATGTTGTTACTAGGTACAGTCATGGTGGAGGATTGTGATTGACTATTTTATGCTGACAGGTTGGACATATTCAGAGCCAGATTCTCAATTCATGGATGTGATCATGGTGTCATGGATTTTGGCATGACATGATTGGATATACAGGTACATCCTTGATGTTTATTAGCTTGGATTTCTGATTTAGATATGGTGGTATATCTTCTTAATTGAGGATCATGGTTATTTGGTTTTCTTTTGAGGAGCTCATGATGTGCACTTTGAGTTCTTTGATGGTTTGATGCCTTGGTTGATTCTCATGGTTATAGGATGGATTTTTTCATCATTATGTCATGGATAGCTTGGATACATGGTTTAGTGGGAGCTTGTGACAGTGATGGGGTGACAGTACAGGATTAGTTCCTGGTTTGGTTTATATCTTCTTGGTTTAGAGAGGATGGATTTTATGATGCCATAGGTGACTTGGTACCATGGTTGAGTGGGAGTTGTTGGCATTGATATATTTATTGAGTGTTTGCAGATGTTGGAGGTTTGTCTTAGATCCTGTTGCTGCAGAAGCGTCTTTGACATTTGCATGGTGCACTTGTTATCTTCATGGTGTGTAAAGATGGTTAGATCTTGAGGACTCATAGAGTTCTTGGTTATCTTCATGGTATGTGGAGATGGTTCTTCCTGGTATGTGAAGATGGTTTTCTTCATGGTGTGTGGAGATGGTTGCATCTTGAGGACTTATGGGGTTCTTGGCAAAGATGTGGTTTATGCTTTTATTTGGCATGTTATCCTTGGTATGAGGATGGTTTCATTATTATGTCATGGTATACTCTTGATACGTGTTTAGAGTTGTGACATGTTATGATGTGTTCATGTGGAGCATGTTATCTCTTTGGTTGAGATGGTAAGATCATGTTGTCATGTTTATGTTCCTGAGGCCATGGTTGGAACTTTGACATTGATCTTGGTTTAGTTTCTTGGTATTGAGTACACTGCTCATAAGTTGGATACTTCATGATATTTCTATGTTGCATTTGGAATTGGCATGGATTGATTGGTTACAGGTGCTCATGGATACTTAGAGATGGTGGTGATGCTGATTTCTCTTGAATTAGAGAAGTATTTGTTGGGACGGTTGATGGTTTCAACAGGAAGTCAGAGGGGCAGTCACCTGATATGGACTTGAGAGGAGATTTTTCTTAGATGAGTCTTGGTTGGAGACTTGGGTATCTTGATGAGCATTCTCATTCCCCACTCTTGGTCTACTCGGCGGTTTGCTACTTGAGAGGTATAGCCCATTGTTTCTCTCAGTTGCATTATATTTATGCTTGTCTTTCATGGATATGGATCTTGAGCTATGGTACATGAGTTAGTTCTAGAGGGTTCATTTGAGAGATGGTTTAGCATTGGTTATCTCCATGTTCATATGTTGTTATGCTAGTTGATTTTGGGAGATGGTTTTATATTGGGCATATTCCTTAGATTAGGAATGGTTATTCCTTGGTTTAGGAATGGTTTATTGAGTTTGATCTTCTTGTGAGAGGCTTACATCCATGATGAGTTATATGGTATGGTTTGGGTGTTGTTGATGCTTCTTGTTGGGGTTTTATGGAGGAGATCATACTTGCACAGTTTACATCTAAAGGTGTGTGTAGAAGGACATGATACAAGTTATGATTTGCATGGTTTCTCTAGTCTTGGTTATCTTCCTGGATGTTCAGTTTTGACTACATTGGATTTGAGATTGGTTAGAGATTATGATTACTGGTTTGTGCTCATGTATGTCATGTGAGAGATGACATGGTTATTCCTTTATCTCTTTCCTTTTTTGGTTGTGGAGAATTTGGGAGACTATTGGAGACTTGTTATGAGAGTTGTTCTTGCAGGATATTGGTTTATGTATTGTGGATGTCCTTGATACTACATGGATTCACTTCTTTGAGATGTTGTGAGTGGATTGGTTATAGATTTGACATTATCCTTTGCAGTGGGAGCTTCTTGGTATATATGTGGCAGGTATTGCTCTTGAGGCTTGTGATTGTAGGTTGCAGATTGGATATGTTGGTGATATGAGATTCACTTGTTATACCTTTGAGGTATGGATAGTTGGATGGGTTTGACACTTGTTGTGGGTGCTATGTCAACTATGGATATTTTGACAACTATGGATACATGTGATTACCTTTGGATCAGGTTAGTTGTGCTTAAAATTTTAGTTGGTACAGGATTTTATGATCTTCTAATGTGACAGGTTGGGTAGTTTTCTCTTTGGATGGCTTCTATGTATGTCCAGTGGGAGTGGCATAATAGGAGGTGAGATCATTCATGTTTGAGATGTTGGATACTTTGATTTTGTTGCGGGTACCAGGATGGAGCACTTGGTGTATTTTTTTTATCCATGATGGTGGATGTGCTGGGAGGGATTGTTCCTTTGTTCATTTATGTGGCTACAGATTTACCCTATGCAATGTATACAACAAGTGGGAGATTGTTGAGATAATGGGTGTTGCAAACATTGCATAATATTGTTATTTTATTATTTTATTTTATTATGTAATGTTGTACCTAGATGGACGTGCAACATGTAAAGATTTCCATGGAATATTCTTGATGAGTTGTATTGTAACATTGTGATAATATTTCATGTAATTATTTAATATTGGGGGAAAAGAATTAAATGCCCAATATTAAATGTGGGGTCAGTGGGTTAGGTAGCACATGGTTTATGTAATACCACTTAGTGGTTTTGTGGGACTTGCTACTATATAAGCAGCCACAAGGGTAGTTGTTGTAAAATAAAAAAGAAAGAGAGTGACAAGGAGAAGACAAAAGGAAAGAGTCGAGTGGGACAAGGCTTGACAGGTTAGACAAGGGAGCATTTGTGAAGGTTGGAAGCATGGTATGGGATGTGTAGATTCATGCTTGTTCACATAGTTTTCTCGGTTGTGGCTATGGCCATGAAGGCTTCCATGGTTGTACGGCAATTGTATTTTTGCTGAATAATACATGATGATGGATGCTTTTGGAGGCTGGGTTTTTCCCTCAATGAGGGTTTCCCAGGGTATATCTTGTGTCACATTTTGTGGGTATGTTGTCTTTTCTCTTGCATGTGGATTTTAATTTCGTATTTATTTCAGATCTATTATGGGTTATGTGGAAACGGTTATATTCTTTATTGCCAAGTTTCCTTACAGAATGATTAAGTAGTTAGGATCTCTTTCTAAGAATTTGGTAATTGTCTTTTCTATTGGTAAAATAGATTTCCTGATTAGTATTTGCATTCAAAGTAGTAGTGGCTTTTAGTGGAAATTAGAGCATATACTTTGCAGGCATCATCTTAAATTCATGCTCTTGGATTGAAATTTAATGGAGATCAACATAGTACTTTGGTAGTGAAGGATGTCTAATCCTATAGCTAAAAAAGTATTATATTGGCCAGACACTTAGTAGTTTATTGATGCTATAAAAAAACTCTTTTGTTGAACCTCAGTTGTGCCTAACTACTTATGCTCAAAAGCCTCTTTCTGTGTTTAAGATAAAGTAGTAGGTTCACCTTCATAAACATAAATAAAATTCTTGTAGTCTTTAGATTCTTTTTTTCCTTCTTTTCTACAAATTCATCAACTCTAAAACTTGCACTTTCCATAACATTTTAATGTTAGAATTCAAACATTTTTAAGCCTTTCTTTTTGTGGAATATCCAAATAATATACTTTCATCACTTTTTTCATAAAGTTTTCCTTTTCTTGCATCTTTCAATATGTAACACTTTCTTCCAAAAACTTTGAAATGATTCACATTAGTTGCATAGCCATGCCAAGTTCAAAAGGTATTTTTCTAATACCTTTCTTCACTTGAACTTGGTTTAGAATATATATTATAGTTAATTATAGCTTCTCTCCAATACTTTTGTGAAGTATTCTTATCCTTCATCAGTGTACAGTTTATGATTGATCTATTCCTTCTTTCAGATATACCATTATGTGGTGGTGTCCTAGGTGCACTCAATTGTCTCTTGATTCTTTTATCATTATAGAATATGTTGTCATCATCTAATATGAATTCACCTTCTCTATTTGATCTCAAGCACTTCACACTCTTTCCTATTTCCTTTTCAACTCTATCCAAATACCACTTAACCATTTTGAATGCATCATATTTTTCTTTAATAAACATCATTGTCATCATTCCAGAAAATTCATCAACAAATACAATGAAATATTTTTCACCATAGCATATTTGCACTCCAATAGGACTACATAAATCAATATAAACAAACTTCAAATTTTCAACATAAAAATAAGTCATCTTTTGAAATTAGACTTTGTCACTTTATCCATTTTGTACTATTTACAAATCATCTTATTAGGTTTTCTCAATCTTGGTAATCCTCTAACTCTTTTCATCTTACTAATGCTTACTAAATTATAAAAGTTTACATGACATAGCCTCTTATACCATAACTAGACATCCTCAACTTGTGCAAAAAAATATGTATCTTCATATAGGTCTACTTACTAGTAGTATCAAACATGTTTTCTTTCCTATTTTGAAATTCAACTTGGCAGCCTAAAATGATCAATTGTACCACACTCAACAAGTTATATTTCAAACCATAAACTCAATATGCATTGTCATATCTAATGTTATCATTCAGTATAATTGATCCTTTATCTTTCACATAACATGGTGCATCATTTATGAACTTAACACTACTTCCATTATAATATTGTTCTAGCTTCTCAAACTTACTTGTATAACCCATCATATGATGTGAGAAACCACTATCAATTATCTATTTGTCTTTCTTAATCACATGTAAAACTAATCAATTTTTCTCATCTTCATCAAAATCATCTTTCATTGCAACATAAACAACTTCATCATGATCATCAAAACCACTATCAGAACTATATTCTTGAGCAATGATCTTGCCTTAATCTTTTTAGTCTTTGTTACCTTAGTTGTCTCTATTGTCTCTCCTTCCTTGGTACTTGAATTCTTTCTTTTCTCCCTTCTCATCTCTATTGAGACACCTTGTAGCAATATGAATAACTTTTTTACTTGTCAAAAATATTATAGGGAGTTTATCTTTATATTGGGTATGTGTAGGATCATGTTCAACCATACTATGCTCTTAAGTGGCAATAAAAAATCAAAAAATCAGGGTTATGTCAACTTGATGTGCAATTTTTTACTTGTTATTAACTTTATATCAAAAAGTTGAGAGAAACGAATTTCTAGAAAATTGAATCTAGTTTCTAAACTACAAGGACTTATCTCAAAAAAAATAAAAATTGATTGTTCAAAATTTTGAATTTTAATGCAATATTACAAAAATTTCATAACAAAAATAAGAAGTAGACGTATGTCTGACCACCTTAATCAAAATCAAAAGAAAATATTTTTTAATAATATTCTATATGTAAGTAGTAGAATCATGTTTAAATGTGACACATATTTTTGGGTATTTTTATTCTAAATTAATAATTAATAATTAATTTTTGACTTTAGTATTTTTGGAATAAAAAAGATCTCATGTTTGACCACCTTAACTAATTCAAAACTCTACAAAATTCAATTTTTAATTTTTTCTCGTTATAGTAGAAGAAACATAGAATGTGATGCATCTTTTAGATTTAAAGAATGTTGTACCATTTGAAAGTTATAGTTGTTTTTCAAGTAGTGTGTCCATCAGCAATTTATACATAACTCCATTAGAAAATAAGTAATAATTACTTACTAGACTCATAATTTGACAAACCTTACATTTATGGAAAGATAAGAACATTCTTAAGAAACCCTTTTTCATTTCATTAAATTTTGGTAAAAAAAAGTCATCAGCAACATGCTTGAAGTAAAAATCACATAAAAATAGGCCAAAAGCACATTGTTAGGATGTTTTTAAAGTTGACCATATAGGTTTGGTATAAAAATATATTAGACCTTATAAAGATATCAACTATTTTAATTTAGTATCAGGGTGGGTGGGAAAAAGGTTGGAATAGATTTTGAAATGGTTTGAGATATTTGAGAACTACAAATTTTTTAGATCACCACCTTTTGGCACACCATGATCTTGCACATACCCTATTTTCTTTTTTCTCTTGATAACTTTCTAGCCAATAATGCTTCATGTTCATCAAGATCATCATCTGATTTATTATCACTTTCCACATGTTTACTCTTCTTTTTTCTTCTAGATCTATGAAAGGTTTTTTGAGCTTTAAAAGTATATTCAACACTAGTAGTTGTATAACTACCAAAATTTGACAATTCACATGCAACGAGTCTACTAGTTAGAATATCCAAGGTCAGATCATTACTAGGTGTACATCTCAACTCTTGTATTGTATAAACTCTAATAGCATAAACATAAAGTAAAGTTCTCAATACCTTTCTTATCATGGTCTCTTTAATTATGTCTCCTCCAACAACTATGATATCCTTCACCACCTCTTTGATTCAAACCCAATATTGTGAAATAGTCTCACCTTATTTCATTCCCATATCATCAACTTGCCTCTCAAGATTTTTTCCTTACCCCTCAATACATTTTTGTCTCCTCCATGGACTTGTGTCATCTTATCCCACATTTTCTTTGTAGTAATGCATTCATTTAAATCATCAAATTCAGCATAACTTAGAGTCATTCCTATTTCAATCATCTTATGGTTGTACTTTTGCTTTTGTTAATGTATAGATTAGTTAGAGAGTTATTCTTAACTCTTATAATTATACTTATGTCATGTGATATATGTGATATTTGATAAACACACACACACAGACACACACATACACTATTATTCTAAATATAAACTAAAGACATAAATTATATATATATATATATATATTTACAATAACGTAGAGATTTATTGGTATTGAATATAAACTTGTCTTATCATAATCGGGTGTTCGTGTATATTAGACTCGATATAGTTATCAAGCACTTGCACTTTTTTTATTATATGATTGTTGGGAAAGTATATATTATTAACTACATTTAGTTTTGAAGAGCCATGACTAATAGACATGACCCTTTATATACTGTCGCATATATATAAAAATCAATCTCCTCTATTTTTATACACAGTGAACACATAAATATATTGAAGTCTTCTAGTGTATATTATAGAGCATTATATCTCCTCCTGTATATATTGCAGAATAGTAGACACTTCATTCCATCTCAATTCACTTAATTATCTTCGAAATTATATTATATCTTTTCCTTCAGTAATATAAGTTTTTAGTCTAATACTTTAACATGGTATTAGAGCAAGCTTAAAAGAAGTATCCTGATATCAGATTATAAATTTTCTAGGTTATAGAGGCATCAAATATTGTTAATAAAATGGTGAATGGCATGAGACCTTAAGATATGCTAGAAGGTGATTTAGATTTTGCAGGCTGGAAGCTACATCTAAAACTTATACTTAAAGAACATGATTTAAATAAGTTTATTGAAAAATCTAACTTGTCACCTAAAGGAAATGATGAAATAGAAAAATAGGAAAGTGATAAAAATAAAGCTATAAAAATTATTGTGGACAGTGTTAAAACTCATCTACTTCATGTTATCTCAGAACTAGACACTACACATGAGATGTAAAATGCTCTTGAAAATATGTTTGAGATAAAAAATACTATTCAAATCATTACATTAAAGGATAGAGTGTCAAATATTAAAATGAATAAAGGAGAGAAAATTTCCTCATACTTCATGAGAATAACCGATCTTTGAAATCAACTTTCTTCTATAGGACATATATGTGATGGAAAGGAGTTAACAATAATGGCTCTAAAAGGTCTTCCATCATCATGGGATACCTTTAGAAAAGGGGTATGCTCTCGATCTAAGTTACCTAAATTTGAAAGACTAAAAGCTAACTATATACAAGAAGAGTGCATGCAAGTAGCTCGATGTAAAAATATTTCCTCCTCAAAAGAAGAAGTACAAGCTCTATCTACTCAAGTAAATAAGAAGAAAAGAAAATTCAAAGGAAGGAAAAAGCACACTAACATCTCCAAAATGCAATGTTATAGGTGTGATAAATTTGGACATCCAACATCTAGATGTCCTGATAGAGTTAGGTCTCAAGCTTCATTTGCAACCACTCAAAACTCTAATGGGAATTCTGAACATAATGCCTTCTATTCAACACTCTCCAATGAAGCATCAACTAGATCAAGCACTTGGGTAATTGATAGTGGAGCCTCTTGACATATCACAAGTTTTAAAGGGTAGTTAGACTCTCTACAAGAAGACTATGTTGATGAAGTAACCATTGGAGATGATTCAAGCTACCCCATAATGAGAATAGGAACATGTACCATTCATCTAAAATTAGGGAAAATAGTTGAACTTACTAAGGTACTATATGTACCTGGCATAAAAAGAAACCTGCTTTCTATCTCTACTCTTGAAGATGAAGGACTCAAGATTACATTTATGGAAGGAAAGGTCTTAGCTTGGCCTAAGAACTCTGACACTAAAAATGCATACAAAATTGGCTCAAGACATGGATGTCTTGATCAAGTTAACTATGTCTATCATTCAGCTCTAATTCATTTTTCCTTCAAAGAAAATGAAATCTAGCATAGGAGATTAGGTCATCTTCATTTTTGAGGACTATCTTCTATAGCAAAAATGGTAACAGGTATATCTAAGCTTAATCCATATCATGAAGGAACTTGTAAAGGTTGTACTCTAGGGAAGAATGTCAAAACTACCTTTCATAATAGTCAAACCAAATCCAAAGAAATTCTAGAACTTATTCATTCAGACTTATGTGGTCATATGTCAGTTCCATCTCTAGGGGGGTCTCTATACTACATCATATTTGTGGATGATTTCTCTAGGAAGACATGGATCTATTTTCTTAAAAGTAAAGAATATGAGAAAATCCTTTCTAAATTCAAAGAGTTCAAAGCCATTGTAGAAAACCTTTTTGGAAAGAAAATAAAAGTATTAAGAACAAACATTGGTAAAAAGTACATTTTTTATATCTTTATAGACTATTGTAAAACGGTTGGGATCAAGAGGGAGTTTTTTGTTCCTTACAATCCACAACAAAATGGAATAGCTATCTGGAAAAATAGATCTATAGTTCATTCTGCCAAAGCAATGCTTCATGATCAAAGTCTTGAGACTTTTCTTTGGGGTGAAGCTTCAAATACTACTGTTTACCTTCAAATTAGATGTCCCCACTCCTATCTTGAATTTAAAACTCCTAAAGAAGTATTTACCAGGAAGAAACCTGATCTTAAGCACCTAAGAATTTTTGGTTTGGTTGTCTATGTACATATTCCTAAAGAAAAGAGAACCAAATTAGAGCCCTCAAGAAAGAAAGGAATCTTTGTAGGCTATAGTAAAACCTCAAAAGCATATCTCATCTATATCCCTGGACAAAGGAATAATGAACTAAGTTGAGATGTAATATTTGATAAAGATTTGGCCTACAAAAGATCTAAAGATGAATCAAATTCAGAAGAAACTCTAGAAGAACAAAAACCTAATAATGAGAGGGAGCCTGTAATGGAGGAAGATAAAAAAATTAAACCTATGGACATTACTCACACCTCTGAGGAAAGGAAAAGAGCTTTATGGGCCAGAAAGCTAATTGAAGAAAATAATTCCATTCCTTCAAATTTCATTAGGGAGAGGAAATTTCCTAATAGATACTCAAGTTACATTGCATTAATGACTGAAATTTCCAAATCT
>CM053785.1:847849075-848186575 GCA_028749045.1 Cupressus sempervirens
TTCAATTGTAATGTGTCCAAAACCTAGAAGGCCTTATAGTTGGGTATGTATTTGATTATTTCAATGAATATGTGAAGGATTTTCTTCCTCTATGTCCTGAGTTTAGTGTTTTGGTTTTTGTTTTCTACTATGTTAACTCTTGTAGGTGGTTTAGATAGTTGGGTGTGCCTTTGGCCATGGTTATCTCATCCCTCCCTATGTTAGGTTGTATCAAAGCAAGGTTTATCCTTGTGGAGATTGGCTTGTGTATAAATCTAAGTTAATTTGGATTGTAGGGTTGTAAATCTATAGATTTTACCTATAACTAGTAGGGGGTTACAATCTTGTAGGAACCTAATTGTAAAGATCATTCAAGGTAGAGGAAATGCTGATAATGTTGTGTTAGATACATTGAGATAGATTGTAGCCAAATTAGATGTTGTAGAGATAGCCTAGAGAAAAGGAGCATATCTTGATGATATGAGTGATGATGAAGTAGCAAAAACAAACCCTAATCAAGAACCTACAGAAGATCAAGATGTGGCAAGGTTGTTGAGAGTGTTTTCTAGGGAAAATTCAAATCTTGTAGTGCTGGATTGGATCTCTACTATGGAGAAGTTCTTTGAGTATGAAAATGCTCCTAATAATAGGATGGTGAAGATTGTAGTTACAAGATTGAAAGTATGTACCTCATTTTGGTGGGAGCATTTGTAAACTGATAGACAAAGGAGAGGAGAGGGAAAGATTAGTTTTTGGCCAAAGATGGTGAACAAAGTAAAGAAAAAGCTCCTTCCTACTGATTACCAAGTTAGTTTTTTGAGAAAGATGCAAACTTTGAGACAAAGAGATATGAATGTAAATAATTATACTTAATATTTCTATAGGTTGGACATCAGATTTGGATATGTGGATGATGATGTTGAGAAAATTGTAAGGTACATAAATGGATTGAGATCTAGAATTCAAGATGAGACAAGTTTTGTGTAATTCAAAAGTGTGAAGAAAGCATACCAATATGCCTTGAAACTTGAGGAGATCTTGACAAAGAAGAATGAACAAAGAAAAAGAGGTAGAGGTGGTAGATTCTAGACAGGAAGAGGTAGATCTTATGGAGAAGGTGGTAGATCTAATAGTTTTGTGCAAGGTAAGGGAAAATCTAAATGGAAGAATGATGATAAAGGCAAGACTGAGTAGAAAGATGGTGATTCCTATCGAGGAGGTACTAGTTCTTACTAAGGAAGTGGTAATTCTTATTCTAGAGGTAGTTTTCATGGTAATTACTTTAGATGTGGTAAAGAAGGGTACAGATCTTTTTAATATAGATCCTCCAAAAGTGGGCAAGGTAACAAAAATTTTGTGGTATAAGGGGACACCGTGGGTTCATCAAGTGGACCTAAGGCTAGAGAAATTTGATGGTGAGAAGAACCTTATGTAATAAGGAAAGTGATGATTAATTTCTCCTAAGCAGAAGTCTTTTCATGACCAGATGTAAGATGGCTGGAAAATATTGCAAGGTGATCATTGATAGTGGAAGTTCTACAAATTTTTCATTAGAAGAATTGGTTAAAAATTTACAATTGTAGAGGTTGGAGCATCCTGAACCTTATCATGTTTCATGGATCAAAGATGAGCCTAAGATATTGGTAAGTGAACAATGTATTGTGGAATTTAGGATTGGATATTACTTTGATGAAGTTATGTATGACATTATGCCAATAGATTGTTGTCATATTTTGTTGGGCAGGCCTTGGTAATATGATATCTATGCTATGCATGATGGAAGACTGAATCAATATACACTTTGAGTGAATGGGAAGAAGAAAATATTATTGCCTTCGATTGAGATTCTAGATGAGGTTAAATGTAGTACTGTCAAAATTTTCATGGTTAATGGAAAGAAATTTGAAAAGGAGATGAAGAAGAATCATATCTATTTTTCTATAATCCCTAGGAGACTAAGTTTTCCTAGTAGTAACTAAGTAATAGAAAAAAGTTCTAACCAAGTACCGGTCAGTGGTGACCAAGTAGCAGAAGCTAGTGGTATCTGAGTGACAGTAGAAACTAGTAGTATTAACTAAGTTCTTGTGGAAATTATGAATTTTCTAAATGAGTATAAATATATTGTTGTAGAGGATATGCCTGATGGTTTACTTCCAATGAGAAGTATAAGTCATTGTATAGATCTGATTCCTAGAGCTAGTTTGCTAAATAAAGCACAAAATAGATTGATGCCTACTAAGAATGAAGAGTTTAATAGAAAAGTGCATGAATTGTTGGACAAAGGTTTGATCAGAGAAACTTTTATTCCATGTGTTGTACCTATCATATTAGCCCCTAAGAAGAATGGAGAATAGAGAATGTCTACTGATTCTAGAGCTATTAACAATATCACAAAGAAAAATAGGTTTCATATGCTAAGGATGGATGACATAATGGATTGTTTTGAGAGGAGAAAAGTATTTTATCAATATTGATTTGAAGAGTGGATATCATCATATCAAAATAAGATAAGGTGATGAATGTCAAACTTCTTTTATGAAAAAAATGTTTTGTATGAATGGTTGGTAACTCCTTTTGGTTTGACTAATGCTACTAGTACTTTCATGAGGTTGATGGATGAAGTTCTAAAGAGATTCTTGGGTAAGTTTGTGATTGTTCATTTGGATGATATTCTAATATTATGTAAGCCTAAGGAAGAAAATCTTGAGCATGTTAGACAGGTATTGCAAAGATTGAAAGAGGAAAATTTGATGATTAATCTAAAGAAGTGTTCTTTTATGCAAGAGGAGATTGTGTGTTTCGGATTTGCAATTTTAGCTGATGGTTTGATGATGGATCTTAAGAAGGTTAAAGAAGTTTTGGAGTGGCCTACACCTGAGAATTTGGGTGAGGAAAGATCATTTTATGGCTTGGCTAGTTTTTATAGGAAGTTTATAAGGAATTTTAGTTCTGTTTGTAAATCTATGACTGGGACAATGAGAGGAGATACAAAGGAATTCAAGTGGACACATGGAGCTGATAACAGTTTTGAGACTTTGAAACAAAAATTTGTTGAGTTGCCTATATTAGCTTTGCCTAATTTCAATAAGGTATTTCAAGTTGAATGTGATGCAAGTGATAGTGCAATATGAACTATATTAAGTCAAGTAGCTAAACATGTTTCTTTATTTAGTGCAAAGTTGAATGATGCTAAAAGAAAGTATTCTGTGTATGATCAAGTGTTTTATGCTATTGTTCAGGCCTTGAAGAAGTGGAAAGATTTTTTTGATTCCTAAGGATTTTATGTTGTATACTAATCATAAAGGTTTACAGTACTTGTGAAGTCAACATAAATTGAATCAAAGACATATGAAGTGGGTTGAGTATTTGTAGAGTTTTACATTTTTTATTAAGTATAAGAGTGGAGTCACTAACCGAGTTGTTGATGCATTGAGTAGAAGACATTCTTTGCTGATAGAGATGAACGTTGAAGTTCTTGGTTTTGATAAGATGAAGGAGTTGTATGATACTGATCCTAATTTTTTTGAGATGTGGAGAGAGTGTAGAGCACCTAGTTTGATAGAACAACCAAGTAAGTTTTATGAGTATTTTATTCAAAAAGGTATTTTGTTTAAGGGTATTCAATTGTGTATTCCTAAGAGTTCTATGAGATTGAATTTGATTAAGGAAAAGCATAGTGGTGGATTGGCTAGACATTTTGGAATTGATAAGACACTAAGTTTGTTGTAAAGAAAAGTACTATTGGCCTTAGATGTATAAGTATGTTCAGAAATTTGTAAAGAGTTGTGGAGTTTGTCAAGTTGTAAAAGGAGTGAGTCAAAATATTGGTTTGTAGACACCTATTGCTATTCTTGAGAAACCATGGAGTGAAATCAGTATCGATTTTATTTTTGGATTGCCTAAAACAGTAAAGGGATATGATTCTATATTTTTTGTTTTGTATCAATTTTCTAAGATGGCTCATTTCATACCATGTAAGAAAACATCATATGTTGAGCATGTTGCTGAACTTTTCTTTAAAAAGATTGTAAGATTGCATGGATTACCAAGAAGTATTATTTCTCTCAGAGATAGTATGTTTGTTGGTTATTTTTGGAAAACTTTGTGGAAGAAGATGGGTACTAAGTTCAAGTATAGTTCTAATTTCCATCCACAAATAGATGGATAGATAGTGGCTGTGAATAGAAGCTTGGGTAATTTGTTGAGATTCTTAATTGGGAATGAATCACATAATTGGGAGATGGTATTAGCACAAGCTGAGTTTGCATATAATAATTCTATGAATAGGATTATAGGAAGGAGACCTTTTGAGATTGTTACTAAATGTAGCCTAGCAGAGTATCAAACTTAATAGATATTTTTGGTGAAGAAAAAAGAAGTGATGTAGGAGAAGAATTTTATGATTTCATGGAGTCTTTGCATAAGGAAGTGAATCTAAAATTGCAACAAAGCAATTAGAAGTACAAGGAGAATGTTGATAAATCTAGAAGAAATCATATTTTTGAAGTTGGTAATCAGGTGATTGTTCATTTGAAGAAATGAAGATTTCCTATTGGAACATATAGTAAGTTGAAGATGAAGTACTTTGGACCTTGTAAGATCTTGAAGAAGTTTGATAGTGGTAATTCTTATGAAGTTGAGTTACCTAGTGACATGGATATATCTCCTCTATTCAATGTTGTTGATTTGTACAAATATCATGAGCTAGATGATAAATTTTTTGTATTAGATAATTATCCTAAGAAGAATATCAAAGAAGTTAAATAGATATAGGATCATGAAGTTGGTAAGAGTACAAGAGGAAAATATTACTATGAGTATTTAGTAAAATGGAAGAATAAACCAATGGAAGATGCTACATATATTTCCCAACTTGAGTTGGATTCAACTCCAGTTGTGACATCTCAATGATTAAGGAGAATCATTTTTTTCAACCCTAGTTTTCTAATGCAGGAGCATCCTAGGTTGCATTGCTATCCTGCATGTTTACCGAGTTCAAAGTTGTTTTTGAGTTATCCTATGGTTCTCAAGTTCCTTTATTTGGAAAGTTCCATTGGTTGTTAAGATTTTTTTAGTTTCTTTGGTTGCTGAGTGTTGCTAAGTTTGCTAAGTTGCAGCATTCTATTTGGTCCTTTGCTAATCAAATTGTTTGTGTGTGCTTTCTAGTTCAAGTTGACCTTTACATTTAATTTAGTAATAGGTATTTTCTGAGAGCTTACTTGTGGCTTATTCTAGCATTTAATATGAGATTTTTTATTTTTTTAATTGCACCAAGAAGAATTGTGGCTGTGCATGCATTTAAAGAGGCCTTTGGCAGAGTCTGAAAAAAATGATAAGAGATAGAAGATAGGAGGAGTAGAGGCAAGCTAAGATGTGATGTTTGATCATTGAAGTTTGAAATTTAATTGTAATGTGGCTGAAACCTAGAAGGCCTTATAGTTGGGCATGCATCTGATTATTTTAATGAATATATGAAGGATTTTCTTCCTCTATCTCTCAAATTTACTATTTTGGTGTTTTTTTTCCACTATGTTTACTCTTGTAGGTAGTTTGGATAACTGGTTGTGCCTTTAGCTCTAGTTGTCTCATCCCTCCCTACATCATCTTCTACTTCATTTGCTTCATTAATAAACCAACATTGCTACCCATTCAAGCATAGATTTTTACTCAACTTCTTGTCATTTCTTTCATACATAAATTCACTCATCTTCTTTAGTTCATGTAATGATTAAATAACACATTATCTTATCAATTACCAATTTATCAAGCTCCCATTTTAATTCCATGATACTTAACTTTACTTCTCAATAACTTGACTAGCTCATGTTGCTATCTCCTCTTATCAAATCCTCTTAATCAATCAAATGATATGGAACTATATGATGTTAGTAAATGTCCTACTAGTAGGGTTTGACATATATCAATGAGAACATAACAATTGTTACAATTGTCATTTTCAACACTTCATTTTGTTGTGGTGTCCTCGAGGTAGATAATTGACTCTTAATTCTATTCTCAAGAAAAATATTATTATTAAAATAAATAAATAAAAACTCACCAACTCTATCATATCTTAAATATTTAATTATTTACTAGTTTCCTTTTCAACTCTTATTTTTACCATTTGAGCACATCAAAAGCATGTGACTTAAAGTTTGTGAACATGACAGTCATCATCCTTGAATAATAATCAACAAATAGTATGAAATATATCTCACCATAATAACTTCTCAATGTCATTGGTCCATAAAAATGATAAAGCCAAACTTGCATCACCCAAAAAAAAATCTATTTTCAATTCTCTAGTTTTGTGTTTTCAATAAGGGTTATTCCTGTATAGAGTTTCTATTTGTGGGAGCTTGTTACTTTTAGTAAGTTGGTATTATGTGCCTAGATTTTTTTAATCTCATATGTGGAGATTTATCTTAGATATATCAACCTTCTTGAGTTTCATTGTCATGTCATATGTATTGTTGTAGTTATTACATATTTTTGGTATGAATTTTGGCTATCCAAGCTTCAAGTAAAGAGATGAAGGCCTAAATAGCTTTTAAATGAGGCAAAACCTTAGTTGATGGATGCTTGCACAATTAATTTATATAGATCACCAGCTAAGGATTTCAAAATGAGGTTATAATAGCCCATTAGGTCAACAGTTTTCTTGTTATGGTCTCTAGAAGTGGACCCATCTAAAAATGCAATTTTATAATTATCTTGAGTCGATCATATGTAATGTAGTGTAATGAAAATATATTATATGAGGTTGATCAACCTCAAGGGTTAGGGCTTGGTTTCTATAAGCTTCTCAGGTGGTAAAAAGTTCCTATATAAGGAAGGCCCATAGGTTGTTTAGTGAAGTTTAGGGTGATAGTCACAACACTATATTGCAAACATATTGTAAAAAAAGCACCCATATGGGTGCATATGTAATTTTGTAATTCTACATTTGTGAGGATAATAAGAAGCTCATATTTTGTTCTCTCAATTCTATTGTTTCTCTCTTCTTCTTTTTTTTTGAGGTATTATGGGGATCACCCTTCATCAAGAAGGATTCTAAAATGGAGTTATAATAGCCCAGTGGGTCAATAGTTTGGTAGTTATGGTCTCCAAAATTGGACCCATCTGAAAATGTAATTTGTATTTATTTTTAGTTGATCATATGTGATAAAGTGTAAAGGAATGATATAACACGAGGTTGTTTGGCATCAAAGGTTAGGGCTTAGTATCTAGAATCTTCTTAGAAAGTAAAAGGTTACTATATAAGGAAACTCCATAGGTTGTCTAGGGAAAATCTAGGTTATAGTCATAGATTTTTCTTGTAGAACTTTGTAAGGAAAGTGCCCATAGGTTTTCATATTGTAATTCTATAATTTTTTATTTGTACCAATAATAAAAATCTCATATTTTGTTCTCTCAATTTTTTTTCACTAATACATTTGGTACCAAATTGCAACGGCAGTGCCGTTGCAGTTTTTTCGTCACAACCTTGTCATCATCGCAATTGCGATAGTAGACCATCGCAATTGTGACGAAAACAAGGTTGTGACCGAAAAATTGCAACGACACTACCATTGCAATTTGGTACTAAATGTATTAGTGTTTGTTTCTTTATTTATGTTCTGTGTTGTGGGATTAAGGGGAGCACCCTTCATCAAGTGGTATCAAAGTGGGAGTTTCTGACTGTGTAAAAATATCATTGATTGGAAGGTAGATTGTACTAAGACCATGGCTTGGGCTAAGCTTGTGGATAGATCATTTTTTATGAGCTAGTTTGCACTAGGGTTTTCGTAGAAGCACAAAAATTCCTCCACAAAGAGAGCATGGTGGAAGAGTCATGGGTATTACAATTGAGATTTTTAGAGCCCTCCAAACATAGATTCAAGCATTGGAAGAACAAAGACACAAAGGAATAAATCTTGTCATAAGATGTGAAAGCAAAGATGAAGGAGAAGAAGAAACAAATGTTAAAGATGTGGTTTTCAACCTAGAAGAAGAGAGTATTTTTAGGGTCATTTCCAAGATTGTTAAATACCTAAGTTTGAGGTTCCCACATTTTAAAGAAATCTTAACCTGAGAAAATTGATCAATTGGATTAATGAATTGGAGGAATACTTTGAGAATGAAGATATTGAAGATATGGATAAGGTCAAATTTATAAAGGCCAAAGTGAAGGATCATGCAAATATCTAGTGGCAAGAGATTTAGTTGGATTAATAGAAGAGGGGAGAAAAAAATATACAAGATGAGACTAGATGATAGATAAATTAAAGAAACAATTTCTTCCTATGGACTATGAACTTGGTCTACTAAATAAAATGTAGGTGTTGAAGCAAGCAAGGAATTTTTTTGAGACTATACTAAAGATCTCTACCAAGTTCTCATTAGAACCGGCCATGCAAAATCTAATATAGAGACTATTGCTTGTTATCTTAATGGGTAGAGGTTGAGCATTCAAGAGGAGCTAAGTTTGATTTCAATGATGAGTATTGATGAGGCATGATAATTTTCCCTAAGAGTAGAGGAAAATTTGAACAAAATGTTTGATAACAAAATAAATGGTAGAGGTCATAGTGGAAGATTTGGTTGATAGCCTTACCAAGGCCAAAATGATGATCAAAAGAATAAGGGCAAGGCCATATGTAGAAATTCAAAGCAGAGGGTAAAAAATATAATCATTTCCATGATAAGAAATATAGAGACTAGAGAGGAAGAGGAAGAGGAAGAGGGAAAGGATCTAGAAGAAGAGGTGTCTGTGGAAAACAATTCACTATAGAGAAGAAGGGCATAAAGCATTTGAGAATTCCTGGCACCAAGGAAGGAGTGTTAGAAGAAAGGAAGGCTAGGCTAGATTTTTCCATGTTGATGAAGATGCAAAATCCTTATGTTATGAAGATACTATAAGAAGAGAAGTCTGAGTTAAAGGAAGAGTCTTTTTGTGTGGTGAGAATGAACATGATAAAAGGAGGATTTTATTTTACACAAGGTGCAAGTGTGAAGATAACTGGTGTGATCTGGTCATTGATGGTGGAAGTTGTTGGAAGGATTATTGGGAAACAATATATTGAGAGGGGGGTGAAGCGGGATCTTAAATTTAACTTATAAAACCAAATTACTAAATTCACACCTAATTCATATCATATATTAGATCTAACATTAAAAATTAAATGTTGAATAGTAAATTAAATACATCATATCCATGAAGATTCAACTCATAACAAAAATTATTTGGTAACCCATAAACACCTCAATGTGAATGTAAAACTACGGTGGGGATGAAACTCACAAATCTTCATAGTTGCAACAATAAAGTTGACCTATTAGTGTTATAATGTTTGACATAATATATGATCTAGCCTATGAGGGCTCTGCCCTATTAAAATCTTCGAGACTATTAGATCCTACTCTGTTAAAGGATTTCACACATACAATTAAGTAAGCACTATGTTAGGATATTTACATAGACCTATTAGGATCACTCAGTTAAGAGATTTTCCCTAATTCAAAACTGATTCAATACCTAACCCTCAATTTTCTCTACAAGATAATTTTGGATCTTTTCTATACAATATCTTTTCTAATCTCTCAATCTAGTATCACCTTTCAATTTTTCACTTCTTCAATATCCCTTGTTTGATCTAATACTATACTTATCCCTTTTTCTTCATTCTTTCTTGATTTACTTCTTTACTTGTGTATTCTTCTATTAACATTACACATCTCACTTTTCATTCTTTTTTATTCTAGGGTTAGAATGCTCATTAAATAAGTACTCTTTGAAAGTTCTAGATTTCAATCAACAGTTTATGATTCATCATCTTTTGTCATTTATATCTAATTTTTTGATTGGTTGATATGTATTCCTTAAGATTATTTCCTTCTATAATTGCATGTAATCTCCATCTTAATTATCTCTACAAATATTAAATATCATATGGAAGTTGGCCAAAATAATTTGCATAGTTGTTTGTGCAATTACAAACTCATATAAAAAAAATTGCATGATTGGCATCTGAATGTGCTTACACTCGATCATCATTGTCATTCATACTGGCACTTTGCTTCTATATACATATGCTTCTCTATTTGCTCCACAAAAATTGTCTATTCAATTTACTCAATCTCTACTAAAGTAGCTTGGCTTACATATCTACTTGGTCTCAACTAGGGTGCTCAACAATCATTAACTTGTTCAGTATGTAGTGAAGAGTAAACAAGTCATTTGTTATGCTTAGCCTTCACTAGATGACTTGGTCACAATGATGATTGCTCATCCTTGCCTAGTAAATGACTAAGTGTTTGGTCACTAATAGACAACATAGGTTTAGAGATCAACAATATTCCTCTTTGACATTAGTGGTAAAAACTATTTTTCATGCATAGTCTTACATTTAAAAATACTCCCCATAAGATTATAATTAGAATCTATAAAATCCAAATGATGTAACATCTGATGTCTTTGACTTCTTTTATTTCCTCTATTCGCATTTCTATTTCCCCTTATTTTCCCTCCAATATATTTCCCCCTTTTCTTCTAATTTTCCCCTTATTTTTTCCATTGATGGCTTGGGGCAATTGGGGTTACATGGTGCTGATCAAAAAATTGTTTATGGCTTGCCAAAATATCTCTATAGCCTTTATTCCATTGTTCCCTTATTTTCTCCAAAACTTTGAACTAAATTTCCAACTCGGTAGCTAGATCAATTAGTCCTTCAACATGTGCAAAATCTATGTCCTTCTTCAAAATATTAGGTGCAATAGACACTTTTTTAGTATTATTTCAAAATGAGGTAATAATTGAAATTGAATTAAGATCAACTTATTTATGATCTCATTGTCTCCAACTATGAGCTCGACTGACCTTTGCTGACTAGTTGTCAACTAATTATATGAGAGTTAGTGTAAACTTGCATTCTCTCAATGAAATAGCACCATCTCTCATATCATAATTTAATAAATCAATGGAATGTTTATTCTCCAGTGTAAAAAATTGAACATCACACAACTTTATGTACAGTGAATGAATGGTCTTCAAAATTGTTTCCAACTATAAGACTAATTTAGAAAGCTCTACTTGTCTATTTACAAGTTGGAATGAGATATTTTCACCAAAAATTTATGTTCAAATCTTCTTCTAGGACACTACATCAATTTGGCATTGGTCTCTATATCCTCTACTTGAACTTTATTCACTGTATATAGTAGCGAATCCAAAATTGGATGCTAACCATCTAAGTCAATTATGCCAAATGTATTCACAAAAAATCTCAAATAATGTGTAATACTTGTTTATTTTTATGCTTTTCCTTGCGGCTCAATAAGGTTTGTAGTTCCCGCATCTTCTCTAGTGTCAAGTTGTTCAAGTTATAAATGGGTAATGTAATAACCTCATCTAGACTGACTAACTCATCATCCAATTCCTTTGATTAAGTCAAAACTTGAGATCTGGGGGGTTGTATCACTAGGTAATGATAGTTGCAATTTTTTCCCCATCTCACTTGATCTCAATATCTATTGTTGACTATTTGAAGTAGGTTTCATCTATTATTCAAGTGTACCAATCATTTCTTTTGTACACTTTTCACTCGACAATTGTACAAGAGCTAATGAAGCTTCTAGACTTTTTGGTGTCTTATCTTCTACTTCCATCTTTGTACCTTTAATCCCTTTTTTCTTCTCTTCTCTTTGAAGAATAGACATACAAGTGATTGTATGTACATAATTATTGACTTACCATATTTCTTGGCACTTGTATCCTCTGCTACTGATGTAACCTCAACATTATCAATCTTTGCAATCTCAATTTTTGGATAATTTATTGGCTCCTAATTTAACAGAGTTCAAATAACCAAGTATGCAAGGAAAGAATGCATCCATGGGTAGCTATCTCCAATAATTGACACAATTCACCAAAAACCTGGGCTAACTATAAGGCTACACTCCTTCACTTTAGGCTCTACAAAACCTAGGTGGTGAACCTCTTAAGATCTAATTATGTGACTAGTGTAATAAGAATAATTAGGATCTAGAATAATAGATGAAACCCCTAAATCTTCTATACTTAACCAAGAAATCACAAGCATGAAATAACTAATAGCATGACTCATGAAATCGGTAGGCTAAGTGAGGGTTAGATTTTGAATAATTTTCAACATAATAGGGAAAAGATGATTTAAAATGTTGATAACAACAAGACCTAGGTATGAGCAACCAAACTAAATGATCTTGCAATTGATCAATGCCCTATCTATTGGGAAATTACACGAATTACAACCATACATCTTTTGGAAATCTTTAACATAACTACTACATCAAGATCCCTAATCTATCTTTCACCTTATGAATAGACATCTCCATCAAAATGAATCTCATACTCAAACTATCCCATCATGAAATCTAAAAACCTTGTGATAAATATCAAGCAATTACATGACCCTTTGTTTCACAAGCAAAATAATTCAATTACATACATTCTTAAACAAAATGCAACATAGTTTATGCTCTTTTTTCACAAACTAGAAAAGATTACAAATCCATGAACAAGAGACAAGATTCATACTAGAATTAAGAACTCTTGCTATCTTTTTATTTGTTTTCCTTGAAAATAAATGCTTGAAAGATGTACAAAAATGCTTCATAATCACCAAACAAATCAAGACTATTTGTATTAAAACTACAATTATTGTTCATACAAGAAGAAATGCTAAAATAAATTGGTGTCATAGTCAAGAAAACATATCAAAAACTAGAACCAATGGTCTCACAGTGAAAAATTAGAACCCCAAATGGTATCATAGTGGTGAGTCCTTTTTTTTCAAAACTAGAACTCCCACAAAGAATGAGAAAGAGAATCATATATAGGAGAGTGAATTCCTAGATTTTTTCTGCATCTGAGATATGTCCACTTAAAAACCTCCTAAAGAAGTGAAAAGAATCTCTCTAATCTCTCTATGCAATTTCATATCAAATCCTTCATCATTTTCACTCCTAAAAGCATAAAATGATTCAAATATTTGGTGGAAATAATAACTAATTTTGATGTCAGATTTGAACTCAACGAAAAAGTGAAAAATTAATTAAATAACTTCAAGAAGCCAAGAAAACCTTTTAGAAACAATTTTCTCCACATTTAGACTTCAACAAGGCTTTATATCTACACCTTGACCAACTTTGATGCTCAATGGTGAAAACTACTATTTTGCTAAGAATGCCCCAAAAATTACAAATCTCCTTATAACTTGAGCCAGTGAGCACCTATACAAAAATTGACTTCATATTCAAAAATATCATTTCCTTCCAATTCCAACAGTATATTTAAGTCCATATTTTGGATAAAAATTTCACCTATTACACCCCTTTGAAAAGTAAGCTTCCACTTGCAGTTTTGCATTAGAATGCAAAACTATTTGAAATTTTTTTAAATTTCTATAGTATAAACAATAGAAGATTCAACTTTTAAAGAAATTTTTTAATCTAGATACTTGGAAGCTCAAAATGGAAAAGTTATTTATTATTTTAAAATATTTTCCCTTATACGTCCCTTGGCCATAGATTAGTGCCATGTGTCAAATGGTGAGTGGTCTCATGGTATCCCCCAACTCCATCGAATTCTCAATTTTTTGGGCCAGATTTTTTATTTCCCAAGAGGTTTCCATGTCGCTACTGGCAAAACCATCCTATTTTCCAATGGTGACATTCAGACCACTAGAATTCTTAACTTTCCCAGCAAATTTCTTAACTTTTCTGGAAAACCTTCCTTTCTGACCAAAACACTACTTTGTTCACCCAGTGGCCAAGTGGGCCCCTCCACATGCCATGGCTTCCAAAAGCTGATGTCTTTTAAGTCATCTTACATATTGTATGGGATTGTATTTAAACATTTAAAAACTCCCCACTTGGCCAATGTGGGATAATTCTTTTTTCATAGTTTTTACCTTCTATAGGACATTGTCCATAGCCAATATCCCCTCTTTTCAACTCCTCAGATGTTCTTCTAAATTACTGGCTGATTTCATTTTTTGTTTTCATTATTTTAGGAGTTTGCATTGTAGACTATAAATCCTAAAGATACTTTGTAAAGTATGAAATTGGCTCCTCAAGGAATTTAAGGAATAGATCCATGTTTGACTATAACACTTCCAGTGCATCTATAAATTCCTTCGACTATTGTAGCTTCTTATTGTGGACTATTTCCATGCTTTGTACTATCGCATGATCTTATTCTCTAATGTGGGTGTTCTCAAAATTATGTGGGGTTCCCTACTATGGTGACTCCCCTCTCGTTCCATGCCTCTCAACCTACACCCCTATGGGTTTCTTCATTGCTATGGATGCCTTGCCACTGTATGTCCCCTATTTTGAAACGACTTCATCCTTGCCTCTAACTTCACCACTATTCACACTTAAATCAAATTCAACTACTTTTGTCTCGCATTCTTCCTTGGCCTTACTAAGTATTACATCTGATGCCTTTCTCTTAGCTATTAAAATGGCCTTTTTATTATTATTTTTATCTCTATGGTTATCTTTAGCCTCACATACCCCTTTCTCTTAGGCAACTAGAGGTTGCTTATCATCACCTCCAAGCAAGGTAATTTCAAAGGTTTTAGCTACAGTTGCACCCATAGGAGGATGTGTAGTAGGGGGAACCAAATGTATGCCTACAAAAGGATTGGTAGCTATAGTGGAGGATGTCATGCTGTGATGTGTTCTTCCACTATTTTCCCTTAGATGGCTCTGATCCTCTGTATGCACTGGTTTCTCTTTCCTAGAGGCCTTTTTCTATGCCATACCTTCCTACCTCCAATCTATCGCCTTCTCTTTTCCATGTGGATGCTCCTCAAGATGTGGATTGTAGGTAAAATTGTGGGTGTCATCTACTAAAAATCACTGACTTCTAGTTGACATCCTCATGTTGCATTTAAGAGACACCTCCCCTTCCTACATTGTCTCCTTTTCAACAAGGCAACTTTGTCTTAAAACAATAGCTTCCTCATCATGCATTGAGTTATCTGTTATTGACCCCTATTTTTTTTCTCACCAGGACTTTGGGGTAGGTTTAGAGGTTGAGTTTTCCATTAAAATATTATATAATAGACTTGTTCCATGTTTTTTCGTGGGTCAATTTTTTTTACTATTCCTCACTCTTTTGCATCTATTGTTACAATCCAGAGAGATGGAGTTCAGCAATATGTTGTATATGGATGCCAACATTAGTCTTTGACAATACTGATAATCTTTTTGACATGCCAGATGGCTATTTCAAATGTTTTCATGCATTTCTTTCTCTATTTCAATGTCAAAAAGTTTGTGTTTAAGCCCAGTAAATCAACATTTGAAAACACGATGGAAACTCTCACTAAAAGACCATTTTCTTGCTGGCAAATGGGTTTCTATTCATTTGAGATTTCTTGGAACCCTAGTATTTCATGCATATATGTTGGCACAATTATATAAAAATCCTCGCATGTGCCCTACAAATCCCTCATGTTCCACTTTCTTTGGATATATAACATCTTCAATATTTTAATGAAACTTCTAATGCTTAGCCTATACCCAATGGAGGCTTTCGTAATTTTTAAGCTCCCAATTTTATCTTATCCCCTTTTAAAACCCTTTGAGAATCTTTATTCCACACACATTTGCATTAATATGATCAAATCAGTCGGGCCCCAAGTAGGTTTGACTAAAAAAAAATTCATTTTCGAACAATGTAAGTCTCAAACTAATCCACTGATTGCCTAATACCAATTCAAAGAAAATTTGACAACTGCTCTATCATTAAAAACTCAATTTATCACTTAATTTCAACTTGTCGACATAATGCCAGGAGGTCCTTTGACTAGCTTTAAAAACTAATCAAAACACCTAACTAGCCTCTGAGATCTGATATACTAATTCTTTGTTCTGCATACTTCCACCTTATCAAATCTTGTGACATGAAAAAATTTAGTCAAAAGATATTGACTATCAAAGTTTCCCTTTTAGAACTACCTATAAGAAAACAAGTTAGAAAATAATAAATTGTGTTTGGATTTAGCTCTGAAAACTAGGTAAACTGACACTTGGAAAGACAAAAACTAGGGCATTTGTTCACTATCATGAGGACAGTATGAATCTCTAACTTGGGATCATGATGAATAACAAGACAGATTTTGCAAGTGGTCAAAGTAGGCTACTCAGAATTTGCAGACTGGAAACACTGATAGGAAAGCAGTTTTTGCAAATGGAATTGACATAGGAAAGTGTGCAGATAGATTCATCAAGACTTGAAGTATTTTTAGAGGAGAACATAGTGGTACAATCCATTCAATCTCATCTATCATAAATTTTGAGATATAACATCATGAACAGGGGTTTTGACAAATCTGCACTTCTTAGCACTAGTAAAAAGTTAGAAATCACATTTGGAATCACATTTGAAAACTAATCAAACTGATTCATCATAAGCTAAAACTTGAAACATAGTGATTCTCTGAGCTTTAAAATGTAGTGCAAAAGGAATTTTAGGATTTTGGTCAACTGGATCAAAGTTATAACAATTCAAAAAGGGCTTCCTAGAATTCAGAACAAATTGCATCAGCATGACATCGATAAATAACCAACTTTGAGGGATTCAAAACCTAGTCAAACAGATTCAAAATAACTTGAAAAATGAAACATAGGCTCTTTGATATGAACACTAAATACTCGCAAAGAATCATATCATGAAACATTACTAGGTACGAGATATTCAATTGCAAACATGGCCTCCTGTCGTTGTTTGACACTTAAGCAAAAATGCAGAATTGGAAATTGCTCAAAATGGGACTTCATGAAATGGCTCGGAATGGAAATTTATCATCAAGGAACACATAGAAACACTAAATACAAGGTGTTAGAAATATTAAACACCTCTTAGGCCTCAAATGGACAGTTGGGTACATATGCATCAAAAAGCATTTAAGAGCTCAATTTTTCAATTGTACTCAAAATTAGGGCTTCAATTTTGAGTCCCAATAGTGACTCTATCTAGGGATTGATGTCCCTTTTGGGCATGGAAATGATTTATATTTATGGAAGAAGAAGACCATTCTTAAAAACTTCTCTCTCGAACAACATTATTGAAAGCAAAGACAACTACGCCTACTATGTACAAATGATAGCCTCGGGCCATCGAACTTCAACAAAACTTCTTACCTTTTTCATAAACCTAATTTTCATTTCAATTTGCATGAGGTAAGCTACAAATATTAGTCATTTAAGTCTCACTAATTACATTAGTATCATGAATCAACTCACTTGGCAGAACTGAATCTACACCTTGACTTTCATAATGCATATAAAAACTAGATTCACTTTCAACCACTTGATCATTATGAAAGTTTTGATCAGCATGCTCAAAAACTCAAACTAAAAATCTTCTTCAACAAATGAATCATGAATGCTATTGGTTTTGAATATGAAGGCTTCATACTCAACTTTGGGAAAGGGATCACACATACCTTGAAAATGTGTATCCTTATGCATAATCGCAGAGTATTCATATGAGCAATCAAATTTGCACTCACAAATGTCATCAATGTTAGAATTTGGAACTAATCCAAAGTCCTCCAATGATTCTTTGAAATTAGAAAATGGATTACTCATCATATTAGAGTATTCATCATAAAATTCTTTACAAGGTGCATGTTGATTTTCATTAATAACTTCATCAAACACTATGTCATCCATCTCATAAGATGCAACATCATCATCTTCAACATCATACACAAAGGAAGAACAATCTAACCTCTTATAGCAGTAGGATAATGTATCATCATTAAAATCATCCTCAACTAAATTTGAATATTTCATGTCTTCTTCAAACAATGGATTGATAACTCCATGTAATGATCCTTTTTGAACATCTTGACAAAATATAGGTTGATCATCATTGGGATTTTCATCATATAAAGCATTAGTATACACTTTAAACTCACTACCCATTTCATATTCATGGAGACTCTCAGCATGTGAAGTAAAATTAGAACTATATGAAGACTCACTTTCTACTCCATCAACGAAGCATATAGAAAATAGATCAAAGTTACTTCCATTGTCTTCATGAAGGTGATTCAAATGTCTTGCAAACCAATCATTGTTAGGTGCTAATGCATTAACCTCAAAATAATTTGTATACTGATTATTAGTGCACACATTCTCAAGACATTCATCTGCACAATTAGGTAATCCATCCTTATAGATAATCTTTTTGTCTTCATATTGTGTAGACAACTCTTCTTCACCACTTTTAACCTGAAGCTGACTTACATAACTCTAAAGTGGAAATTCACTTTCAGATTTAAGAAAAGAACTCATACCTCTACTAGTATAAGAGGGACAACTTCTTTCATTGCTTTCTTCCTCTCAATTTGTATCTAATTCATGTAAAGACAAACACATACTCTCATCATTGTCTTCACATGATGCTTCTTCATAATATATTGGATCAGCAACTTCAACCTCATCACTTGAAACATGATTTTCAGCTTCTTCATTCTCATATTGAGATGAATATCTTTCAACTTCAGATTTTATAACATTCTCAACATGATGCAATCTATGAATAAGAGAAATCATTTCTCGCATATTTTACTAATCAAGTGAATCCACCTTATCATCCACTACTAAAACATTAGAAACATGTGCACTCTTTTCTTCTGACTGTGCCTAAGATAAATGTGACTCACATTCTTCATCTTTTATTATCTCTCCATGGCATGTCAGATTAGCAAAATCAAACTCATGATCAGAGACATAACTCTCAACCTACCCACTTGCACAAGACTACGATCTAGGTGTAGCAACCTTATATGTTGAAGCATTAGTTACACTATCATACATATAATTATCATGAAAACAACTTATTTCTATAACTAAACCTTTATTTGTAAAATCAACATAGTGCTCAACCCTATCAAAGTCTAAAATATTTCTTACTGATGTAGCATCAAGGACATGTGTAATTTCATTTGTAACCGAACTAACCTTCCTTATACACATAGTTTGATCTGAATTTTCCATTTGATTTAAACTTACAGAAGGGGTATTATAAGCTATTTTGCAATTGAAGCATCAACACCACATTCATCCTTTCTTTCAAACACATTATATCGGTACACATTTCTAGCAAAATGACTTCTAGTCAATCTATATTTCAAATTGTTTTCAATCTCTATTGCAGTTATAAAAGCTTGATATAATGTCCTAGGTTCTTTATCCCATAGTAAATAACTCATTTTCTTGTAAAATGCATAAAAATAGACAACTAAACACATTTGATCATCCAGTCTATAATTCTTAGGGATATCATTCAAAACTTTTGCAAATCTGATATTGAATTGAGGCACAAGTTTAGCACAACATGAATCTTCAAGAACTTATCATAAGAAGTAGATATGCTTACTCTTTCTCCAAATTTCTCCATGAAGGTGGAATGCAACTCACCCCAAGATGAGATAGAACATGTTGGTAGAAAAGAAAACTAGTCCCTAGCATCATCTTCTAATGTTTGAACAAACAACTTCATAAGAACATCTTCATGAGCAATTTCAAAATCACCAACCAAATCACTAAACATCTAAACATGATGATTGTCTGAATTTTAATAGTTCCCATTGAACTTAGGTAAATACTTCCTAAGAACATAGGGCATAGTATTCAAGAAACCATGAATGCCATTGAAATTTAATGACATATATCTTTTGGTAGAAATTGATCTATAATTCTTGTTAACCAACTACATACTTGATGAAAACAAACTTGATATTCTTCAAACTTAAAACTCATTCATCATAAATACTCTCAGGATTCATTAATTGTAGTAGATCTAGAATTCTTTCTACTAATTTAGATATTCAAACATACTTCAAAATGTAAAAACACATTTGCTAAATCTATTCTTCTCAAAGTATCTTGAGATGATTTAAACCATTACTCTACTTAGTACTAAAATTACCACTTGACAAAGAAAATTTTGTAAAGCTTACTTTCATGTAAATGAAGTCACATGAAGTTGGAAAATACATTTCAATACTGATACCTACAACTACTTCAATGCTACAAATAACAACAGATTCAAATCTTATCTAGATTTAGTAACATTTGCACTGCATCTCATACAACTCTTTCACCCATTTGTCAAGAACTTGAGGTGCATTCTTCAAATATGCATTCCAACTATTGGTTCTACCAAAATACCTTCACATTCATGAAGCATTGGTGTGGAGATATAACTTTGAGTCACCACTCACTTAGTGAGAAAAGGTTTAACAAACTTGTAAAACATAACAAGATGGTCCAATATTTAGAATAGGTATTCAAAAACTTTATACAATGCTAGGGAATTTCACACTCTTGACAAAGTGAAAGAACTTGAAATTGATTCTAAATTCTGATGACAACTTATCAAAATGGCAAGTGACTTTGATACTACAATTTATACAATTCAATCAAACTACTATTGTCAATGAATAAGGATATTGGGGGACATGAAACTTTAGCAAGGAAATAAGAAACACATCTTGCTATATATATGTTATATCCAATTCTTTTCATGCCAACGATTTTGGCTTCTTCTATATGCAACTCCCCAATAGAGTCACCATTTTGTTGGCTACTGATTTAACAGATTTCATATAACCAAGTATGCAAGGAAAGAATGCATCTATGGGCAACTATCTCCAATAATGGACACAATTCACCAAGAACTTGGGTTGACTATAAGGCTACACTCCTTCTTCACTTCAAGCTCTACAAAACCTTGGTGACTGAACCTCTTAAGATCTAATTATGTGACTAGTGCAATGAGCGTAATTAGGATCTAGAAATAATAGATGAAACCCCTAAATCTTCTATACTTAACCAAGAAATCACAAGCATGAAATAGCTAATATCATGACTCATGAAACTAGTATGCTAAGTGAGAGTTAGACTTTAAATAATGTTCAACATAAAAGGGAAAATATGATTTAATGTGTTGATAACAACAAGACCTAGGTATGAGCAACTAAACTGAATGATCCTACAACTAATTAGTGCTTTATCTATTGGATAATTACATGAATTACAACCATGCATCTTTTTGAAATCTTTGACATGACTACTACATCAAGATCCCTAATCTATCTTTCACCTTATGAATAGACATCTAAATCAAAATCAATCTCATACTCAAACTATCCCATCATGAAATCTACAAACCCTGTAATAAATATCAAGCAATTACATGACCATTTGTTCCACAAGAAAAATACTTCAATCACATACATTCTTAAACAAAATGCAACCTAGTTTATGCTCTTTCCTTGTGAACTAGAAAAGATTACAAATCCATGAATAGGAGACAAGATTCAGACTAGAATTAAGACCCCTTGCTATGTTTTTATTCATTTTCCTTGAAAACAAATACTTGAAAGATGTATAGAAATACTTCATAATCACCAAACAAATCCAAACTATCTATATTAAAACTACAATTGTTGTTCATTCAAGAAGAAATGCTGAAGGAAATTGGTGTCATAGTCAAGAAAACATATCAAAAATTGGAACCAATGGTCTCATAGTGAAAAACTAGAACCCCAAATTGTATCATAGCTATGAGTCCTTTTTTGCTCAAAACTAGAACCCCCACAAAGAATGAGAAAGAGAATCATATAGAGGAGAGTGAATTCTTGGATTTGTTCTACATCTAACATGTGTCCACTTGAAAAGCCTCCTCAAGAAGTGAAAAGAATCTCTCTAATCTCTCTCTACAACTAGATATCAAATCCTTAATCATTTTTTCTCCTAAAAGCATAAAATGATTTAAATATTTGGTGGAAATAATAACTAATTTTGATGCTAGATTTGAACTCAAGGAAAAAGTGAAAAATTAGTTAAATAACCTCAAGAAGCAAAGAAAACCTTTTAGAATCAATTTTCTCCACATTGAGACTTTAACAAGCCTTTATATCTACCCCCTGACCAAATTTGATGCTCAATGGTGAAAACTACCCATTCTACTGAGAATGCCCAAGAAATTACAAATCTACTTATAACTCAAACCAATGAGCACCTCTACAAAAGTTGACTTCATATTCACAAAGTTCATTTCCTCTCGGTTCCAACAGTATATTGAAGTCCATATTTTGGATAAAAAATTCACCTGTTATGCCCCTTTAGAAAATAGGCCTCCACTTGTAGTTTTGCATTAAAATACAAAAATATTTGAAAAAAATTAAAATTTCTATAGTATAAACTATAGAAGATTTAGTTTTTAAAGAAAGTTTTTAATCTGGATACTTGGAAGCTCAAAATGGAAAAGTAATTCATTATTCTAAAATATTTTCCCTTATCCCTCCCTTGCCCACAAATCAGTGCCACATGTTGACCAAAGAGTGGTCCAATGGCATACCCCAACTTCATCAAATTCTCAATTTTTCAGGCCAGATTTTTGATTTCCGAAGAGGTCACCATGTTGTTATTGGTGAAACCATCCCATTTTCTAGTGGTGACATAGTGACCACTAAAAT
Organism: Cupressus sempervirens; assembly: GCA_028749045.1. Lineage (NCBI taxonomy): Eukaryota > Viridiplantae > Streptophyta > Pinopsida > Cupressales > Cupressaceae > Cupressus > Cupressus sempervirens. The sequence goes on from CM053785.1 coordinate 847,871,584, forward strand.
TCTTAACTTTCTCAGTGATATTATTAACTTCTCTGGCAAACCTTCCTTTCCAACCAAAATACTACTCTGTTCACTAGCCAGCCAAGTGGGCCACTATGCATGCCATGACTTCCAAAAGTTGATGTATTATAAGACATCTTACATATTTTATGGGATTGTATTTAAACATTTAAAAACTTCCCAATTGGCCAATGTGGAATAATTGTTTCTTCATAGTTTTTACCTTCTTTAGGACATTGTCCATGACCAATATCCCCTCTTTTCAACTCCTCAGTTGTTCTTCTATTACATAGGCTCTCTGATATGGACACTAAATACTCCCAAAGCGGCATGTCATGAAACATTATTGGGTGTGAGATATTCAATTGCAAATGTGGCCTCCTATCATTGTTTGACACGAGCAAAAATGTAGAATTGGAAATTGCTCAAAATGGGACACAGAGACACACTAAATATAAGGTGTTAGAAACATTAAACACCTCTTAGGCCTCAAATGGATAGCTGCGTACATATGCATCAAAAAGCATTAAGGCTTAATTTTTCAATGGTATTCAAAATCAAGGCTTTGATTTTGAGTCCCAACATAATCTACAACTTGAAAAAAAAACTAGATTTATACAAGGTAGAATTGTGTCTAACATGTGATATCACATGTCTTCCTTAGTTACTACATATTTTTTTCTATGAAGGTGTGTAAGATATGGGTAAAAGCACAAACTTGTCTCACCCTTTTACAAAGGAAAAGGCTAACAAAAGTATAACTGTTCACCTTCAATTACATAAATCTTGTATTATTATTTAGAATTTGAAAATGAAGTAAACTAATGAAACCAATAGAAATTGATGAAGTTTAGGATTTACATTTTTAATAATTATTTGGAAAAAGAAATGACATAATTTCCTATTTTTTAAATATGACTTTTTAGTTACTGAAAAATGTTGGAAATTAGGGGTCTTATTCCCACCACAAAACTACATGGAAACAAACTCATTTCCCTTTGATCTTTGATTATTTTATAAATGACATATGTAGCTAGAACAACCAAAAATAAAAATTAGCTTTAGACCTATATTTCCTCTTTTATAACAATTCAAATTTTAACTTATTCAAATCAATAGTTTTCATCTCCCACCATATTTTCCAAAATAAATCATTTTCAACCAAAAGAAAAATTATAGATTCTTGAAGAGAACTCTTTCCTCTAGAATGCCATATAATTTTAAAAAAATTTGGATATGATTTATTATTTTTTTCTTTCTCAAAATTGACATCTTCTCGAGTGTTAAAATATGTACTTGTAGATTTTTTAAATTATAATGTACTTTATCTAAATAAAACACTATGAAATATATATGAGATTATTCTTGACTTTGAGTTCTATAAATGGTGTTTATATGTTATTAAAAAATAATCATAAAAAATAGTAAGATTTATTGAAACGTTAGTTTTCTAAAATAATTTTATTTCTTTAGTAATTGGATACTAACTACTATAAAACATGCATTTAATAGATATTTCCGATTGGAAAACTATAAGACCATATATAACTTAGCTAGAATAAATTTGTCAATATCATATATTTGAACAAAATTGATTTTTAGATAGAAATACTCAAATTCGAACATTCTAATAAGTCATCTTGAAAGGTGACACAACTTTGTACTTTCATGCATATGTCTTTGATAGTGAAAATCTCTTATTTTTACACTGATCCACTAGTTCCTTGATCTCTCCAATTAATTTAGAAACTTCTTCTTTATATGCATCTTCAAACTCAATTGCATCTCTTCCTTCTCTAACTTCTATTGTTGGAGAAAGTATTTCAAATACTTCTTTCCACACCTGAATGTTGTCCTGCTCAATTTCATTAGCTTTATTCTTCAAATTTTTGTATGCCCTATTTCTTGGCATTAATTTTTCACAGAATCTTTAAGGGCTATAGACATACATGTCTTCTCTAATCTGGCATAGCTTGTGCCAATGTAGTTTCTCTTATTTGTTTTTATGTGGATAGTGCCCACTTCCATTTGGCATCTATCTATATGCACACGCCTACTAGGAATATCTGCCAATTCCAAGGGTGTACATTTAAATTTAATCATGATATCAATCATAGCTTCTTTAGAATCATAAGTAATATGTTTGAATCCTATAAAATTTCTAGATTCTCTAATCTTTTCACATACCTAATCCAAATTAATTAGAGGGAGTCCCTTTCCAAATTTTAATTAACTTGGTTCATCATACTTGGTCTCTTCATCTTCTTCCTCCTCCTATGTAATGATTAGTTCTCTCCTTGGCCTCTCTTGTATATTCTTATGTGGTGAGTTGGTTGATCTATTCTTTGATAGACTTCCTTTAGTTATCATAGCTCAGGGATGAGTTTTCTTAGATCTTCTCATGATCCTCACTATTTTTCTTTTGAGGTGTGAGAATCTTCTGCACATTTCTCGTAAGATCATATTTTATCTTAGGATCAACAATTATTACTATTCTCTCTTTTGTTTCCTTGGGCTCAGTAATAGCCAATTTCTTTCCCTTTCCTTCATTAGTGTTAATAGGTTGTTATAATCCTTCCCCTTGCTCATTATTCTTGTCTTCAAGACTCTTTCTCTTTTTTTCTTCTTCTTAGTTTTAGGCATGTTGGATTTTGCATTTAATTTTGTCATATGTGTCCAATTGTTTGACATTAGCATCAACATTTTCAATCAAAAGCGCTGACACTACTAATGTAATATCATCATGTTGCCCCACTTTTCATCCTATACCCATTATGCAAAGTGGAGAATAGTCTTGTGTCTCAATCAAGTTTAGGTATGGCTGAGTCTATTCCTTTTGTTCCAAGTGAAAAGTCTCTCCATTGGGTTTTCATCTTCCTTCTTCTCCCACATTACAAAACTGGGTGGGTTTCATTTGTTGTTGTGAGTTTACTGGGTAGTATAGGAACCCTCTGATGGAGATTCTTAGGTCATATCATGATCTTCACAAAGCCATTTCCAAGAATGAAATTTCTCTCGACTTATTATAGTTTTCACATAAAGAAAATGAAGTCTATGGAAAACCTAGCATTAGCTTCTCCTTGGTGGAATTTTGAACTGTGAAGGTGATTTTTTGCAAAGGTCAACAAAAGAGGTATACAAGCTAAAACAAGGAAGAAATGAGTTGTTTTATGGATAGATGGTTCCTACATTGCAATATTTTACCTTGGGAGTTACTTAGAATTCATCATAATGATCAAAATAACATCTGGTGGAAAGCTCTAAAGTAGCTTCTCCATGGCGAGTTTTCGACCCAGGAAGTCAATTTTTTGACCAAGGCATTTGTAAGGGAGAAAAGCAAGTAAGTGGGTTCCTTTTTCATTTCCATAGACCTTTCTAGATTTTCCAAAGCTTAGAGACACATTGACTTAAAGGGGTAAGTGAAAATAAAAACAAAGGCAAAAAAACAAAAGTTGCCTTCTCCTTGGCAAGTTTTCAACCCTAGGAAGCGATTTTCCGCACCTATTGAAAAATAACTCCTACAAGCAGGTTGGGCTCATAGATCAATCACAAGATGCTTAAAAAGGATTATGGAAGCTAGTTGGTCACATTTGGGAAGGTATCTTGAGAAAAATTTGACTAGGCAAATTTTTCCCCATGGAGTACTCCATTCTTAATTTTTTGCAACTTAGTGAAAAATGGGAAAGTAAGTTTGTAACAAAGGAAAGTAACCATTGGGCCAATGGGAATAGTGAAATGACATGTAAAAATCCATTAGAAACCCTTGCATTTACTAATCTAGTAGATTTATCCTTTAATTCACTCATGTGGCAGATCTTGAAGATTAATGGGTGGATTAGGATTTCTATATAGAGATGAACATAATGGATTTTCAAACTTCCACTTTCTTATTTGAACTATTATGCTGTTGAATTGAATAGTGATTTTAGAATTCTCACAGCTATAAAGCTCTACTCTCTATATTATTTTTAGTCTTAAAGATTTACAATTCATCTCTATTTTAGTTAAGATGGCAACAAGATTTGTTGATTTCGATGGGCTGAATGGAATAAAGTCAACATTGTAGAATATTACATATACCTCACTATGTTTCTTCAACATGAAAGATTTCCAAAGAAGTTTGAAGATAGAGCCAGTCCACCCAATAATAGAGAAACTCCAAGGAAGTGAGCTAGTGGAAGAAACTAGGTTTCTAGTAGCAATTCAAGCCCTCGAGATGATTGTTAAATGCATTAACCATTACAATCTAGACACTAAACAAATTTTGTTGTTAGATCATATAGTTTTGATCATAATTGATCAAAAAACTATTGTCAATCGCCTCTAGATTCTAGAATGAGAAGAATTTTTTGAATTGACCATGGGAGGAGCCATGTCCGAGTTCTCTTTGAAGAAGATTTTGTGGCAAAAGGAAATCATGAGGTCCTAGTTCCAAAATCAGCAGGGAGCTAAAAGTAAGGTTCCTAAGACTCTTTTTGGCATCAATCTCAAGCCCAAGATCGTGGACATTTTGGTTAATTTGCATTAGTTGAATTGTGAGATAGAAGCACTTAATTTTGTAGAATAATATTTCTTTTTAGTGTAAATCATCTATTCAGACACACATTATGTGGATTAGGTGTATGAGGTAACTAAACATTTTTCTAGAGCTCTTAGTGCTACAAAGTTCTATAATGCCTTCTACATGTCTTCTTTCCTGATTAATATGTTGGCTTCTCTACAATTATGGCTAGACCTTCCCAAAATAGAGAATTTTCCTGATGATGTAAAAATTTATGAATTTTATCCATGCTTGCAGTTATAGAATAGCTATGCAGAGTATGTCAGAGTTAATGACTTTTAGAGGGAGGATTTGTAGGGAATTACAAGGATGACTTGAGAGGAGGTTTAGCCCAAAAGTGATGGTGGCCATTAGCTAGTTTGGCAATTACTTTATTCAATTCTCATCCTTCTTGTATTTGCATCTTACAGCCTTCAAAAGATTCCTTCTAAAGTTGCCTAGATACCCAAGCAACATGATCGTGCCTATAGAGATCATGAGACAAGCTATCCAAGTAAATGTGTTGAGTACCAGTTTACGGTTGGGGCTTATCATTTTGATTCTCGATCTGATGTTGAAAACATGCTGAAGGCATTCGAGAATAAAAATAAATTGGAGGAATATGATGTTGTGAGGCTCATGTTCGACCCAAATGGATATACAAGGGAGGTGCTTCAAATTAAGAGTGTGATCAATCATGTCACTACTCTAGAGAATTATTGGGTAGATTGCAAAGATGAGTTGGAGAGCCAAGGTAGTGCTTTCACTAGGCTAAAAATGACACAAATAAAGACATATGGCATTGATCTTGATGTAGAAGGATTGGAGGATGATGGTCAAAATATGTATAGCAATACATATCTAACTAAATTAAGGGGAGTTCCTATCAATTTTGAGCCATATGTGGATGTGGAGGAGAGTCTCGATATAATGATGGCAAGGATAATCAAGAGAACTAGGAAATGGGTCAAGTGGACAACTAGAAAGAACTAGAGTAAGGGTACAACCCACCCAAGCTTCTCCAGTAGCTATGACACCTACTTCATCTTAGAGTGCTATAGTGGGTGTGACCATAGTTTCCACCCAAAGACTAGGTTAACCTATAGGAAAAGGTGATCAACCCCTAGACAAGAATGTTCCTATAGCCCCAACATGTCATGATGGTTCCTTGCCAGTTATAGGAACCCAGACTAGCTCTAAATAGAAGAAAGTGGAAGAACCAAAGGACAGTGTTCCTACTCCAGCACCTTCCCCACATACTTCTCTCATTCTATATCCTCACACTACCCCTATTCCTTCTTCACATACCACTCCAATTCTATCCCCTCATCATAGCCCCATGCCATCAGCAAGTGCTTCACTTTTGAGACCAGGTGGCTCCCCCATATAGATATTAGACTTAGGGGATACAAAAAGTAGCAGCAACAAGTCAACTAAATTAGATGTAGAGATGAAGAAGACTCTAGAGATAGAGAAGGGTTAGGCTTCCTCTAGACTCATCTCAAAGGATTCAAAGAATCCTTTCTCTTCAACTATTATACCCACAACTCCAATAAAGAAAAAAAAATTCAGCATTGAATCACTCAGAATAGCTTCCAAGGTAATAGGAACTGATTCTTGGCTAGAAGATACTTTGGAAAGGAAAATAAAGAGAAAGAATGAGAGTGTTTGTGCAAAAGAATTTGTATCCCTCATGGTTCATTTCGAGATTGCATTGGCAAAGGTCAAGAAGTAGAAGACTTTGTCCATACTTGGGCAAGATCTAGAAATAGGGCACCTAACAATGGAAATAGCTAAGCCAAACAAAGGAGGTAGAATCAAAGATATGATGCTGGATGATTTTACTTTGCATTTGATTAATCTTGTAGAAGCCAAACATGATACAAAGGTTGGCTTATGGAGATCAAGTAATGAAGAGAGAAAGATAATTGGAGAGTCTCAAATTGTCAAAGATCAAGATGAAAGTAGAAATAGAAGAATTGAATAAATTCATTAGGTAGCTAGTCACTCCACTAACAACTATTTCTATCATGTTTGTAACCTAGACTCCTAGTGTAGTTGAAGTACAAGCCCTTATTTCCTAGCTTGTGGAAGATAGGCACTATGGTCAAATCAATAGAGAATGGATTGAGAGACTCAAATAAAAAGGAGTTTCTCTCATAGATCAAATTGGAAATGTTATCCTTAGACTAGAAATAGAAAAAGATAACATATTGTCTAATAGTAACACCCTAGCCAGAGAAATAGTTAGATGTGATGAATGCATCTCTCTTTTAAAGATGATCATTCAGATGAAAGCAAAAGAAGTGGTCAAAGAAAAGATTCTAAACAAAGCTAACGAACCTTTGTTCAAATGGCTCCAAAGTATGTAGTTCAAACTAGAAATGATTCAGGAAGCTGAGAAGGGACTCAAAGAAATGGAGGGTAGAATAAAGAAGACTCAAGATAGAGGATTTGAACTTATGAGAGGGTTACACATTGATTCCTAGACTAGTGGTCATGGAAAGGCTCTCATTGGAATAGATGTAATGAAGAGTAAATTCTCTACATTCCTAGATAATCTGTTTGGAGTGACCTATAGTAGTCAAGACAAAATTTTAGAACTCCAAACACTCAATGGGTGGATACATGTGGTTGTAGAAGAGTTGCCGAGTCAGCTGAATGTTGTAAAGGAGTTGGCACAAGAACACTCAAAATGGCTTTTGAGATTCACCAATATACACATGCCCAATCATGAGGAGCTGATCCCAATAATGGTTGCTGCCAAGTCACACAAAGCATAAAAAGAAAAGGGGAAGAAGTCTAAATGATTCATATTATGCCTCTTTTCATTCTTCTTTTGTAATTTTGTAGAATGACAAACTAGCATCTTGCCATTTGTCATTTTTTAGAAGATGAACCGATTGAGCTTCCATTGTAATAGTCATCTCAAAAACTTTATATATATGAATTGAAAAGATTAATGAAAGGTCAAAAAAAATTTGGTATGAAGTAATTTTTGTTGCAAAGACAATCAAATGGTATTTTATGTCAATTATTTTCTATTCCATTGAGTATTATATTTGGTTCATGTTTTCTCTTTTGTTTAAAAATTGGAACAAGGGAAGAATAGAGTTTTACCTCCCTTGTTTTGAGGCAATGGATGAATGTAATATGTATTGTTATAGTTCATTTGAAGAGGAAGTCCCTCCAGCATTTCTAGTTCATTAGTCATAGTTCATGTTTGAATTAGCTTAGTTCAGCATTAGTTAATTATGTAGATGAAGTTTATGGGTTCATAAGATGTGTGGATGCATAAATCTATTTTAGTGTTGTGAAACTTCAATTTTCCTGAGTTGGATTTTCTTTAGGTCAAGCTCGATTACTCCTCTACTATTCTCAGGTTAAGAACATACCCTAAAATAGTTTAGGAAAGAAACAAAATTCATTGCAAATCTATTTTAGGGAGTTGTACCTACCAATTCAGAGGAAAGCTAAAACCTCCATAAGGAGCTTTCCAACTATTTGTGATCAGATATTGTTCCAAATTTGGGCATTAAAGAGTAATAATCTAAAAAAACAAATCTATTTACCAACACATCAACATTAACTTCATAAGGCATAGGCCTTAACCATGCAATTATTGGTATTACTACCTACACATTTACAAAATCTATCTCTACTAAAAAACATATCTCATTATAATACTTATCAATGACTGATTTAGGTATTCTCATTCTATTTCTCATTTTAATTTTGAACTGCTCAAAATAGTTATCCATTATGGCTTCAAAGTTTTCTTGTAAACTATTGATTAAATCATTTAACTACTCCATACCAGGTTAGTTCCTATACCATGCTACTATTCCAATAGTAGGAAATAACATTTGTACATAGAAGCATGAGAGCAAAAGAGAAAAAATTGGTGATCTCTCTATTTTTGAATTAGCTAGTTTACAGGAAGGTGGGAAACTAGTTGGGGAAAATTTTGCAGGTGGTACTAATCCTAGAGGGACTACAGGGGGATCCGAGAAGAATCTACTAAAGAATGATGGGACAAAAAGTAGATTTTTGGCCGATGTGGACAATGGTAAGTCTACGTGTAAATCAAAAAAAAGTTGTGGGGTCTATGATCCTCCTTTGGATTCCTCTTCTACATTTCACACACCAGGGTAGGTTTATAAGAAGGAGAAAAACCCTTTGGTTAATGTTGAGACCAATAAGGATAAGCTTTCTGAAGGGCCTAAGGGTGGGTTTTCAGACCAAAGGTCTTGGTCCTCCCTTTTTGGCAAGAAACCTAATGGTAAATCTTCTTTTTCTGCCGGTGACTGCTAAATCCTATTGGGAGAAAGGTGAGCTTCAAATATTTATCCCAAATCCTTTAGTTGACTTCTCTATGTCTTCCATGGATTTCACCCTATTGGTCACATGTTTAGGGGCTAGACCAAATTTAGAGTCTCTAAGGAAAATGGTCAAATGGAAATGGGTTATTCATAGAGATGTGGATATTGCCCCCATGTCGAATGGTTTTTTCTCATTTATTTTCAACTATAAGGAAGACATGAATCTAGTTCTCTATGGAGGACCGTGGCCTTTTGTAAATAGATCTCTCACTATTAAAAAATGGGAGCCAAATATGGAATTATCAGACACTTTTTTCTTAACCACCCTAATTTGGGCTAGACTCCCTAGCCTCCCTTCATAGTTTTGGCATGAGGACATTTTTAAAGGTATTGCTAGTTCATTTGGTGAACTAGTGGCCCTAGATAATTCTATGGCTACAAAAACTAAACTTCATAGTGCTAGAATTTATGTTAAGGTGGTAGATCTAAATTAGCTTCCAAAAAAGGTGTAATTAATCTCTAAGCTTGGAAAAAAAACACAAGAAATTATTTTCAAAGATCTTCCTAATTCCTACTATGTATGTAAGAAATAGGGTCATTTGGTTAAAAATTGTCCCAATAAAAGTAAAAATCATCCAAGCTTGAAAAAGGAGGTGAAGAAGGCCAAAGTTCAGCAGAAAAAAGTGTGGAAACCCAAAGTTACTAATCTAAAAGAGTAGATGGAAACCATGGATTAAAAATCTCAACATGTAGAAGCAGATAAAGAGTTTGAGAATATCCATGAGGAAGGGAATAAATCTATGCTTGATTCCGAGAATAAAAATACTAAAATAGAAGACAATAGATCTAAGTTTGAATCTATGATGCCTGAAAAAAGCATAGATGAATTGGTAGATTCAAGAAAGAAAATTGTTATTTATCAAAAGATGGAAGATAGATGGGGATATCTCGATGAGATGAACATGCTTGAAGAAGGGGAAATCCTCACTGAATCTAGAGCCCAATTAGAGGAGATAGACTCGCATAATACTCAGTCTATGGAGATCCAAGCCTTCGATCCTTTGGGCTCTCTAGATGATACTATTCTTTTTAGGAATGATCTTCAGAGCATTGAAGTTCTAAAGGAGGATGGAGAAGAAACAAAGCATAAACCAAATTAAAGGAAACAGGCTGAAAAAAAAAATGCAATACAACGTCTAAGGGAGTAGAGACTAGAAGTGGCAAAATAGATCAACAGGTCAAGGTGAAACCATATGTTCCTACCCTGGAAAAATTTGGAAGAAGAATGGATCAAAAAAATAAGGTAAAACTAGATGTTGGTTCCCTAGAAAAACTTGGGAGAAGGTCCTCTATGAAAACTAGAGAATTAGAGAGTATGCAAAATATTACTAATGGAAGACAAGCAACTATTCTAGATTTCACCCTTAAAAATTAGTAATAAAAACTATATCTTGGAATATTAGGGGTTTGAACAACATTCATAAACTTCATGTGGTTAGGAATTTTTTTATTGAACAGAAGCCAAATTTTCTTTTGTTGCAAGAAACAAAAGTGGATAAAGAGAAAGCCGAGCAAATTAAAACCTTTAAAAATTATTCAATAAAAGCTAGTAGTTTAGAAGGTGCTTTAGGAGGAACTTTAATGCTATGGAAGAAGAATTATTACTCTAGTACAATTCTAATTGCTAGTAAAGATTTAATGGTTGCCAATATTACTAGCAATGATCATAAGGAGGATTGGTATATTGTTAATATATATGCTCCAAAAAATAAGAACCTTAGGAAAAAGGTCTAGGATTCTATCTCCAATATAAAAAGAAAGGATTATTCTAGTTGATGCATCATTATGGGGGAGTTTAATGTTCCTCTCTATGATCATGAAAAAAAAGGAGGAAATGTGACCCAATTGGAAGGGAGATTGGGTCTTATGGAGTTTATAAACAAGGAGGGTTTAATGGATATGGATCTCCATGGTATCCAGTTTACCTGGAGTAATAAGAGAGTTGGTACTGAACGTATCCAAGCAAGACTAGACCATTCTCTTATTTCCCCTAACTGGACTAAAGATTTTATTTGCAAGCTGGAAGCCTACCAGAAAATAGGTTCGGATCATTTTCCTCTCATCTTTACTATTGCAAACATAAATTTAAAGAAGAACTTTCTTTTTAGATTTGAAAAGATGTGGATACATCATCCACAGTTTGAAAGAAAAATGGCTAAATGGTGGAGTATAGATATTGAAGGTACTACTCTCTTTAGGGTAGTTTCAAAGCTCAAAAATTTTTAAAAATAAAATAAAATTTTGAATAAAAATTTCTTTGGAAATATTTGTGAGAAAAAATCTACTATCAAGGAGGATATCCAAAAAACTCAGGATAAAATTCAAAAGGAATGATGCACTCCTAATCTCATTATAGAAGAAAATGAAAAGTTGGCCCAATATCATGTCATCATTACTAAAGAAGAAATCTATAGGAGACAAAGGTCAAGATTGGTCTGGTTGAGTGAAGGAGACAAAAATACCAAATTTTTTCATCTCTTAACTCTTAAACACAGAACCAAAACCCACATTTCACATCTTAAAAAGGGAGACTCGAAGATTGTTGAGGAAAAGGACATAATGGAAGAAATGGTTGCCTTTTTCTCTTCCTTAATGATTGCTGATCCCAATATTAATTTGGATAATTAGGTTGATTTTCTTAGAGTGATCCCTCCTCTAGCTTTGAAGGAATAGAATAAAATGTTAAGCTGAATTCCTAAGGATGAAGAAATTTTGAAAGCTATTTTCTCCCCTAGAGGTGATAGAGCACCTAGTCCAGATGGTTTTCCTATGTTTTTCTTTAAAAAATTTTGGAAACTAGTTGGAAAAGTTGTTTGTGATGGTATTAAGGAATTTTATGGAGAAAAATAGATGCTAAAGGAAATTATATCTACTTTCCTCTATTTGATTCCTAAAAAAATTAGAGCTAATTCTCTTGATCAGTTTAGACTGATTAGCCTATCTAATTCCTTCTATAAGATTATATCCAAAGTTATAACTTTGAGATTACTTCTAGTGATTCCTTCAATTATTGCTGATCAACAAAATGCCTTCATCCCAAGTAGAAAAAATCTTAACTTTGTTATGTCTACCCATGATAATATTCATTCCTTATCCTATTCTAATAACTAGGAGTTCATTATGAAAGTGGACATTGCTTAGGCCAATGATAGATTTGAATGGTCTTTCCTTTCTAAGATTTTATATGCTTTTGGTTTTGACCATAAGGTTGTTGGAGTTATCTATCAGATGATTTCTACCTCCTCTATAGCTCTTCTGGTCAATGGTAGTTCTTCTCATTTCTTTTATCCTTCTTGTGGTCTGAGATAAGGAGACCCTTTATCCCCCATCCTTTTTGTAATTATGGCTAACTTTCTGGGGAGATACATAGGGGACTTGGTCCAAAAAGGAATTAGTAAAGGCCTTCAACCTTCTTCCTAGCCTCTCATTTGTTCTCATGGTCAGTTTGTTGATGATACCGTCTTTATGGGTAAATCTTAAGTCAGGGAAGCTAGGAATATGAAGAAAGCTATTAATCTATATTCTTCTACCTCAGGTCAATTGGTTAATTGGAATAAAAGTGTAGTGTTTTTTATCAATACCCCCATTCCAAGAAAAAATAAAATTGCTAATATCCTTGGGTGTTCTATTGGATCTTTCCCTTCCACTTATTTGGGTCTACTTCTTGGCTTGAAGATCCCTGATTCCTTCTGGGAATATCTCATTAATAAATTCCATAAAAAGTTGTCAGGTGGGAAATATAAGCTTTTAAGTCATGTAGGTAAGTTAACTCTCCTCAAATTTTGTCTTCAAAGCATACCTACTTATGCTTTAAGACTCTTTAGAATTCTAATGAAATTTTTTAATTCTATTGAAAATTTCCAATGGAATTTTTTATGGACTGGCATTAAGGAAAAAAAGAGAATGTCTTTAATTTCCTGGGACCAAGTTTGTAAACCTATCAATGAAGGTGGATTGGGAATCAGGAAAATAAGAAGTATGAATAAAGCCCTTTTGGCCAAACAAGGTTGGAGAACTTATCATGATGATAAAGAATGGAGTACTATTTGGAAACATAAGTACCTCTCCAATGTGAATTCTTTGGCTGATTTCCTTTTTTCTCTTATTGTTCTTTATCCTTCTACAATATGGGGAGTTGTTCAGGGGACAAAGAATACTCTTGGAAAAGGATGTTCCTAGAAAATTGGAAATGGGAAAAAGGTGTGATTTTGGGAAGACATCTGGCTATTAGATCATCCCCTACTTGATGATCAAATAGAGATATGTAAGCAGGGATATGGCACTTTTGTGAGTCATTATTGGCATAATAATTCCTGGGTGAAATTAATAGATATTGATCAAGGATGAAATAATATTCAATTGAGATTGACTGTCTTCTCTCTTTATCCTACTTATGAGGATAAGATGATATGGAATACGGACCTAGGTGGCCAATTTAAAGTTTCTACTCTCTTTGTTTCTAGGGAGAAGGGCAATCAACCCTTTTGGTCTCAAGCTTGGATTAAGGGTCTCATACGAAAAATAAACATCTTCTATTGGATTATGCTCCAAAATAAAATCTTGACCCAAGAAAATCTACAGAAAAGAGGTATTCATGTGGTTAATAGATGCACATTATGCAAAAATGGATTTGAAGATAGAGACCATTTATTCTTGAATTTCTCTTATAGTCATCAAGTTTGGACTGAGATTCTTAATTACTAGAATATGACTTGGGTTCATCAAAATAATATTGAATTTTTTTTCAAAAGTTGGAAGTGTCCTTCTAAGGATCTTTAGGTTCAATTTCTTTGGAAAATAACTCTTCCTCAATCTAGTGGGGCATCTAGAAAGAAAGAAATAATAGAATCTTTAGAAATAAGGATTTGCCAAGATGGGTGCTGGGACAAAATATCGTTAGAGCAATCAAGGAGAAATTTAAATCGCAGAGGAAAATTGATCAAACTTTTCAAATTGATAATCCACTACGATCACAAGGTCCTAATTTGAAATTTTATCACCCAAGATTGACCATAAGATGGAATACTCCTCCTAATTGATGGATAAAAGGAAACTTTGATGGGGTTGCTAAGGAAATCTGGGAAGAGCTAGATGTGGAGGAGTTTCGAGAGATCATGCAAGAAATGTAATAGACACCATTGTTGTTCCTATAGGTCAATCTAATAGCCATATTGCTGAAGCTACTGCTGCTCTATATACCATGAAGTTAACAGCTAATTTGGGGTACCCTAAGCTATGGTTGGAAGGTGACTCATTGAATATTATAAATACTCTCAATAAAAAACATTCAATTACATGGTCAATTGAGGCAATGGTAATGGATATTAAATCTCTTATTAATAAATTTGTAAAAGTCATAATATCCCATACATATTGAGAGGCCAATGGGGTTGCTAATTGAGTGGCCAACAATGTAGTCTAGATGGCATATAAGATGATGCGGATCGATGAATTAAACAAGTACACTGATCTAAAAGTGCTTATTAATTATGATGCCTTTCATTCAAAGGTGGGAAGTATTTGCCAAGATTAGAAATTTAATGATTTTTGATAGTGGGGCTATGGTTGTCAATGTTCCTTCCCTAAGGAAGTACACTTATGTGATTACAATGTGGGATTTTCACGTATCATTTTTGAAGAGGGTTTTATTTGATGTGAAAATTTGGTTTTAGCTTTACTTGTTTTCTCTCTGCTCTTGGCTTTCTCTAGTTTTTAGGTTTCTCTATAATACTCTACAAATGGGAGGTGAACCGAGGAAACAAGAACCTAGAAAATGCAACGATTGGAAAGCTCGAAAGGATGTTTGGAAGATTTTACAAAAAGGAAAGGTGACCAACTACTTAGAACAATTGCATGGGTTTAAACCGCATATCACCACAGCCTTTTCCAAAAATTGGACTGATGGTGGGGTCTCTTTACATGGTGTCACTATGAAATTAATGGAGGATTTCATAGCTAAAATTATAGCTTTACCCACGGAAGGTATCACATTCACTAAGCAGACTAGCATTTCAAATGCAGCATTCAAAAAATTTCCTAAGATGGATGTTGAGGAGAAAAATCTAGAAAAGAATGGAGATTTCTACGACTTGGACTAGCTAAAGAAAATTTGGCAAGATGTGCTCTCCTGTACATATGATATTTTATCCTTGATGGTAGAAATAAAAGATTCCATAAATTTCATTTTGTCTTCTTGAATCATTTCAGGCATAAGGATAGACTTTCTTTTCCCTTCTATTTGTGTTTCTCTTTGCTTCAAAGTCTGCATGCCTGTATAAGGAAGAAGTCTTGTCCTATATTGCATGAAGGACTGATTCTCCTCATTGAGGATTATTGTAAAAACAAGTCCATTGTCTCTAGTCCTTCTTTGGACAAACAGAAGGTCCTATCATTGGTTCCCACTTTAAAAAGAGTACGAAGGATAGAATGTTAAAGATAAATAGAGGAGGCTAAGACACAATACTTCACATTCTCAAAAACAAATGGTGGAAGAGGACTCTAAATCTAAGAATACTGAAAATAAAGAGAATGAAACCCCTAAGGAAGAGGAAGGTATGGATTTTGGGGATTTTAGTTTCAATTTGGTTGGTTATCTAGAGAGTAAAGAAAAAAGTAGGAAAGAGGACTTGGAAGAAAATAGTGAAGATAATTCTAATCAGGGTAAATCTAGTGATGAGGGTAATAAGATTGAATCTAGTGTTGACAAAGAAGAGATGGAAAAGGCTTTTGAAGACCCCATTGCAGAGGAACAAATGGTCCAAAATCCTTCACCTGCTAGAGAGATTGGGGAACAAGACAAGAATGAGGACCCTGCAACCACAAGTGTTGAGGAACAAACAGAAAGGGTGGTTTCACCTCCTCATGAGGTAGCAAAATAGGATATAACTGACTCTCCGCAAAGAGAAACTAAGTTGTCCTTTTTCCATTCAGCTAAGCTCAAATCTGACTCCATGCTTCAAGTTGATTCATGGATATACAATGAAATTATGGGTCTAAAAAAGAAAATGGATATTATGCAACATAACCGGGAAACAGACCATGTCACAATTAGCCAAATGGAGGTGCAAGTGGGTGATATCCCAAACAAGTTGAAAGATTATGAACAAAGCCTATGGATTCTCATTAAGGAAAGTACAACTAAAATGGAATCGATGACTTCAAGTATTTGTACAACTACTACTAGTCTTGGCAAATGGGAAAATGAGGAAATTATATCTTCGGGAGGTCCAAGCAAGTGGACCAAGTAGAGTACAAGGAAGAAGGCTCTAGAGGTTGATGTTGCTTCGACCGCTGATTCCATATAGGAAACTGCAGAGATTGGAAAGGAGGTCACCAATATGATTAAAGAGCTATAATAGTAGCCTTTAACAAGTTCTATTTTCCAATTTTGTCTCAGTTTAGGTCTTAGTTAATGGTTGTGGTAACTAGTTTTTTTTTGGGGTCCTATTTTCTTGTTTTTATCTAGTCATTATACTAGGTTCCAGGTCCTTGTAAAACTTGGGTACTTTTATTGGACTTATTTAGTTGTTTTAGGTCCCTGTAAAACCTTATTTTGATTCTATTTCTTTAGTAGGTTTCAGGTCCTTGTAAAACCTAGTGGACTTTATTGCTTTGTCCTTTTTGATGATGTTTTGGGGTTTCAGGGTCCCTTCATAACCTATTTTTACCATAATCTAAAACATTCATACATAGAAAAATATATACACTAGCAAAGATTTGAACTTGCATGATGTATACTTTTCTTTCTTGGTTGCTTCTAGGTTCTATGATAGTTCTTGTAGTTATAGCTTGGCAAGGTCATAAGTATGATCCTTCTTGATAATTTTATATTAAAAATCTACTACAATGCATGGCACATTTTTTAGTCTACTAGATTGGTAAAACTTGTGTGCAATGACACAATCTTCTAATTTAATTACAAGATATTCTAGCCCATTAGTTGACATCCCTCTTGTAAGAATATGCCTAAAGGAAAAATTCACCCAGGAACTAAGAACTCAAACACAAGCACAACAATAGACCAAAAATGGATATGATCAATTAATCAAAGTATGTTTGAATACATTGCTCTATTCAGAATGTGATGTTCAACACATTAAGAGTGCATTTATATAAAGGCCTCTCAGAAAGCACCTAGAATGCCTCTAGAAACAACTAGAAGATAAGACAACTAAGCATCTTATTCAACATTCTAGATGAATGGATAAGAATGACTAAGTGTCATATGTGTGTAGAAGATTCCTATGTTGTAGACAACATGTGCTTAAAAGAGGTGCAGACCCCTATGATGTCATCAAGACAACTCACAAGAGTGCACAAACTCCTAAGTGTCTCACAAATAAAATAATACAAATTAAATAAATAATGCATTAACCCAAGTAAACTTAAGTAAGTGTAATAAGTAAATACTTATTTACACCGACACCCCCCCTTAAGTGCAACTTAGGGGAATGCCCTTAAGTTCACAAAACTATGATAAAATGCATAATGGGTCCCATCTACTAGGCCATGTTAGGTACCCATGTACATAATGAAAATGCAATCTCTCATAAAGTCGGGAAAGAGGGAAAACCTCATGGGAAAAACCCTCCCCCAAAAAGAGAGATAAATATGGATGCATGGATGGATGGAGTAATCAAGACCCCCCCATTATGACATACATCCATGTATATACAAGAAAGAATGGAGAAGGAGAAAACCTCCTATGAGGAAAAAGTCCCCCCCCCCCCCCCAAAAAAAAAGATAAGGAGACAAGGTAGTCCCCCCCCCTTAAAAGTATTATGCCGATCAGTGAAGAATGCTCCTATGTAGAAGTTGATCCATGAACTTTGTATGATATTCCTCCCCTTTGGAAGAAACAAAGGTAAGGGTACCTATAATATGTGTCCCTTGGATGGAGAAGGAATCTCTATGATGACTGGTATCTCTGAAGCCTGTTCAAAAATCCCTGTGTCGATATTGATGATGGCTTCCTCCAAAACTGCTAAAGAGAAGTATAGATCGAATAAGGAGTGTGGTAAAACCTATCTCAAAAAACCAATAGTCTTCTCAACAAATGAAGAGACCTCCTATAGATGTTGTAAAGAAGAATCCACAATCACGCCAATCTGGAAGGATTGATCATGTAGAGAATGTGCAATAACTATAGAAGAATCTACCTCAGCAAAGAGAAGTGAGAAATCATCATAAAAGTGTCCCATATCTACTATGTGTGAATTCAAGAACAGAACTGAAATGTCTCACAAGAAATCATCACCTAAAAGACCATGAGTACCCTATAGTGCTGAAGTACATGAATCTATCACTGCAATAAAGGATGAAGTATCCACCTCAAATAGAAGACAAATGTCATCAATAATGTCTCCTATGTCTTCAATGTGAGACTCCATGAACAACTATGCAATGTCTAAAAGGAAGTCTTTGCATGAAGGTAGAGTAAGAAGACATAATGTATCTTATTGCATTGATTCTGAAGCATCTGTGGCTAAAATAGGATCAGTAGGAGCAACATGAGTTAGAGGTGTGATCTCATTTGAGGTTGAAGAAATCATAGCTGGAGTGACTAGATGTAGAAAGTCCACTGGACATGGAGGATCACATGGATCTCCGTATGCTTCCCAAATAGACCACCAAATATCACAAGGAAAATGTGCCAATCTAAGAGGACCAAAAGATTCCCTATTCATACTTTTACGAAGAAATTGATTAAGCTTGATAATATATGTCCAATCAAAATGTGGTGGCATTGAATAGAGATAAGGAAGAAATCTTAGATGTTCTCTTAGATGGTCAATTATCAAAGTCCTCCATTTGTAATAGTTCCTTGTTGTCAATTATGGTCTAATACCAAACTGAAAAATCTGACAAGACTCCATGAGATCAATCAATGAACCCCCAAAGAATCAAAGAATCCCCCTTGAAAAAGATGTTGTTGGCACTTGAAAGCCACTTGCCAATTTAGGGCCTATTTCTAAAAGTAGTATTTTTGTATAAAAAACCAGTAATGTGATTGTAGATCTGGAAAGTAGACAAAAAAATATGCACTTTCGAAAAAAATAGAACCTGATTTGGAGTCTAGATGAGCCCATACCAAGCATTTTAAGTGGTAAAATTTGAGATTTTGGAGTTGCAAAAAACTTTAGAAATAGAGATCTCAAACCACCTACACCAATGTGTAGATCATGAAATCCTACCCCAAAACAAAAAATATTGCTCGCAAAAAGGAGTCCGTATGAGGAAGATATCGCTATTTGAAAATCACTGCTGCTATTTTTTTCTCTGAATCGCCGCCACGCCTCCAAAAAAAAAATGGCTCTAGATTTTGCCTCAAATGTCTAATTTTGATGTAGAAGCATCCAAAGGTATAAGGGCAATCCTATGTCACCCAAAAAAATGTACTTAGACTTAGTTTCTATTTCATGTGTTTTCATTTTTGGACACCCATTTGGGTCAAATAAAGGTTCCAACTCTCACAGCTCCACTATCGGTGTGCTAGAAAATCTAAAAAAAATAGGAGCATGTAATTGGGCCATCATTTTGGTAAACTAGAAGGTGTGAATTGGCCAAATGAATGTAATTATGATTTAGAACATTCCAAAAAAAGAATCAGGTCAAAAGGCCCCACGATTTGAAAGTTATTGCAGTTTTTCAAGTTTTGGAGACCTCCTAAGAATGCTTCAAAGTCAAGTTAGGGGCATTAAATGACCTTAAAAAGGGCTGAAAAATGGGCGACGAGAAAAGCTGGTCCATAGGGCTATAGAGCGCTTTGAGAGCTTTTCAAAAATGTAAACGGTTCATCAATCAGAGCTATGGCTGAAATGTTATGCCTCTCGGAAGTTCGGTTACCATTTTTGGATTCTTCTAGATTTGCGTTGACTTCTAATGCAGCTTCTGGAGCCTTCTATTTGGTTGGTGGATGCCTACTAGCACTTTCTAGAATGTATTCCTAGTCCTTAACCCTTCAGGGTCTATTTAAGGAGATTCCTGGCATTGTAAAAGGCAGTTCGGAGTGGAGTTTGAGAGGAGGTACTGAAAGGAGAAATTATCTCCACATTTATGCTATTGTAAGCCCTTAGGGCATGTTTTGAAGTTTGTTTTCTTTGTAATGAATGTACTAGCTTATTTTTTAGTTAATACAATTTCCCTTTTCTGTTGTGTCCATTTTGTTCTTGGGTTGTGTCTCCATCAAGTGGTATAAGAGCAGGTTTTCCTGAGTGTGTAGACAGAGCACCGACTATGAGGTAGTTTGCACCAGGACTGTGTGGTTGTGGGTTCAAGTTACAAGATGCCTCCATGAAGAGAGTGTGGCTAATGGGCCAAAGCTATTAATCCTAAGGAGGTTAGAGCCCTCCAAAGGTAGGTACAAGCATTGCAAGAGGAGCTCCATAGAGGAGAAAATGTTGCCGCAGGTGACGAAAGTGAGGATGACAATGAAGAAGAAGAAATGGGACCAGAAGGGGAATTTGATGGGGAAGTTCTAAATCATGTAGAGGGAAGGCTTTTTAGGGCCATTACTAAGTTTAGGAAAAGACCCACAATTGAAGTGGGTGTATTTTTAGGAAATCGGAAACTAGATGAGTTGATCGATTGGATCAATGAATTGGAAGAATACTTTGAGTATGAGGATATCAGGGACCCAGATAGGGTTAAGTTTGCAAAGGAAAAACTAAAAGGCCATGCCAAAATCTAGTGACAAGAGGTTCAATTGAAAAGAAATAGAAGAGGAAAGGAGAAAATCACAAGATGGGATCGCATGGTGGACAAATTGAAGAAGTAGTTCAATCCTATGGACTACAAGCTTGATTTGTTTAAGAAGATGCATGGGTTAAACCAAAGAGGAAGATCAGTCTAAAAATATACAGAGGAATTTTACCAACTCTTGATTAGAGTGGGGCATGCAGAAGCAAATAAGGAGAAGGTTGCTCATTATATCAGTGGGTTGTGACCTAGCACCCAAGAGGAATTAAATCTGGTAAGAATGACCAGCGTTGAAGAGGCATACCAGTTTTCCCTACAAGCTAAAGAGAGGCTGAATAAAATTTTTGAAGGAAGACAAAGAGGGCATGGTCAAGGAGGAAGGGGAAGCGATAGATCATCTAAAGGCTGCAATGAAACCCAAAAGAAAAATGAAGATGTGGGTACTAGCAGGAACCAGAGGAATGAGGGTTTCAACCGCTCCCATGATCAAGACTTTGGAAATTAGAGAGGAAGAGGTAGAGGACATGGACAAGGAAGAGGAGGCTTCTATGGTACTTATTTCCATTGCAATGAAGAAGGTCATCATGCCTTTGAATGCCCTCAATGACAAGGAAGGACAGATAGGAGAGCTGAGGGCCAAGCTAGGGTTGCTCATGTGGATGAGGATGCACAATCATCACATTCAAAGGATGTAAAAAGAGGAGAGACCTTGGTAAATAAAAGAGTCCTACTAAGTGGTGAGGTTGAACTAGGATAATGGAGGAGTTTGTTCCATACCAGATGCAAGTGTGAGGATAAATGTTGTGACATGATCATTGATGGTGGTAGCACCAATAACTTGGTATCAAAAGAGATGGTCTCTAAGCTGAAGCTCAAGAGGGAGAAACCTACCCAGCCCTATCAGATTGCTTGGGTAAAAGATGATCATAAGGTCCTGGTAAGTGAACAATGTTTAGTGAAATTCAAAATTGGGAGTTACCATGATGAAGTTCTCTGTGATGTTATTCCGATGGATGTTTTCCATCTATTGTTGGGTAGACCATGGAAGTTTGATAGACATGCAGTACATGATGGGCATGCAAACACATACTCTCTGACAAAGGACAGAGTTCATCACAAATCGAAGCTCATGAAAAAGGAAGGTGAAAAGGTATGTAGCAGTGTTAGGATTTGTCTTGCTGATAGAAGGAAGTTTTTAGATGGCATGAAACATCAGCATATGTGCTATGCTTTGATTCCTAGGAAAGATAAAGAAGGTAGTAGTGAAATACCACTTGAAGTTTAATATTTACTAGGGGAATTTGGAGATATTATCTTTGATAATGTTCCAAATGGATTGCCACTAGTAAGGCAAATCAGTCATCAGATAGATCTGATTCCAGGAGCTAGTTTTCCTAACAAAGCTACTCATAGGATGACTCCTACTAAAATAGAGGAGCTAAATAGACAGGTTCAGGAGCTATTGAGGAAGGGCTTGATTCGAGAGAGCCTGAGTCCATGTGCAGTACCTGCAGTATTGGCACCAAAGAAGGATGGAGAGTGGAAGATGTGTACAGACTCTCGAGCTATAAATAGGATAACCATCAAATATCGGTTTTCTTTGCCAAGAATGGATGATCTTATGGACTACTTGAGTGGAGCTCAATACTTCACAAAGATAGATCTCAAGAGTGGTTGTCACCAGATACAGATTCGAGAAGGAGATGAGTGGAAAACGGCCTTCAAGACCAAGGAGGGTCTTTATGAGTGGTTAGTCATGCCCTTTTGATTGACAAACACCCCAAGCACCTTCATGCAGCTCATGAATGAGGTACTTAAGAAGTTCTTGGGAAATTTGGTTATCATCTATTTGGATGATATTTTAATTTTCAGGAAAACTTTGGAAGAAAATTTATTGCATATTCGTAGTGTCCTTGAAAGGCTAAGGGAAGAGAAACTGTTAATTAATCTGAAGAAGTGTATCTTTTCAAAAAGGGAGTTAGTCTATTTGGGGTTTGTTATATCACCCGAAGGTCTCAAAATGGATCCGAAGAAGGTAAAAGCCATCTTGGAATGGCCTACTCCAAGGTCTGCTACTGAGGTAAGATCATTTCATGTTCTGGTTAGTTTTCACAGGAAGTTTATTAAGAATTTCAGTGGCATATGTGGACCCCTAACTGATACAATAAGAGGGAATAGAAAAGAGTTCAAATGGACTACAGCAGCTACGAGAAGTTTTGAATTGCTGAAGAAGAAGGTGACAAAACAGCCTGTGTTAGCACTTCCAGATTTTAGAAAGGTTTTCTAGGTGGATTGTGATGCCAGTGGTAGCGCTATTGGGGCTATATTAAGCCAAGAAGGTAAGCCTATTGCATATTTTAGTGAAAAATTGAATGATGCAAAGAAGAAGTATTTTGTTTATGATCAAGAGTTTTATGCAATAGTTTAGGCCTTAAAAAAATGGTGGCATTATTTATTGCCAAAGGAATTTGTTTTGTATGCTGATCATCAGGCATTACAGTACCTAAATAGCCAAGGTAAATTGAATTAGAGGCATATGAAGTGGGTAGAGTTCTTGCAGAGTTATACATTTGTGTTGAAGCATAGAAGTGGAAAATCTAACAGGGTTGCAGATGCACTAAGTAGGAGACAGTTGTTGCTTATAGTAATGCAGGTTAAAGTAGTTGGGTTTGATGAACTCAAGAATTTGTACCCTGAGGATCTTGATTTTTTTGAAGCATGGAAAGCTTGTAAAGAACCTGTTGCTGTAGATAGAACCAAGTGGTTAGACTATTTGATTTAGGATGGCATGTTGTTCAAGGGTAGTCAATTGTGCATTCCAAGGAGTTCCATGAGGGAAAATCTGATTAAGGAGAAACACAGTGGAGGGATGGTAGGACATTTTGGTCAAGATAAGACCATTGCCATTCTTAGATAACATTATTTTTGGCCTCAAATTTCACAGGATGTGAAGAAGTTTGTACAGAGTTGCCAGGTTTGTCAAGTTGCCAAGGGGTTTAGTCACAATACTGGCCTATATCAGCCATTGCCTATTCCATCAAGGCCATGGGAGGACATAAGTATGGATTTTATTCTTGGATTGCCAAGGACACAAAGGGGTAATGACTCATGATGTTGTCCATATTGTAGACTTGTTCTTCAGAGAGGTGGTGAGACTACATGGTCTCCCAAGGAGTATAGTTTCTAAAAGAGATACTAAATTTGTGGGGTATTTCTAGAGGACATTGTGGAAGAAATTAAGAATAGACCTAAAATTTAGTTTCACGCATCACTCGTGGACTGACGGCCAAACAGAAGTGGTAAATAAAAGCCTAGGCAATTTGTTGAGATGTTTAGTTGGGGATAAGCCCAAGGGATGGGATTTGACTCTACCACAAGTAGAGTTTTCTTACAATAACTCTATAAATAGGAGTACTGGAAAATCACCATTCCAAATTGTATATGGGAATAGCCCAAGGACTGCACCAGAATTGAGGAAGATAGAGCAAGGAGAGAGGACAAGCACTGAAGTGAAAGAATTTGCTGAACATATCAAGCATCTACATGAGGAGGTTCAGGCACACATTACCAAGATGAATCAAGAGTATAAATCTAGGGTTGATCAAAGGAGAAGACAAAGAATTCCAATTAGGGGATCTAGTCATGGTGCACTTACAAAATGAAAGATTTCTAGCCAGTACTTACAACAAGCTGAAAATGAAGAAATTTGGTCCCTGCAAAATTTTGAAGTAACATGACTCAGGAAATGCATATGAAGTGAAGCTACCAAATGGTATTCACATTTCTCCCATTTTCAACATTGCAGATTTAACAGAGTATCATGATGATGGCGTAGATGAGGAGCTGGTGTTAGAGCCATGTCCAATTCCTGCTTCTAAGAAGGAGGAAATAGAAGACATTCTAGATCATCGTGTGGGTACGAGTACCAGAAACAAGTAGTATGAAGAGTATTTGGTCAAATGGAAAGGATGACCAATCAAGGACTCAACTTGGATTTCAGCAGCTGAGGTTTCCCATTTGGGATTTCCTCTACCATTCATAAAGTGACAGGGTCACTTTTCAATCTACCCTGGGTGTCTGATGTAGGAGCATTGAGAGGTATAAGGGCAATCCTATGTCACCCAAAAAAATGTACTTAGACTTAGTTTCTGTTTCATGTGTTTTCATTTTTGGACACCCATTTGGGTCAAATAAAGGTTCCAACTCTCACAGTTCCACTATCAGTGTGCTAGAAAATCCCAAAAAATAGGAGCATGTAATTGGGCCATCATTTTGGTAAACTAGAAGGTGTGAATTGGCCAAATTAATGTAATTGTGATTTAGAACATTCCAAAAAAAGAATCAGGTCAAAAGGCCCCACGGTTTGAAAGTTATTGCAGTTTTTCAGGTTTTGGAGACTTCCTAAGAATGCTTCAAAGTCAAGTTAGGGGTATTAAATGACCTTGAAAAGGGCCAAAAAATGGGGGATGAGTGAAGCTGGTCCATAGGGCTATAGAGCACTTCGAGAGCTTTTCAGAAATGTAAACGGTTCATCAATCGAAGCTACGGTTCAAAAGTTATGCCTCTCAAAAGTTCGGTTACTGTTTCTGGATTCTTCTAGATTTGCGCTGACTTCTAACGCAACTTTTGGAGCCTTCTATTTGGTCAGTGGATGCCTACTAGCACTTTCTAGAATGTATTCCTAGTCCTTAACCCTTCGAGGTCTATTTAAGGAGATTTCTAGCATTGTAAAAGGCAGTTCAGAGTGGAGTTTGAGAGGAGGTACTGAAAGGAGAAATTATCTCCACATTTATGCTATTGTAAGCCCTTAAGGCATGTTTTGAAGTTTATTTTCTCTGTACTAAATGTACTAGCTTATTTTTTAGTTAATACAATTTCCCTTTTTTGTTGTGTCCATTATGTTCTTGGGTTGTGTCCCCATCAGATTTGGATGAAACAAAATCTGATTTGGGGGTTTTTGGACCTTCTAAATGTGATGCAAATATCAGATTTTCACCAACAAGCTTCAATCTTCACCTACAAAAAATCTCTCCTATGGCCCCATTGCCAAAAAATTTCCAAAAAATAATGTAGATCTGAAAAAATAGCAGAGATGCAGATGAAAAAAATGTAGATCTAAGAATTAAATGTACAGATCTGAAATGATCATACCAATTCTGCAAATCAATCATTCGAGTGCCAATTTGCAAAAAGAATTTGCCTCACAATCAAATTTGGCCTAGGGAAGGCAACTTTGTAGCTGATTTTCACCAATTCAGTGTTTCATATGCAATGGTGAGGTCAGATCTGGCTCCTGACGCTCCCCATTTCTGTAATACTCCAGAGTCGAGCTAAGGTGATGAAGCAAGTGTGGTCTCGAATGGCTATGTGATGAGAAAATCTCTAAGTTGCTCTGATACCATGTAAGAATTTTCCTAAGGGAAAAATTCACCCAAGAATTAAGAACTCAAACACAAGCACAACAATAGACCAAAAATGGATATGATCAATTAATCAAAGTATGTCTGAATACATTGCTCTATTCAGAATGCAATGTTCAACACACTAGGAGTGCCTATATATAAAGGCCTCTTAGGAAGCACCTAGAATGTCTCTAGAAATAGCTAGAAGACAAGACAACTAAGCACCTTATCCAATATTCTATATGAATGGATAAGAATGACTAAGTGTCATATGTGTGGTGAAGATTCCTATGTTGTAGACAACATGTGCTTAAAAGATGTGCAGACCCATATGATGTCATCAAGACAACTCACAAGAGTACACAAACTCCTAAGTGTCTCACAAATAAAATAATGAAATAATGCATTAACCTAAGTAAACTTAAGTAAGTGTAATAAGTAAATACTTATTTACACCAAAACCTCTACCATTCCACTTTTCTTTGGTTAGATTTTCAATTTCATTATTTATTGTGCTCCTTATGTTTTTAGGTCAATCTAAGGTAGGGTGACCAATTACTTGATGTATTATGGCTTTGTTGATTTAAATTGGTCCACCCTCTAACCATATATTCATGTTGTAGATACGACTAAGAACAACTTATATCCATTCTACCTTGAAAAACTTTGGGAGCCCTAGGACATGGGTAAGCCCTTTCTCAACAATTATTTTGTTCTCATCTTTCAAGACTCCTTTTCTACATAGCTTCTCAAAAGTTTCCCTTATTTCAAAGTCTTCAATCTATCCTACTTTGCATAGGTAGCAAGATCTTACATCTTGGATAGTTAAAACTTGGGGTGGAATTGACGACAAGGTGACAATATCACCTTCAATCGTTTTAACAATTATAGTACCCTAAAATTTGGTGGACACTGGTCATTCCTCACAATTTGAGCATTACTATCTTTCAACATTTTTCTTGATGATGCCATTTTAACTAGGGTTTTAAGAAATAAACTTTCCTACAATATCTTGTGAAAATAATTTACTCGGGACTAAAAAGTGTCACATATAGATGTTAACAATTTTCTCAATGCTCCATTGTGATTTTCTTTCTTTGTCACCAAATTGAAATTGCCTTAATCCCCTTTAAATCACTTGTAATCTCTGAAATTTCTTGATGAATAGAAAATGTATGCTCAGATTTAATAAATACCTTTAAATTTCTATTCTAGGTCTATAATAAATGATCTCATACTTGGTTGGTGTATGATAGCTAGCTTGGTCTCTATACTTGTTTCATCAATGTTACCTTACTCAGCCAACACTAATTCATTTGGTCAATGCATCAACTCTATCAATCACTTGGTCTATGCTATAAAGTTCGGTCAATATAGATTGTACCATAGATGCTTGGTACTTTATGTAGCAAATGATTCTCTTTTACTTTCCCATTTATGGATCTTTTCTTTAATGCATCTTAACTTATGAATATATGAAATTTTAGCACATCTATGTTAGGAACTAATGTTAAATATATTATTGAATATACATTTCCTACATTCCTTCTTCATTTAGTTAGATGCGGTGTGATCACTTGATCCATTGGATGAGGTGATCTCAGCTTTTCTTATTCCACTCTTTCATTTTTCAATGTCTCTATCCATGTTTCCTTTCTCTCCACTATTTCATTTCCATTATTTGGTGTTGGTGCTTTGGTTTTATAGTTTCTACTAGTATGTCCAACTTTGAGACAACTAAAACATATTATTTCTCCATTCAACCACTTCTTGTAATTTTCTCTAAAATTTATCTTGATGCAATTCTCTAGAATGTGTCCATACTCTCAAGAATAGTGACAACTATACCTTGTATTATAATCCCAATTGTAGGAATTTCCTTTTTGGTACATGTTTTTGTTTCTCATGTGTCCAATTGGATTTTGTCTTCAATCTGCACTCATGAGCTCTATGTCCATATTTTTGACAATTATAGAATTGTTCTTTAAATGTAGCAAATGAATCACTTTTTATTGACCTACATTCATGTTCTTGAAGTCATATATTCATGGATTTAGAAAAAATACCAATAAACTTAGGTTTAGAGGTTTGCATACCATTAATACTTCTATAAATGCTTGTTGTGTCTCCAGATTTCCCAAAATAATGACATGTAGGTTTTCCTTTGGGTTTAGGATTTCTTTTTTCTCCACTCTTTGATGATTGTCCTTCTTTAGTAGATGAAAAGTGGATGTTGTATCACAATTCAGAGGTGTCTTTTGTTGATCTAGGTGATCTCATTAGTTCTTCAAAGTAATTGATAGCCTCAATTTGTTTATTCATTATTTCCATATGTTCCTTCTCATGACTTAACTCACTTCTTAGATGCTCATTTTGTGACCTTACATTTGTGATCTCCAACTCCTTGTTGTTTTCTACTTGAGTAGAAACTATCAATTGATTTATCATAACCAATTGATTGTTTGTAATCTTTTATACTTCAAATTATCTCTCTTCAAGTCTAGTCAGAATCTATCTTTTGTCTTCTTCAGCCATGACTTTTTCTTCTTCAGCTTTATTCTTTTTCTCTATTACTTCACATATTAATATAGATTGAGTTTCATGTTATATCTTAACTTATTTTTCCTCTTTTCTTAGGGTACTATCATTCTCTAGTAGTTATTTTATTGCTTCACTATTATCACTAGTCTTTTCACTATCAAGTAGTCCTTTTGTGTCTACTTCCTTCTATAGAGTGTCATTTCATTATATTGCTATCTTGTTCCTTTTTGACAATGATTTCTTTAACTCTTTTCTTGATCGTTCAAGTTGATGCAATATGATTTGGATTTTAATCATCTAGTTCTCAATAATTTTTCCCAACATGTATTCCTCCATCTCCTTGATCTAATCCTCTTAATTTTTTAGGATTCTTTCATGAGAACTAAGCTCTAATACCAATTTTGGGAGAGATTATTGGGAAACAAGATACTTGGGGCGTGTGAATCAAGATCTTAAAATTTAACTTACAAAACCATATTATTGAATTCACACATTATTCATCTCATATCTTAGAGCTAACATTAAAACTATAATGTTGAATATTAAATGAAATACATCACATCCATGAAATATCTGACTTATAACACAAATGCTTTGGTAACCCAAAAATACTTCAATGTGAATGTAAAATTGGGGTGGGGGAGAAACCCAAAAATCTTGACTATTGTAACAATAAAGTTAACCTATTAGGGTTACAATATTTCATCATAATATATAATCTACAATATGAGGGATCTATCTTTTTAAAAGCTTCAAGATTTTTAGCTCTTGACCTATTAAATGATTTCACACTTACAATTAAGTAAGGAATCTATTACAAGATTTACATAGACTTGTTAGGAACACTTAGTTAAAAGATTTCCCTAATTCAAAATTAATTTAGTACCTAGCCCTCAATTTTCTCTACAAGATGATTTTGGATCTCCACTATACAATTTCATATCTAATCTGTCAATCTAATATCTCCTTTCACTCATTCACTACTTTTTTTTCCCTTGCTTGATTTGATTCAAGACTCAACCCTTTTCTTTGTTCTTTCCTTGTCTAATTCTTTACTTGCATATTATTTTCCTCAGATCACAGACTCTCACTCTTGTTCTTTTTTATTATAGGGTTAGGATCCTCCTTAAATAGGTGTTGTTTAAAATTTCTAGATAGATCTCAATTGACAATCTATAAGTCATCATCTTTTGCCATTTATATTTGATTTTATGATTGGTTGATCTATATTCCTCGGGATCATTTCTTTTTGCAATGACTCATAATCTCCATTTTAACTATCTCTACAAACATTAAATATCATATGGAAGTCATCCAAAATAATTGACATAGTTTTTTGTGCAATTACAAAATCATTTAACAAAATTGAACTTTTTGGCATATGAATGTGCTAACACTCAGTCATCGTTGTCATTTATACTAGAACTTGGCTTCTATATGCATATGCTTCTTTGTTTTCTTGGAAAAAACTATCTAATCAATTTACTCAATCTCTACTAAAATAGCTAGACTTACATATGTGGTTGGTCTCAATTGGGATGCTTGACAATCATAAACTTGTTTGGCATGTAGTGCAAAATAAATAATTCATTCATTATGCTCAACCTTCACTAGATGACTGAGTCATAGTGATGATCATTCATCCTTTCCTAGAAAATGACTAAGTATTTGGACACCAATAAACAACATAGGTTTAGAGATCAATAGGAATTACTAATAATAAATTGCTAGAAAATATGGTCACAAAGTTAAAGCTAAGAGGCAGAAACACCTACATCTATAGTGTATTGCCTAGGTTCAAGATGACCACAATATTATGGTCAATAAGAATTTCCTAGTGAAGTTCAAAGTTGGGAGCTACCTAAATGTGGTTCTTTTTTATATCATACCTATCGACATATATCATATGTTAATGGGTAGGCTACAGAAGTTTGATAGGCATGTTGTACATGATGGGTGTGAAAATACCTACACTTTGACAAAGGATCGAATGAAACATAAGCTCAAGCCATTGAAGGAGAAATAAGAAAGAGTATGTAGTGCCACCACAATTTATTTTTTATGTAAAGTAGTTTTTCAAGGGTATAAGTCATGATCATATGTATTTTGTTGTAATTCCAAAATATATTAAAGAAGAATTCAAGGAAGTATCTTCAGAAGTTGCAAATTTGTTGGAAGAGTTTTTGAATATTGTGTTAGATAATGTACCTAATGGATTACCCCCAATAGGGAAGATTATTTGATAGATGGTCTTGATTCTAGGAGCCTCTTTTTAAAACAAGGCAAGACACAAAATGACACTATTAGGAAGTGAAAAGTTGAATAGATAAGTTCATGAATTATTGTAAAAGTCATTTATTAAAGAGAGTTTGAGTCCATGTGTTGTACTAGCAGTATTAGCATATAAAAAGAATGGAGAATGGAGGATGTGTAGATATTTTTGATCTATCAACAAGATCACAATAAAGAACACATTTCCACTACTGCAGATGGATGATAATATGGATTGTTTCAGTAGAGTTGTGTATTTCAAAAAGATAGATCTAAAGAGTGGATAGAATTAGATTCACATCAAAGAAGGAGATGGATGGAAGACTACTTTCGAGGAAAGGGAAGGATTATGTGAGTGGCTATTTATGCCTTTTGGTCTAAATAATGCACTAGGAACTTTCATGAGACTCATGAATGAGGTACTAAAGTAGTTTATGGGTTTGTTTGTCATTGTTTACCTAGATGATATTTTGATCTTTAGTAAGAAATTGGAGGAGAATTTGATGCAAATTTGTAAGGTTTTTGATAAGTTGAGAGAGGAAATTTACTAATAAATTTGAAGAAGCATATTTTTGTGGAGTTGGTGTACTTTGGATTTGTGAAATCAAATGAAGGTTTGAAAATGCATCTTAATAAAAGTGAAGGCTATCTTTGAATGGCCTATTACAAGGAGTAAAATAGAGGTAAGATCTTTCTATGAACTAGATAGTTTTTACAAAAATTTCATTAGAGGTTTTAGCAGTATTTGTGGACCTTTGACTAAAATAATGAGAGGAGATAGGAAATAATTTAAGTGAATTGTAGGGGTAGATAAGACTTTTAATCTGTTCAATTAGAAAGTTATAGAGAAGCCCATTTTAGCACTTTAATATTTTATTAAGGTGTTTCAAGTAGCTTGTGATGCCAGTGGTAATGCAATAGGAGCTATTGTGAGCTATGAAGGTAGACATACTGCTTATTTTCCAGAGAAATTGAATGATTCCAAAATAAAGTATTGCAATACCCCTAAATTGGCACATTGGCATGTTGAACCAATTTTGGTACATCAATCTCTTAATCATAAAGTCATGTTGTACTAGGCATTTCTACCCACTCATCTTTAATTTACCTAAGTGTTAAATATATAAAACCCGTAAATTGCATTAATCAAAAATATTATTTAATTCCTAAACATTTACTTAAATGGGCTAAGATAACCTCCTAATTTAATTAATTTAATTATAAGTCTTGGAACTTTAATTAAATTAAATTCACCCCATTCAGCTAATACACATGAGGAATTAAATGTATTTGATTAAATTAAATACCCTCATTCTAATTATTAAATTTAATTATTCCATTGATTAGAATATTCAATTATGAGGTCACATTTAATTTTTTAAATCAAATATCTTCTCCAATATTATCTCTTTAGTTCAGAATTGGAAACATTGAGTTGACTGAAACCAGAAAGGAATTAAAACTGATTAACTCCTTATTCAACTAAAAAACAATTAGTTATCTTCTTTTTCATAAGGAAACTTTCTATTCTAACAGATTCTTCTTCAAATCTCCATTATTCATTCAGTTTGATCTCAACCATTGATCAATGTTGAGGTTCTATAAAAGAATTCTTCTTGTTCTCAATTCTAAAAGGATGCTCATGAAGAGTATCAAAGCATTGTTGGATTGATCACTCAAGTGCTTTGCATTTGAATCCCTTTTGCTTTACATGTTCATCATTTAGACTAAAATGCATTCATTTAGCTTAACTTACTCTTCATTGTTCTTAGACTAATTTGAAATTCATTTGGATTAATTCATAATCTTTGCATTAAAAAACATCAAAAACATAGATTAGATTGCATTTGCATTCATAAATCCTTCGTATTAGTTTTTGTCTAGTTATTGAACACTTAATTCTGAGAGTGAATAGTAAAACCTTGTCTAGTTACAAGGCAAGAAATCACCTTGTGCATGCATACGAAACAAATAATCTCATATTTATTTCATGATATTCCGAACAAATAATGAACATGTTGAAGTGTGTGTGAAATTAGAGGCCCATATTTAACACTTACATTTCTTGCACCCACTATGGGGCTTAACCTGTTATTTAGCATCAAATTCTCACTTTTCAGATGCTAATTAATTTTTGCCTACAAGTTATTAATGATTTTTTCATATCTCCTAAAATACATGGAAATTATTAATGAATTATTTTTTGTAGCTTTATTTTGATGTTTCCAAGCTACAAAAAAATAGATTTTTTAATATTGATTTTTTATATTTTTATGATTCTTATGGTTTTTCATTAAAAAAATCAATTGGGAAATGAATTTGTTTCTATAGATTGATATACACATGTGTAGAAAAAAAAAATTCTAACTTTTTCGGTTAATTTTTTATTTTATTTTTAAATAATTAAAAAGTCATTTTGTGCACAAATCATTGACCTAAATAATGAAATTTTTTTCTAAAGGTTGATATGAATATGCACATCTCACAAAAAAAATTTAATGCTTTGCGACAACCATTTAGTATTTTCTATGATTTTCCCTGAAAAATTCATTTAAGCAGAAAATAAAAGAATTTACTAATGAATTTTTTTGTAGGTTCCTACTGATGTATGTAGCCGATAGGGAAAAAATCAAATTTTTGGAATTATTTTTCTACAATTTTTTTATGAGTTCTTCATAAATAAATAAAATTAATTAAGGAGTAATAAATGAATATTCAAAGAATTTCTTTTTAAAATGGAAATGCTATCAGAAGGCTTCAAAGAAAATATTAGATTCTTTTGATCAAAATTAGTTTTTGAATAAATTTGTTTATGTATTTTCAAAAAAAAATTAATTCATCATGCAAATCTTAGAGTTTGATTGTAAGTCTATGGAAAATAGCAAGGAAGAAAACTAGGCCTTCAAAGTGTTAAAACAAAAAGGGACACTTCCTTTTAGTTAAATCACATGGAGGTGGTCCACCTTCAATAATTTCTCAATCATTGGGGTAATGCACCTTGCACTATTGCCAGAGTTTCTCCTAGCCCCTCGGCTAACCACAATTTTCCCTGGGGCTATTGTTGGGGTCATAGTTCTTCTACTCGTGGCTTGCAAATGCCACGGTCGCAAGCTCCCCACCACTACTCTCCTAGTGGTGGTGATGTTGGTTGGCAATGGCACTCAGCTTCTCCTCATCACTACAACTCTAGCTAGTCCCCAGTTCCTATGGTTCCCCCTCCTATTACTCCTCCTAATGCTAGTGGATCCAAATGGTCTTTCCCCCACCTGGATCTAACTATTCCACCACTATAGGCAAAGGAGAAAGAAAAAAAATTTTGCTAATAGCTAGATTGTTCCTATTCCTCCTACCAATCCAGGGATTCATGGGGTATAATGATTGTAATGATCCACCTCCCTTGACCGGCACTACTCTAGCAACTTGAGGGAGTTGCTTATATGTTTTCTTTTTATGAATAGTTATTGATTCTAGATTTGGCCATGTGAACTTTTCCAGCATGATATTGTATCCCCTAGCCCCTTTTTTGTTAATGTGTAATTAGAATATTAAAAAATTAATAGAAAGGGACTATTCATCAAAAAATTATTGCACTTCCTTTTGGGTACTAAAAAATAAGCCATAACTCAATTTTGAATTCCTAAAGGGAACATACAATCTTTGATTGGAATAAATGTGCTAAGGCTCAATCTTGACTGACTAAGGAAATCTACAAATACTTGATTGGAATGAATGTATAAAAATGCTCTTGAATGCCTAAAAGATCAAAGAAGAATGCAATGAAACACTCAAACTTGGTGCATAAAGTGAATACATTCAATCTTGAGTGATATAAAGGAACTTTCTCTATCCTTATCAAATTTCTTATGTTGATGATGCTCGATTTTCTTACGTTGACAAGCTTTTGATGTATTATGTTGACAATGTTATAAGTTGGACAAAAAAAATCATGCTAAACATGAGTGTCATCAAGAGTAGATTACAAAATCTAAAGAATCATTGGGAAAGAACATGTGTATTTTAAACCCCAAGGGCACTTATGTATTCACTCCTATTGTGCCTCTGGGTGATCTTGAGATAACAAGAAATAAGTGGACTTGTTTTATTTTTAGGAGGCCTACTTTGATATTTCATCACCCATTGGTATGACGTCAATTTCTCTATTCTAGTAGAGTATAAATATCAGGAGGTGAATCAAAAGACACCCCTCTTGGAAGTATATTCTTGTTACTCTTGGCTAAGCCCCAAATAATTTTATACCTTTAGGAAGTGAAGGTGGATATTTGAGTTACCATCTCCTCCCAACTGTGTGGCATTATTTTCTTTCATCTATAGATTTGGGCCTTACATACCTTGTGTATATCGAGGACACCCTATAGTTTCTCTTTGTATATTTTAGTTGAAAGCCTTGATAGGATTTTTTATGTATTTGGCATGCTTGAGTATTCAAAGTCCAAAATCTACATAAACATCAAACAATTCAAAACTAGTGAAATGGTGAGTTAAAAATATAATGAGAAACTACTTGAAAATGATGATGACTACACCATCTTCTTGAATCTTCATTAGTCTATGACTCCCTACACAACTCTATTTGTAACTATCTGAAACTAAACTATCTTGGTTGAACACTTATGACCCACATATGAACTAGTCTCTTTGCTCCATTATTCTACTTGTTTTGTTGTCTTGTTATCTATTGTTGTCATGATATTCAATCTCTTGGTTTTTCTAGCCACTCTTTTAACTATTTGTATCTTGGAAAACATCAACCTTGATGTAACTTACACCTACTTTGAGATGACATTTTAAGTATGGTATTAGTCTAAACCTATCAAACCTATTTTTTTTGGTTGTTCACATAAACCTAGGACATCAAAATGGCTAACCAAGAATGCACTAAATCTAATAATCCTAGTGAGGAAGAAGAGATTCTTATTGCAAACATGAAGAAACAAATCCAATCAATGAGCACTTAACTTCAAAGACTGAAGGAGGAAGATGAAACATCATCAAAAAAATTCTCATTGTGAGATTATTTGCCTTCCTTGATGACAAAAAACCATTCACTTCATATAATTTTGACTCCAAGCCATTTAAAAATAATCCACAAACACTGAAGAAATCTAGAAATGTCTTTGAAGAAAAACCTTGGGAACCTAAACCAAAGCATGATTTCACCCCTTTGGGAAAATCTTATGAATTAAATTTGGAAGAACTTATTCAAAAGAAACTCATTATTTTACCTAAAGTCACTTTTTCTAGAGTCTTCTTTATGAGTAATTATTGTGCCTATCATAAACATAATCTACATGAAACTTCACATTGCATGGAGTTGAAAAATAAAATCCAATGTCTATTTGATATTGGCATAACTCATAAACTTAAGAACTTATCTATCAAAGATGCTACTCTCAATATTGATCAACATCATGAAACCATGTCTAGCAATGGTTCAAATACAACTTCTACTTCTTCCAACATGCATTCACCTTCTAAAGTGTCTAAATTTTCTGACATACCTCTTCCAAAAAAAACTCCCACTACTTTCACTATTGACTATGTGTACCCTCAAGGGATACCACTAAAAGAAACTCAAGCTAATCTTGAATTGGTGGCAAATGTATTCCATAATAGTAAGACTAAATATATTCAACCTTTATGCAATGCTATGACAAATAGGCCCACTCCAACTAGCCCTTGGTCATCTCCTCAAGATCCTACCATAAAAACTCCACACTCTACCTTCTCCTTAAAAGTGTATCCATGTCAAGAGGATTTTAAAAAACTTAAAGATCAAGATCAAGAACCCTCACATCTCCTTCAAGAACATATCCCTCCATCTCAAGAGCCACATAGCCCTCCATCTCCCATGTCTTATCCTTTTAATAAAGATGAAGACATTTATTTTATTATCCCTATTGAGATTACTAAAGATCATGAGAAAAAATATTTTTCCTGTGCTATTTGAAAATCCTTGTCAATATCAAATTATCCCCACTTGTTCTACTTCTCCAAACCCACTTCAAAAATATGCTCAAGCTTCAAATACTCCTACAAAAGCTATTTCTCCTATCAAAGAAACTCATGAGTTTATTAATGGTTTTGGTAATGTTTCTCACTCTAAAGATGTTGGTATACCTATCCACTATTTCTTTTCATCTCCTAATTCTTTCCTTGGTCCTTATCCATCTACTCTAAAACCTTCAACCCTTCCTTCCATATTAGGGTCTTATTCTTTTCCATCTCTACAGCCACTCCTATCTTATCACCCACTTCTCCTATAATACCTCAAGATCAATAAAGACACTTATCCTTGAACCTTTTATGTCCACCTTTCCATCTAAACTAGTCATATCTATTAGGATTAAACCTAAAACAAAAATAATAATTACATGCAAATATAACCAATATCAAAAAATAATATATCACATAGAAAAGAACACAAGACACCAAGATTTAATATGGTTCACCCAATCCCTGGGCTACATCCAACAAATAGCAAGTCTAATATTATTACGATATAGTGATTACAACCTAATTAAAATTTGTAATCTGTTATAGCTCAATATCATTGCAAAAACCAATTTCTACATCATTCATTATGAAAAAACCTAACCCTAAGCCCTTTTATATAAGTAATTTTATACCACTTTAGCCTTCCAACATGTCAACAATATGACAACCATACATCAGCCACAACATCAACCATGGTCCAAAAAAAATTTACCCCAAAGAATTTATGAAGTATGTACAATACTTCCCTAATTAGTCACCATAAACTAATAATCTCCCACTTGGGGAGTGATCAAACTCCACACTAGAAAATAATCTCCCACTTAAGGACTGATCTTGTAGTAATACTACCACCACATGGGGCTCTCACTAGATCAAACTACCTTAGAATCTGCTATTCATTTATTCATGTTCAAGCTAGAAGACCAACAGAAGCTGAAGAGGAATTTAGCTTCTCCCTTGTCACTACCTTTGTAAACATATCAACTAGATTTTCATCTATATGTATATTATCCAGCTTTAACTATCCATCATCCAAAACTAACTGAATGAAATGGTATTGCAACTAAATGTGTTTTGTCTTTTAATGTAGAGTTGAATTCTTTGCAAGATGAGTGGCACTCTAGCTATATATAAACAAATAATTATCCCTTGGAGTATGTCCCATTTCTTCCAAGAAGAACTAAAGCCATATCATATCCTTGGCTACCTTTGTAGCAACAACATACTCTACCTCTATAGTGGATAAAGCATTAACCTTCTATAACCTAGAAACCTAGCTCATTAATGCCCTACCAACATTAAATAC
Organism: Cupressus sempervirens; assembly: GCA_028749045.1. Taxonomy (NCBI): domain Eukaryota; kingdom Viridiplantae; phylum Streptophyta; class Pinopsida; order Cupressales; family Cupressaceae; genus Cupressus; species Cupressus sempervirens. Next base: position 847,909,738 of record CM053785.1, read on the forward strand.
ATAACATGTAGTACTATGCCTGGTATCAATATCCCTTGCCAAATTTGAGTCAACATAGCCCTATAGGTTAGTAGTAGAGCCCCCAAAGTGTGAACACTTACTAGATTTTCCTCTCAAATATCTGAGAATCCATTTGATTGCATTCCAATGCTCAATTCCTAGATGACTCATATACTTGCTAATGACTCCCACTGCATGTGTAATATCTAGCCTTGTGCATACCATAACATACATCAAGCTTCCTATAGCTGAAGCATAAGGTACCCTGGACATCTTCTCTACCTCTTCTTGTATCTTGGGACACATCTCCTTAGTCAACTTCAAATGACTAGGTAAAGTTGTGTTGACAGCTTTAACATTCTCCATAGATAAACGTTGTAAAACTTTCTCAACATAATCAGCCTGAGATATTGTCAATTTATTGTTCTCCCTATATCTACAAATCTTCATACCAAGGATTTATTTTTCTGCCCCAAAATCCTTCATAGCAAATGCATGTGCTAACTTGCATTTTAGCCTCTTAATGTGATCCATGTTAGACTGAGCTATAAGCATATCATCAACATATAAACATAAAATAATGTAGTTTTCATAATCCAAACTCTTTAAATAAATACAATGATCTAAATAACACCTACTATATCCATGCTCATGCATAAAATTGTCAAATTTCAAATACCATTGCCAAGGTGCTTGCTTCAAGCCATATAAACTTTTCTTCAATCTAGACACTAAGTTCTCATTACCTTTGTCCTCAAATCCCTATGGCTAAGCCATACATATCTCTTCATCCAAATCACCATGAAGGAAGGTTGTTTTAACATCAAGCTGTTCTAAATACAAATCTTTAGTAGCCACAATACTTAAAACGGTATGGATAGAAGTCATTTTAACAATAAGACAGAATATCTCATAAAATCAATGCTTTTTTTTTGCAAAAATCCTTTTACAACTACCCCAGCTTTGAATCTTTTCTTACCTCCATCCTCTTCTTTTAACCTATAAACCCATTTATTCTATAAAGCCCTTTTACCTGCAGGCAATTTGCATAAATCTCAAGTCTTGTTTTTCAGCAAAGAGTCCATTTCATCTTTCATTGAAGACTCCCACTAAATCTTTCTATCCACCTGCATAGCTTCATCATAAGATTTAGTTTCACCAACATTTGTTAGTAAAATAGAATACAAAGAGGGAGAAAATCTTTTTGGAGGTCTACTTATCCTTGTTGGTCATCTAACATTCACAAGTTTGTCTGGTTTTTTTTTTGTAGTTGTTGCACATCATGAGGAATTGCTAGAACATCATCTTTTACAATATCATCTAGCACTACATAATCATCTTCTTTCTTCTCATGTTGCTGCAATATATCTTTGTACAACACTTTCTTATTGAATATGACATCCTTGCTTCTTATAATTTTATGATTTTTAAAATCCCAAAGCCTATAATCAAATTCATTAATGCCATATCCAAAAAATACACATTTTTTTGACTTACCTTCTAGCTTGGTTCTATTTTTAGAATCTATATGAGCAAAAGCTTCACTACTAAAGGTCTTGAGAAAAGAATAACTCGCCTTCTTACCAGTCCATGCTTCCTGTAGGAGTGGAGGGACCTTTCTTATTCAAATTTACAATGGTATTGATAGCCTCCACCTACATGTGTAAGGACAACCCAGCATGCAACCTCATTCTACTTGCACACTCCATTATAATCATGTTAATGCATTCAACCACTCTATTTTCTTGTGGAGTCCTTGGAATAGTTTTCTATTTACAAATACCATTAGTGGAGCAATAATCTTCAAACTCATGACTACAATACTCACCACCATTATCAAATCTGAGACATTTTAACTTCTTACCAATCTCATTTTCAACCAAGCATTTCCATTTCTTAAAATTTTGAAATACATCAGATTTATATCTAAGGAAATAAACCCATACTTTTCTAGTTACATCATCAATAAATGTAACATAATAATGAGAGCCATAGAGGGAAGATACTTGAGCTAGTCCCCATACATCTATATGCAGAAGCTCTAATTTCTCCCTTTTATTTTCCTTCCTAGTCTTCACAAAACTCACTCTTTTTTTTCCATACACAAAACTTTCACATAAATCCATATTCACACATTTAAAATTTGGTAAAAATTTCTTTGAATGAAGTAATTTTATACTTTTCTTACTCATTTTCCCAACTCTTTTGTGCCACAATATTGTATCAGAATCTACAACTACTACTTGTTCTCCCTGTCCAATTGTAGCAAATATTCCTGAATATTCATTTTTCTCTAAAATAATTAAAGTAAAAGGAGAAATATGACCCATACAAAGATATAAGGTGCCTATTTTCACACCTTTTTCTACTACAAGGGAACCTTTTGAAACCTTCCATTTTTTATCATTAAAAGTAACTACACAACCCTCATCACGGAGTTTCCCTACTGAAATTAAATTTCTTGATGCAGAGCCCTCTATATTTACCTTCAAGGAATCTTAGTTCAACTCAAGGGATACACAATATTCTGGTACACCCTCAAGGAACCAAGAAAATCTCAAAGATTACAACATGAACCCTGACATTATACACCAATAAAGACAACATCTTCATTCACACAATCAGATTTCTATGTCTAATTACATTGTTTATATCTTTCAATTACCAAACTTTTCTTGCCAAACCCTTTCGATGAATTTTTCAAAATTATGAATACTAAAACATATTCAAAGATGATACCCATCCAATAAACCAATTACAAGTTATACTATCTGCACCAAGACCCATATTTTCTGTCAAAAACCAGATGTAAAACCAATAACCCTGCCTAGGGTATCAAATATATTTCACAAAAACAATTAAAATGACAGAAAAAAAAATTCCAAATTATCTATTTTTGAGTATATTTTCCAAATCTTTAAGCCATTTATTTTTTTCATTCGTAAATAATTTTTCGAGCACAAATCACTGCCTTCATCTCAAATGGATATCTTTAAAAACCAGTTTCCACTAAAATGCTGATAACTTTCACAAATCTGCATAAACATGACTCAAATAAAAAGGGAATGAAAGATAATTCACAAATTTTCCAATGAAGATTCTTAGAGGTCTTGATTCATCAAAATGTGTCCGTACCAAATGCTGCAACATGACTATTTCCTGAAATTCCCAAATCTGCAAATACTAACTTTCACCAAAATGTGCATAACTTCTTCATTACTAGATGAAATAAATCCAAACCAAAGCCAAAATAAATCTTATTCATTACTCTATCCAAATATTTAATATTTATATGTTTTCTAAGCTGTACATGGTCATACAAAACTTAGAACCAACACTAAAACTGAAAACCAATCAAAATAACTCAAGATATTACCAAATTTGTTTCAAAATGTATCTCTTCCTTTCATTAATACTTTTCTTCGACCATACATCTATTTTTATAGATTTTTTGGTTGGTTATAACTTCCAAACCACCCTTTAAACCAACCCATTACATTCTTTTAACCCTTTTCTATTTTTGACAACATTTTATGCACTTTATGCATTTTTACATTTCAACTTTCATACAAACCCAACCTAGACTAATATTATGACTCAAATGACTTCAGATGGATACCAATAGATCTATTCAACTATTAAATTTTTTTTTTAATAGTATTTATCATATTAAGACCTTCTTTGATAACTTATTACAAATGGCTTCTCTAGCTTTTATATCTTTGTTGTCTTGAAATTAAGGTGCCTTTGCAACATTCCTACTCTACTTTGGAACATGTCTTGCCTCATGTAGTAGCCAATGATTCCTATTCTACAACTTAATCATAACTTTTCCCTTTCCAACAATATAACAAGGTCCATTATCCTCAAAATAAACAAGCCCAAAATCTCCTTGGACATAAGCAATGAAATAACTTCTATGAGGTGTAGCATGAAATGAAGCACCAAAATCTAAAACTCATGAATCATCAACACTTTCAAAAGATAGAAGCAAAGCATCATCTTCAAATTTGTTACTTACCACATTTTCCTCCTTGTTTCCATCTAGTTTATCTCCTTCATTTTTCTTTTGAGTCCAAAAATCTTTCTTTTTATGCCCTAGTTTCCCACAATACCAATAGTCATTCAATCCTCTCGATTGAGACCTCCTCCGCTTTGACTTTCCTCTTGATTTCCCATGATTTTTGGAATTATTTCCTCTCTTAGTCATTCTACCTCAACTTTGTGTGTTCAAAGAACTTCCAAATGTAGACCTGCCTGAGGATTTCCTACGAGTTTCCTCACTCAAAATAACATCAATCACATCATCATATTTTAGGGTATAAGATCCAAGAACAAAATTACTCATAGCCATTTCCAAGCCATTAGAACTTTTAGGAAAAAAAAACATAATCAAGAGAGTCCTAATTTCTTCATCAAAATTTATACCCACAGAAGATAACTAACTCGTAATAGTATTAATCTCATTTAAATAATCCACAATAGATCCACCTTCTGTCATTTTCATATTAAATAAACACTTCATGAGAAATACCTTGTTTTAAGCAAAGGGCTTTTCATATAGTTTCACTAGGGGTTGCATCAACTCTTCTGTCATCTTCACTCTTATGATATTAAATGCCACCAATGGTGCCAAGAATAATTGAATACTACCAAGTTCCTTTCTATCCAAAAGATCCTAGTCATCTATTGACATAGATCCCTAATTCTTGGTTTTTCCTTCCAATGACTTTCACAAATCATTCTAATAAATATAGTCTTCCATTTGCATCTTCCATAACTAAAGGTTATGCCCTTTAAACTTGTCAACCCTAAGCTTACCCTTGTCTACCATTGCTCCCACTCAACTATGAGACTTTACTATAGAGGATAACTAAAAAATAACTTGTCTCTGATACCACTTGTTAGGATTAAACCTCAAATAGAAATAACAATTACATGCAAATATAACCAATAAAAAATAATAATAGATCACATAGAAAAGGACACAAGACACCAAGATTTGACATGGTTCACACAATTCCTAGGCTACATCCACCAAACAACAAGCCCAATATTATTATGATCTAGTGATTACAAACTAATTACAACCTATAATCCCCTATAGCTCAATACCACCATAAGAACTAATTTTCGCATCACTCATTATGAAAATGCCTAACCCTAAGCCCTTTTATACAAGTAATTTTTTGTCACTTTAGGGTTACAACATGTCAGCCATATGTTTGCCACAATGTTAGCCACAGTCCAAAAAAATTTCAGGCCAATGCCCTAAACCCCAAAGAATTTATGAATTATGTACAATACTTCCTTGATCAATCACCACAAACTAACAATATCAACCTTATACATCCATAAGTCCTAAGTCTTTTGGAAGCAATTTGGATGGCCAAATTAAGAATAAACTCAAGAATCCATTTACAAATGAAGATCACTATGTCTTTTCTAATTGACATGTGAATAAAAAGGGAAAATAAATATTCAAGAGACCATAAAGGTCCACTAACCAAAGAGAAAAATCAAATAAAATTTAAGTTCCTAAATCCATGATTCAAAAAAAGCACTCTAAAACATTCAAAGGAAAAGAAAATGCAAAATCTATATGGATTCCTAATTCTCTTTTGAAATACTTGAAGTTTGAAAACAAATGAAAGTTGATATCCCATCTTCTAAAGGCTTCCACTTCATCAAAATATTCTAAAGCCTTCCACTCTATCTTCCTCCAAAATTATTCTAGCACCTCATACATCTAAACCTCAAGCTATTTCATCCATATTTCCTCTATCATCCCACTACCCTTAAAAGTGTGTGTCAAGTCTTGCCCACTTTTCCTTTTACCCTTGCACATACCTTTCAATACCCTATCCACTCCACATTCTATCCTCCTACCTTTCATCCTTCCATCCCATTTATCTCATGCAAAGCCCAAAATTTTATACTCCATATACCTTTCCCTCTATCTTCTTTTCTTTTTCTTTCCTATTGTATCCCTTCCATCACCCTATCAACATCTTTAAGCATACCTTTCTATGGTCTTATATTACCATGACTTATCCTTCCAATAGAAGCACCATTAAATGTTAATAAAGGCTTGAATTATTTCCAAATAATTTAAGAAATTAAAAATAAGAAAATAAAAAAAGGCGTGCCTTTTTGAAAACCTAGAAATAGATGCCTTGGTATAAAAAGTAAAGTTAAACAAATTCATCCTATGATGAAAACTACTTCTTGTAGCACCTTGGACAAGTACCATGATGAAAACCTAGCAAATAGGCATCATGTGTAATTGTTCCATAATCCATCCATTCCATCTTTCCTCTTTGATCTTGACACTATAGAGTTATTTGTGAGCATTGGTTATCTTATACACCAAGATTCATGTCATGATCCTTTTTATCCCAAGTCACTAACTCATAGTCTCCATAGTAAATGTTTCACTTACTATGATTTCTTATCACTATTCTATCCACTTGACCCCTTGGTCTTGATATATATATATATATATATATATATGTGTGTGTGTGTGTGTGTGTGTGTGTGTGTATGTATGTATGTATGTATGTATTTATGTATGTATGTATGTATGTATGTATAGATACATATATATATATACATACATATATATATATATGTATGTATATATATATACATATATGTATGTATATGTATACACATATATGTATTCATATGTATATACATATACATATATATATGTATATGCATATATTTATACATATATATAATATATATGTATATATATATGTATATACATATATATACATACATATATGTACATATACTTATATACATATATATATGTATGTATATATGTGTGTATATCTATATCTATATCTATATCTATATCTATATATGGTTCTTACAGGGCTCTTGACATATCCACTCTTTTGGATTACTTCATTTCATAACATCATCCTATCTCACTCATTAACTTTCATTGATTATCCAAAACCCACTTCATACAACTATCTTACATTTTCTCTAGCTTGGGTACTCTTGGAGAGCCAATTCTTAAGGACCACTTTCACTTGCTTCATACTCCATCCCTATCCATCTCTTCATATCCACAAGCTTGCTACTAGATTTTATCCTACACCTTGCTAGACACTAGAACAAAATGATATGATCCTACTTGAGGGATAGTGATCTCTCAAAAAGTTTTAAATTTTTGAAAATGTCCTAAAAAAATCCTAAAATTTAGAAAAAATTCTAAAAATTTATATTATGCTGGTCAAAACCTAGAAATAGGTGCCTTGGTAATACCAAAAAAATTGGAAAATTTTAAAATTTTAAAAAAATTAGAAAAGAACAAAGAACAAAAAATTGAAAAATAAGGAAAGTATCATTAATGAAAACTTGGAAAACAGGCATCATGGTAGAAAAAATAGAATCTTTGCTAAGAAGGTGAAAACATGGCAAATGGGTGCCTCTTGTTTCAAACACTCCATCTTTTAGTGCATTTTCTTGCTTATGTATAGTCACTTTCTTGATTTAGTTTTCTTCTTTCACTCATGCATATGTTCTCAGTTATATCAAAGACTTTGCCCGATATCCACAAGGATTGATACTAGTCATAGTCAAGGGGCAATATCCTATGGTTTTTAGAGGATCTCTTTCACATCAGTCACTAGTTGTTCTAGCTATGTTTATCCACTATCACATACTCTACTGATGAGATTCCTCTCAAAGAAGATATATTTTGCATCATTCACCAATTTTTCTAGTTGTGTCTCTCTAATGTCACATACTCTATAGGTGAGATTCCTATTGAAAATCTCTTTCATGTCATTCTCTAGTTGTTCTAGTTGTGCCTGCCTATTGTTTCTTAGTGTCCTAATGAGATTATTCTCAACAAAGATTCATCTCTGATGTCAATCACCAAGTTTCCTAATAGAGCTTGTCTAATATCATCCTACTACAAAAGATATTTCTTACATTTATGTTCTAAACATCAACATTTGAAATCAATCCTCTGACATTAAAACTGAAATTGAAAACTGAAACAATTTGAGCTATGCTGAGCTTTTCTTTGTGTGTTTTTCTTTCTCTTTTCCATTTCCCTTTGAGAAACTCTTGGATGTCTAGTTTTACTAGAGAAGTGAGGACTAGGGGCATGATCTATTCTTTTCTTTCTTCTTGATGATTTAGTTCCAATGATCTAAAGAATACATATAACAAGGGTGTCCACTATGAGAGCCTTTATCTCATATTGGATGGCCATGTCTACCTTGACTCATTTTATATGAACACCTTAGTTAGTTCTTCTCATGGAATATTTGATTGAATTCACTATACTATAGTAAAATATTGATGTTCATCCTATTAAATGAACTTATGGGTCACTGCAAGTATACTTAGCACACTTCTATCTCAGGTTACAAATGTAGGGGTCATTGCAGATAGAATACTTACTAATTACTTAGCATGTGAAGGATCTCTCATGTGTTTAGTGTGTCTATACACAAGGAACATTTTGGTTATCCTAGTGATTATGTTATGATGCTTATGTTCACTTGTAACATTCAAAGGAATAGATGTTATGGTCATTTTGGCTTCTTCTACCTTAATGCTTACATCCAATTCCAACAAAACTAAGATACATGTCATATTCATATTCTAATGATTGCAATGTTAGTGAGAATTGTATGACATTTGATGGCCTAAATAAAAAGCTCTATGATGAAAATTATATCATATAGGTTCAGTAGCTAGTGCTAGGGTTTTCATCTAGAATAAGATTGCACTTCAATCCAGGCTTGTATTTTTTATATGACCTTTGTTATTCCTCTCATTGCATTTCTTGACTTGATAGGTAGAAGACTTATCATACACATCATATTTTCATCTTAACCATACTATTGATTGATTAATCAGCCCCTTGGCTAATTGGACCACTCTGAACTCGTTTTTGAGATCAAAATCAAAATATAACACACTTAAAAAATTGAAAATTGCATTTAAAATTTTTGGGACTGACATGATCAAATGTTTGTGTAGCCTATCTCTTCGATACTTTACCAATCTTCAAACATCGTTGTATCAACATTTTATCAAAAGTCAACTCTAGTCAACTTTGGTCAAACTTTGTCGGCTTGACCTCAAAATCACTTTGAATCAACTCCAAATTTATTTCATGCTCTTTTGATATATTCAATATTCTTCTTTAACTCTCTGATCACTTGAGTATCTTCCAATCTAAAGCTCTACATCATCATTCTAATGTGTCATCTTTCAATTTCACTCCTAATGTTGCAAGATGATTACATCATTGAATTTTTCAAAACTGGCTTCAACTTAATCTGAACATAATTTCCTACTCACTAGGGATATCTCATCACTTGGGGCATCCTTTTTCCCTCTATCTAGCATCATTTCTCATCTATTTCATCTTTTGATCAGTTAATCAATCTTATAATAGTCCTTATCATAGTTCGATGGATAGGTATCTAAGTGTTCTACTTGGACTCCTTAGGATTAAGCCTCATTCTAGGGATAATCCTATAACTCATTATTACATCTTGATTCTTTTCTATGGACCATTATTCAAGAGTTCAATCTAGACTCTAGAGGATTAAGCTCCATTCTCAAGATAATTCTAAGTTTTCTTTCAATCACTATTTAATGGATAGGTATCAGGGCATTATAACCCTAACTCTTGAGGATTAAGTCTTGTTCTGACGATAATCCTATGAATTATGATTGATATTGTCATCTTTTAATGGACGTGTATTGGGGTACTAACCCTAACTCTTGAGAATTGAGCCTCATTTTGGAGAAAAATTTATGAACTTTGATAATCTTTGTTTTATTAGAACGGGAACTAGGTGTTCTATTTGGACTCTAGAGGGTTAAGTTTTGTTCTAGATGGATAGGCATCTAGATGTTCTATCTAGACTTATAAGGATTAAGCCTCATTCTAGGGATAATCCTATGACTTATGATTAGGTCTTGTTATCGTTTTTATGAACTAGTATTTAGGTGTTCTATTTAGACTCTAGAGGATTATGCTTTGTTCTAGAGATAATTCTAAGATTTCTTTCAATCACTATTTAATGGATAGGTATTGGATAATCTAACCTTGACTCCTAAGGATTAAGACTTGTTCTAGGGACAATCCTATGAATTGTGATTAATCTTGTCATAATTTGATGGATAGGTATCTAAGTGTTCCACTTAGAATCCTAGGGATTAAACCTCATTTTTGGGCTATTCCTATAGTTTATGACAAGTATTTATTGTCATCTTTAATGCATAGGTATTGAGGTATTCTAACCCTAACTCCTGAGAATTGATCCTTGTTATGAGGACAATTCTATGAACTTTGACAATCTTTGTTCTATTAGACTAATATCTAGGTGTTCTACCTAGACTCTAGAGGATTAAGGATTATTCTAGATATAACCCTAAAAATCTCACCAATATGTCTTTGTATCATCAATCTTTGAGCTAACCTAAGTTCTTGTTCCATGCTTCTGACTTTCAATTTCTTTGAATCAATGGGCTTCTCACACATCAATTCAAAGAGAAGCACATATAATACCCCTAAATTGGAAGATTGGTATTCTAAACCAATTTCAATGCATCAAACTCACAACATCAATGTCTTAATCATAAATTAATATTGTACTAGGAAATTTTGACCACTCATCTTTAATTGATCTAAGTGTCAAATGCAAACAATGCTTAATCTACATTAATCACAAACATTAGTTAATTCTTAAACATCAACTTATATTGGATAAGATAACCTCCTAATCGAATTAATTTAATTGCAAGTCCTGACACTTTAAGTAAACTAAATTCACCCCCTTTAGCTAATACACATGAGGAATTAAATGTTTTTTATTTTATTAAATACTCTCATTCTAATTATTGAATATAATTATTTCATTGATTAGAATATTCAATTATAATGTCATATTTAATTCTTTAAATCAAACATCTTCTCCAATATTCTCTCTTCAGTTCAAAATTGGAAACATTGACTTGACTCAAATCATAAAAGGAATATAATTGGTTAACTCCATATTCAACTCAAAAGAAATTAGTTAGTTTCCTTTTCATAAGGAAACTTTCTATTCTGACTGAATATTCTTCAAATCTTCATTATTCATTTAGTTTGATCTCAACCATTGATCAATGTTGGGGTTCTATAAAATAAGCATTCTTCTTCTCAATTCTAAAAGGATTTAAATGAAGAGTAATGAATCCTTGTTGGATTGATCATGCAAATGCTTTGCATTATAATCTCTTTTTCATTACATGCTCATCATTTAGACTAAAATGCATTCATTTAGCTTAACTTACTCTTCATTATTCTTAGATTAATTTGAAATTTATTTAGATTAATTCATAACCTTTCCGTTCAACATCAAAAACCTAGATTAGATTTCATTTGCATTCAATCCTTTATACTATTTTGGTTTGGGTACTGAACTTTCAATTCTAAGAGTGAATAGTAAAACCCCTTCTAGTTAGAAGGTAGAAGATCTCCTTGTGCAATCATATTGAATGAAAATCTCATATTCATTTCAGGATGTTACAGACAAATAATGATCATCTTGAAGTGTGTGGAATTAGAGGATCATATTTATCACTCACAAGTATTATATTTATGATCAATAATTTGATGCTCATAGTCCAGGCATTGAAGAAGTGGAGACACTATATTCTTCCTATGGATTGGTTTTTGTATATTGATGATCAATCTTTTCAATATTTGAATAGTCAAGAAAAACTAAATCAAAGGCATTTAAGCTGGGTTGAGTTTTTTGAGTTATAAATTTGTTTTTAAACACAAGAGTGGGAAGTCTAACAGGGTTGAAGATACTCTTAGTAGAAGACAAGTTTTGCTAACAAAAATCTAGATTGAGGTGGTCAGGTTCAAGGAACTCAACAATTTGTATCCAAAGGATCCTAATTTTGGTGAAGCTTAGAAAGCTTGTACAAAACCTATAACATTTGATAGGAAAAAGTGGTTGGATTGCATAATCCAAGATGGTATGGTGTTCAAGGGAATTTAGTTGTATGTTCCTAGGACTTCAATGAGGAAGAATCTTGTTAAGGAGAAGCATTTTGGGGGATTTCCTAAAAACTTTGGTAGACATAAAAGCATTTCTTTGGTTGTTGAGACTTATTACTAGCCATAGTTGCCAAAAGATGTGAAGAAATTTTTACAGAGTTGTAGTTTATGTCAAATGGAAAGAGGAGTGAAGTGAAATATAGGGTTATATCAACTATTACCTATACCTAAGAATCCATGAGAAGATTGGCAATATCTCTAAGTCTTGTTGTCTATTAGTGTCAAACACTTACTCATATATAAGGTAGAGTCAGTTGGTCATCACTGTGACTAAGCTACTCTATATATACTGAGTCATGTAAAGACTTGTAAATAATAATGTATATGTTGAACTCTATATGAGCTAAGAAAGTCTTTATTCACTAAATACTTTTAGTATAAGCTGAGTAATGGGAATGTTGAGAAGATAGAGCACATAGATGATGAGTTATATAGAAGGATCTGAGTATAGTTAAGGTCAAGCAACAAAACAAAGAATAGTTATGACTAAGTATTAGAGACAGTGCATGTTGAGTAACACAAAGAGAACATAAAGTTCTGAATGATACAAACTTTGAGGTAATCCATTTCAAGATGACATGGACACAACATTTAATTTTCATAGAGTTTTTTACTAAGTGAAGAACAACCAATCAAATGAAGATGCAAAAATAAAAGCATCTAGAAGATTCTACAAATGTATTTAAATAGCTAGATCTAAACCTTATTTTAATATACAATGTGGATGATATATGGAGTGAGATTCATAGAATATAGTGAAAATTGTGCAAAGGAAGTGAAGGAGTTAGGTTTTGGATATTGCATGTGAAAGTTCTGAAGAATAGAGTTCTTGACCATATAAAGAAGTGAAGGATAGAGTAAAGATATATCATATTGGAGATCATACCATAAATTAGAAGGAGAAGATCTATAATGAGAAATTTTTGGTGTAGACCAAATGATTAGGTATTAAAATAGTTTTGACATATTGAATCAGGGAAAATCTCTTAATAGAGTGGTTTTAAAAGACTTTTGTTAATCACCTAACAGAGTCCTTAGTCCATTGTAAGTGGTAAATCCTTTAATCAAGGCAAGATTTAATAGTCTTAAAATATTTTAACAGGGTAGACCCCTTATAGGGTAGATCATTAGAACTTATCAATATTGTAACACTAATAGGCTAACTTTGTTAGTATAGTAGTGAAGACATGTGGGTGTCATCCCCACCCAAATTTTACCTTCACCTTGAAATGTTTCTAGGTTACCGAATCTCATATGTTATGTGTTTACATTTGATGGATTTGATACTTAGATAGATTTATTTTAGAATTATTTGATTTTTCAAGTTATTATATGCATAAGTTAGATATGAGATGGTCAACATGGTGAATGCAGAAAAGTTCCCTTGAAGAAAAATAATCATTGACCCTAATTCACCCCCCACCCCTCTTAGTATCTTGTTTCACAATAAGACTTCAAAAAATTAGTAGCAGAGCATTGGTTCTTCTGAAAGAAATCTAACAATTTGAGAGTTTAGACCTTTGAGATGGAGGCTTACAAATTGAGAAAGGTTAATGAAAATCAAGTGATTGACATCTAGCTCATACTACAGCAACTTGAAGTAGAAAGAGAGGAAATGAGGAAATCCCTATGAAAGATAAAACATATGGCTATTCAATAGAACAACACATTTTATAAAGAATTTGATACACAAGAATTGTTTGACAATCGAAATTTCAATCAGAGTGATTCAACCATTGTAGATCTACTAGATAAGAGTAGTATCCTCAATGAAGAAATTAGAGGATTAGAAAGAGAACAAGAAATCTAGTCAGTAAGGCTATGTGAAGTGACTAAATAAAAGAAGAAAGTTGAAAAAGACAAAACCATGGCTAAGGAATACAAAAGACAAATAGGTATCAAACTTGAAGAAAGGTCATCTAATGTACAAAATCTTACAAACACTAAACTAGATATGATGAATGAACTGATGCATGAAAATCATGAATTGAATGGAAAAGACATCCAGATAGAATGTAGTGCCTCTTGTGTTTGTAGTTTGTACCTTGTTTATTTTGATTCAAGAGATACTTGATACTCTTATTATTGTAATTTGAGATGAATTGAGGGTCGGCTATTATACTTTGATTTTAGTATCTTATATGCTTTACTACTTTGTTGTTTAGTTTATCATGTTTGCATGTTGATGCCATTTTGAGATGACAATATATTCTATGATGATATCTGGTTATCTAGTATTTCAGACATATCACTAATTCTATTATGTGATGGATTTTATGGTATGGATATTTACTTCATTCTTGTTTCATTATGCTTTATGCAAATGTGAGTGATGTAAATGGATTATTTGGGTATAAATTGAATAAATGGTTAAAATAGTCATTTAAAGCATTATTTCTTCTACTATGTTATTATATGCAATTACACTTGATCATGTGTTTTAGTGTACATGAATTATATCCCTGGTAGTGGCACATGGAGTTAGTGATTAAACTATTCATATTTTACTAATATCATCCCTGTATGGTTGGCATATCCTTATTTTAATTATTTAATTAAAACTTTTGTTTATTATTAAATTTGAACTCATTTTCATTAGATGACTAGACCTATGAGCGTGTTTACGCATTTAGAGGTTCACATTGTTGTGAAAGTTGTTAAGAAAATTTATATGATTTTGGGTTTTTAGGCTTTAAATTTTATTGAATTTAATTTTTGGTAGCTTTTCCATAGATGGATTCTTATTACTAGGAATAACCTATTTTTGTTTAGGTCAATTCAGAGTCTAGTGAGTCTAACTAGATATTTACCCTAATCAAATATTCACTCAAAAAGTAAATATGTATGGAAAGAGAAATTTAATTCCTCACTTCTCACTTTTGCAAAAAAAAAAATTGAGATATTTTATGAGAATCCTCTTCTGGAGGATCATGTTTATGTTCATTGTGAGAGTTGTGGGCATGGGATATTCATGAGGTGAGTCTCGTTGGATCCACCTTGGGGAGATCTTGCTGTGTCATGATTTCCAAAGTAGATTGTGTAGGTGATTTATTTCTTTGTGCCATTTCTTGTTTCAGCCCCTTTTGTTGTTAGGTCTAGGGCTCTCCCATTTTCTTGTTTTAGCTTGGTTTCTATATCTATTTTTGGTAGCTATTTATTTGGAGGTTGAGAACTAGTGTTCCCCTCTACTTATGTTTGTTGGTTCTGCCTAGTTGGTCATGTATGAAAATTTTCCCTATTTTTGGGAGGCTTTGGAGATTCACACCGTTATACTGGCCATTTTCGCATATGATGTCTAGACCCAAATTTTATTGGATTTTTGAGGCTTTTGTTCCCAGAGACTAATTGGGTTTAAATTTAAAATTTTTACAATTTTGGGGGTTTTTAATTCATTTTCTATGTCACCCTATTTTCTCAAGTTTTCTTTGCATGATGTTGGTGTTGGACCTAGATCATCTATTTAAATGTTAGTCAGACCATTGTTGCACTTTTATGTTGTATCAGGATGCATGTCACATCTACTCTCCCAAGTTGTTTTAGTTGAGTGACATTTTTGTTGTGTTCTTATCTAGTCCTTGTGCTATGATCTTCATGATGGTGGTGTACCACACATGAGTATGTCTGCATACATTTATTAGGTGACTTGCAAGGCCCGATCTTCCATGATACTTCCAAGAGTTATGATCATTAGGGGTGGGTTGGGAATATGCATGCCTATAGGCGCTCATCATTGGATAAGCATGGGTAGGGTAGGGGAGCATATGGAAGGGGCTTATATCTTGTAGCTTGGTGATCATTATGCCCAGAGGGTTGGTGGAGGAATTTTTAATTAAGTGATAACTAAATAAAACATTGGGTGGAAATAAAATTTAAGATAATAAAAATGTTATGTGCTAGAGACTTTCGTCAAGGAGTTAAATCTACATGATCTAAGCTTAGGATTGTTGATACCAAGTGACTCTCCATGATGTCAAACCCTACATAGCAGCCCATTAAGTGTCTGACCAGGACATATTGTACTTTCATTGTCTCATGACCTTGGTTTCAGTCATCATTTCTATTTGGCATGAGTGTTAGCCATGGATGTGTGTTTATGGTTGGTTCATTATCTCCATTTTCATGGTGGGAGTGGACCTATGGGTTTCACATTTTTGGCAGGTAAAGGTACATTCACCTCTACTAGGGATTGGTGTACAGAGATGGTCTATTGTCCCAATGTGACCATTGTTGGATGTTTTCACTTGGTACTTTGAATTCTAAAGTATGTTTTCTTGTGATTTATACTTTCATTGGAATGTTGGTATATCATGTTTAGATGATGTTAGTTTATTGACACATCCCCTTATTATGATGTTTAGTATATGATTAAGTGATGTATCTTCTTAGTTGGTGTATTTATTGATTTTGGTTTAGCATGTTAGATTTCATGTTCTTGTGATGTTATTATGCTATAGTAGTGATGTCCTTATAAGATAGCTCTGACTATCTAGTTGGCTATTTGGGATGTTATGTGCAGGGGATGGCTAGGACCTTCAAGGTCTCTTGATGTTATTATGGTTGGGAGGGACTGTGCACTTAGTTCATTGTTTCAGTTCATTGTGATGTTGCTTCTATACACTACAATGTTGCTTTTAGTTATTTCCCTTCACTACTATGTTTAAATGTTTAGATTCAAATTTCAGCTTTCTATCTTTTGGTTATTTAATCAAATTTTTTTCCTTGATATATGGATCTAGTACTCCTCACTATATAGGAACTAATTTTCTTATCTTTTCCACATTTTTTTCTTTCTTGTTGGTTTGGATTCTTGCACAAAATTGTACTTTCTTACATGAGAATGCAAAAGCTCATGTGGTGTGCTAGGTTTTCTTGTGTGTCTTTTGGCACTTTCTCGCATGAAAGCCCACACCAATGTTGCAATAGTTTGGCTATTTGTCCAAGTACTTCTGTGTACCCTTTGATACATTTCCTCATGTGAAAGGTAGATCCTCATGTGTAGTGTTGCTCTTCCTCACACGAAAAATAGGGGGTATCCCTACTAGTTTTTAGGAAATGCATTTTGTTGTTCTAAGTACCCTTTTAGTTTGCTAGTGTTTCCTTGCTTCTACAATTTAGAGATTTTAGGTTCTGCTATCATAGTGGTTTTTCATCATTCAATTGGTCATGTTACTTCGAGCAGTGGCATTTGCAGATTCATTGGTTGTGAGGATTGTGGTTAAGTCTTCGATTGTGATCATTTCGATCCCTGTATGATGATGTTGTGTGCACTCATACTTGTAAAAAAAACTATCTTGGCTTGTATTGAATACTTGCTCCAAGGATCTCCAAGTGGGGCATTACATAGAGACTCTAACAATAGCACATTTGGGCCCAAGTTGCAATAGTCACCTATCACCCAAGAGACACCATCATGATTTGGCTCTAGTTGGATAGGTGTTGGAATTTTTTTGTTGCAAATTGTGATGGAAAGGGAGTCCATCCCAATTGTGATGAATAAAGTTTTTGTGCCTTGGAACAAGACCATGATAAGAGTTCATTTGTACACCATCACAATTGTGATGGCTAGGTGTTGGGGTTGTCACTGCATGTGCAATATAAAGTGATAGCAATTTTGTGGAAGCAATGGCTAACTCTCGACACATGTTGTCGAAATAGCAACAACTATGTGATAGAAACTCAGTGGGAGGGATGGCTAGCCACCTAAAGAATCCATCACAATTATGACAACTTGCTATATTGATAAAATAAAAAAATTCTCAAAGTCACCAATGATTCTCTCATAGCTTAGAGTAGATTCACATATTTAGTTGTCATGCAATCATAGATTCACACAGTTAGTTGTCATGCAATCATAGGTTGATATAGAGCTTCACTTGGTTAAGTGAATAGTTTAATATACCCTACTAATTAGAGCCAACCACTTGAAGGTGAAAGCTCATTTGAACCCACTACCCCACCCCCTCCCCCCCCCTCCTAATCTAAATTCCCTATTAACATCTAAAATCTTTAAGAAAGGACCAATCTTTAAAGTGCAATAAAAGGATCTAGACCTATAAAAGTGACATTATTTTCCCATCTTCTAGTGCATGTCATTTTTTTGTGGCATCAAAAATAAGATTCTGCCACTCTAAATTGAGAATGCACATGCAGTTGCATATGATATGCATGGACAATAGAAGGAGATGAAGAAACCCACCACATTTACATTTATTTAATAGGTTTATGCAAACCGATAACAAAAATACAAACTTGTGGGTTTTTTTAACTCCACCTGATGTTGTGTGCATATGAATTGAGATTGCCTATTGAACTATGGCATCCTTCTATATTGCCTAAAACCAATAGATTCGCACAATTAGTTTTCATACAATCATAGGTCATTTTTGAGCTTCACTTGGTTTCAAGAATACATTAATATTCTCTACTAAGAAAAGCCAAAAAAAGTGACATTATTTTCCCATCTTCTGGTGCATCTCATTTTTTTGTCATGTCCAAAATAAGAATCTGCCACTCTAAATTGATAATATTCATTTAGTTTCATTCTATATGCATGGACAATAGCAGTAGCTAATAAATTGTGGCATGATTATGTTTGTGATATTGCTATTAGGATTTAACTATGTAATTTTTTAGTCAAACTCATTGACCCATGTTTCATGTGTAGTGATTCAACATGAATCCTTCTATCATGATTACATTTATTTAATAGATCTATTAAGTATTTAAAATTATAGAACATCATGAACATTAGAACTCTAGTTTCTATGTCCAAGAGAATGTTCGTGATGGTCTATAACTTAAAATACTTAATTAAAGACCTCTAAGAAAAAATGCAACCCTATTGCACTTTTTTAGTTGCACTTGATGTCATATTCATATGAATTGAGATTTTAAATTGAACTATGGCCTCCTTCTACATTTCTTGAAACCAAGAGATTCACATAGTTAATTGTTGTGCAACCATATAAGGTTAATATTGAGCTTCACTTGATTTTGAGAATAGTTTAATACTCTCTACTAAGTAGGTCCAACCATGTGAAGTTGGAAGCTCATTTGGCCCCACCCCCTACCCCCCCAACATCTAAATTCCCCATTAACATATAAAATATTTAAGAAAGGATCAATCTTTAAAGTACCTAGAATGTCCTCATCACCTCTTGCTACTCTCAAGGGAAGTCCATCTTCATTGCTCACAAGAAATTCATCACAATTCTTTACTGATTCCCATACATCTCACATAGGTATATCCAAGAAAATGCTCATCACCTCCTACATAAAATGAATCAAATATTACAAAATTCCCCCTAAGAAATAATAGTTCAAGTGACATAAACATGTGAAAAATGAGAGAGAAAAAGAGGAATATACTTACTAACAGGCATTGCCATCATATCTATGGCCATGCTACGTGTTGAGTGATTTTTTTATTTTCTATTGTGCTAAGGTCTCATTTTTTTATATACAGACATACATACATATATAGAGCTCACAAGGACACAACAACCAGATACAGAGATCACAAAGGCATGGAAACAAAATACAATGATCACAAGGGCACATACATACATATATACATTTATACATATGTACATACATATATACATACATACATGTAGGTATGTATACATACAAAGAGATTTTTTTGAAGGTGCTAAGTGACTTACCTCAAGATCCTCCACAAAAATAATGCAAACCAGGAAAAATGGGTAGAGTTCACAAGAATTTTTTTAAAAACATATCATAATAGATTTATTTTTTAAAGAAACAAGCCATAACCTAGTTAAATGGGTCTAGTTGTTGATTAGTTGGGTTGATTAAAAATTCCAATAGAACTATCATTAGATTAGGTACAATAAAATGAATGAGATGTAGAGATCACAAGGACATGGAAATGAGATGCAAAGATCACAATGACATAGCAACAAGATGCAGAGATCACAAGGGCACAGAAATGAAATGCACTAATCACAAGGGCACAACAATGAAATCCTAGGTCTCCACTAAAACATACATAAATACATGCATACATATATACATGCATACATACATACATATATACATACATATACATGTATGTATGTATGTATGTATGTATGTATGTATACAATGAGAACTTTTTTAAGGTACTTATTACATCTTAGTACAATAGAAAAATTGATCCAATTGCATACATATTCCATATTCCAACTAATAAAACAATAAAATTCACTCAACATATATATATTTATAATGTATACATGTAGGCAAAATATGTATATGTATATACATACATTCATGCATACATACAGACATGCATGCATGCATGCATACATACATACATACATACATACATACATATATATGCACATACATACATACATACATACATATGCATCATTTGCATGGTTTAGAGGTGATGTCATTATGGCAAAGGCTTATGCAAGGGAATGAGCCTCATGAATATGGAATTTACACAAAGGAAAAACTTGCTTCTTCAACTCCTTACACTCAACTCTTCACTAAAGTTATTCTTCCAATTGTGAGAATAGCTGCTACAAATTCCTAGGAGCTAAGGGACCCTAAACCTATGCTACATCTTTTGGAGACATGGGAGGAGTTTTCATAACATTCTACATCATATAGTGATGCCTAAATTAATAACAGTACTAGATACTTAGGATCCTCATAGGGAGAGTGTGCCAATACATGCATGGTTACATCCTTGGCTTCCATTGTTGGGCCATTGTATGGAGCCTTTATATTCAACCATCCATTATAAATTGGGGAATGTGCTTCATGCCTAGAATTCAAGTCATGCATCTACATATCCAATTTTTGTCACCTTGGAAAATTGTATTTGATCCTGCTAGCTAAGAACAATTGATTGTTCACTTTATTGTACCTAAATTGATGACAATTCTATAATAAGAAACTAGACCAATTTAAATGGGTTATGGTTTGGGCATGTGCTATTCCCATTCATCATATGGTTACAATGTTCGAGGTAGCACTTTTTCCAAAGTGGTACCAAGTTTTGTATCATTGGATTTTTTCAAGTCCTCATTTTAATGATGTAATTTTTCAAATTAAAATAGGAAAGGTAAACTTTTGGGGGGGATGAATCAGTAGTTAAAACATGAATCCACAAAAATTTCACCACACATCCATCTCATTCATTCAATAGATAAATTGAAATAACATGTAAAGAAAATACATCTAAATCATGTAAACATGTAAGCAATCACACACATAACTCTAGATATGATTAACCAAAAAGATTCTACATCAAAAGGTAAAACTAGGGTGGGGATAAAACCCACAAATCTTCACTACTGCAGCTACAAAGTGTATCCAATTAAGGTTACAATGTTTTGACCATCAATCATGAACTACCCTATGAAAGGTATGCCCTATTAAAGGCTTACAAAGACTATGAGGTCTCACATTGTTAGAGGATTTCAACACCTTGTTAGAAGTGTGCCTTGTTAGAGGACTTCAACTTACAACTAAATAAGCACCTTGTTAAAGGATTTCATACAGCCTGCTAGGACTACTCTATTAAGAGATTTGACTAAAATCACCTATTAAAATATCTTAACATAGATCCTATGATGGGAACTTCCTTGCTTGATGACAGATCACTTCTAAACACTTATCTACACTATCCTTCTTGATCAAATGTGTCAATGTTGTATCCTTCTCTCTATTCTTTTTTCTTCTCTAACCTATTCTATAATTCACTCTTTCTTCATAACTTCTAAGTCTGCATGAATACTCTATTTGTGCATGCAAACTTCTCTATTCTTCTCCTTCAATCCCTTAAACACTCATATGAATTTTAGGGTTTCATCCTCCTTAAGAAGACTAGGAGACTTAGGGTTAGGTATGAATCTACAACTGAGATTCATCCATATTGCCACTTAAAACATCCCATTTTCTAATTGACTACATAAAATTGTATAGGGAATCCAAATATAGATTCATCCTTATCTCCAAAATATCATAATTTATCCTTAAGTCAGCTCATAAATGGTTTACATAGTTTTTTGTGCCATTACAAACAAATATCTCATAATTGTGTCACTCGACATATGAAGTCTCTCATGCTTGGCATGCACTGCATCTCTACTCTAACATAGTACCTTCACTGCTTGGTATTCATTATTTACTCAACTCTTGAATCACTTGACATGGTCTATCTTCTCAGCACTTGAGTGACTCAACACATGATTGGCTCAGCACTCATTGTAACTCGACATGTATTACTAGTTTGTCATGAACTAAGTAAATGGCTTATGTGTGTTGACACTCGTCAAAACCAATCTAAGATAAACAGTAACAAAGTGGACTTTAGGGTGGAAAGGACTATATAATGAAGAGGAAACTTGAATTTTGAAATTCTAAAATGAAATATATCAAGGACCAAACACCTATTCTAGAGTTACATCATAATGTGAAGTAATGATGTGTAGGATATGAAAATTGTACAACTAAAAATGAAATAGGTGTCATGGATGAGATAGTATTTTGTTGAATCACTCTAAAATCACTTTACATTCAAGTTAGAATCTCCTTGGAAATGTGTAATTTTTATTAAGTTAACAAGTACCTTAAAATCAATAGATTATTTGTGTGAATGTCTTTGATATTAGGATTTTTCTTCCATTTTCTAAACATATAATTGTACCCATAGGTTTCATCACCTAATAAAAAATGTGATGGAGTATTATAATAAAATTAATAAAGAAATGAAGGATAACAAAAAAAATTTATATGAAAATTTAATAATGGAATTCACCTTGAGGAACTTGTGTATGCTCTTGGTAAACATGTCATCAAAAATGTTCAGGACCTTTTTTGCTTCTACATTTTTTTTCATGGATCCTTCACACACCTAGTGCTCACAAATTTCTACTTAAGAATGTATGTGAATCTACAATGCACTTCTATGTGGTGAAATATGTAGAAAATCATATAATCCTTCACCACATAAGGTCTTTCGCTTGGTGTACTCATTCATTAAGTTAAGCACCTAGGAATCCAATATGCCATGTGATAATTAAAATTACTAAGTGTACACTATGCAATATTCTTAAGCATGTGATAATTAAAACTACTAAGTCTATATTGTGCAATGGCTTAGTTAATGGAGCACACAAACAACACTAGCCCTTGTACATGAAAATTTGACAATTGACTTCAAATGCTATGAAAAAAGTCCTAATTGTCTCATTCTCTAATAATGTTTAGCTAAAAATAAAAATCAATTTTATAAATATTGGATATAAGATCGAACAAGATAGTGTAAAGAAGTCTTAATTCATCTTGATTATAATAAGCTCATTGATTTTATCTTCCCGATTTCTAGCATTTCCACCATAAATGCAATAGTTCTACTTAATTTGTAGTTCACGTAATGAATATCTAAATATTATGCTACATGATCACCTTTTCATAGCCTCTCTTATATATGATCAGCTAAAAGATACTCTTCAAATTAGGATAGACATAGGTCACATAGCTCAACCTTATGTAACATACTCATAGTTTCCTCCTTGACTTTAAGGAAGATTCTATAATAGATCTCCTTCAAACACAACAGTTGTAAAATATTATCTATTTTTAACACATCATTGACACCACTAATTCAAATGAAAATGATAGCTTTACTTCCAACTAAAAAATGAACTTTCTATTAAATTAGCATGGCACTTCAAACTTTAATCTTGTTTCTATAAAAAAAATAGTTCAAAAATGATAGCATCTACCTGTTGACTAATCTATATCTTAGCAATGATTCAACAACTTTAAAAAAAATTGAATAATAAATGTTCTTAGTCACTTATGTTTCAATATTTCAATTCAATTTTTGATCTACACAAGCAAGCATTTTTGGCACTCGTCAAAATACTGACATGAAATTAATTTATAGATAAAATACTCTAAAGGGTTGCATTATGCTTAAGCATGCATTCTAGAATATGTACGTAGGTGGATAAAAAAAAAATTGTGTCAAGATATCTCTTTTTCTATACACATATATATACATATACATATGTATATATATGTATAATCATACGTACATACATACATATACATAAATAATAGTAATATATGTACTGCATCTAAATTTTCTTTTCCATTGGTTATAAGAGTGTTTCAATGTTAAAAACCACCCCAACATCCTTTACAAGGTTTAGAGGTAATGTCATTGTGGTAAAGGCTTCTGCAAGGGAATGAGCCTCCTGAGTTAACATATAATGTCTTAAAATTGTTAAGTGCTACCTAACTATTTTAAGGGCATCTACACACAGGAGGCATACTTTGCCTACCATGTTGCCTACATATCCATATCCATGGGATCAAGACCCTTGAACTACTCACTCTAAAAAATATGTAGTTCTAGTTTCTAATTGTTTTGATGTAGTTGTATTCCTATAACCACTAGTGAACTATGCTCACCTAATACATCTCTTCTCCATCATATACCTACTCAGGTGAATCAAGAGGTTTTCTATTATTATGATACTATAATACCCTAGTGTAACCTTTGTGTTGTAGTTTAAAGTTAATGTAAGGTTAACCTATATACGTCCTAACTCACTCCTTATATAGTTATGTTTTAAATCTTGTGAACAATGAGTCTAAATAGATCAGTCAAGTTAATGTTGAAACTCTGAGTTTAGCCTTCTATTTTCAAAAGCTAGGTAGACAAAGTTGCATATGTTGAAATGTCTTAAGATAGACCACAAGTATAGATTCTTCATTCTATAAGGGGACCCTTTTATTCAAATGTAAAATTGGTTACATATGCATGATTCTTTTATTTAATTCAAAGCTGATTTTGAAGCACATATTCTTTTCATTAAATGTAAGGTTGAGTACCTTAACATCCATATGTGTATAAGGATGGTAAGTTACCTAGAATGTCATGAGATCAATCCTTAAAGTACCTAAAATGTCCTCATTTCCTCCTACATAAAATGAATCCAATATTTCAAAATGCCCCTAGGAAATAATAGCTCAAGTGAAATAAACACATGAAAAATGAGAGATAAAAAGAGGAATCTACTTACCAATAGGTGTTGCCATTGCATTTTTGGCCATGTTACCTATTGAGTGAATTTTATTGTTTTTCTGTTGTGCCAAGATCTCTCTATTTATATACATACATATATACATGTGTATATATGTATATACATACATACATGCACACATATACAGAGATCACAAGGACAAAACAATGAAATATAGTGATCACAAAGGTACGGAAAGGAAATCTTAGATCTCCACTAATATCCACAATCCACAAGATCTCTCTATATATACATATATACATATATAGACACACATGTGTGTGTATGTGTATACATACATACATACATACATACATACATACATACATACATACATACATACATATATATATATATATATATATATATAGATATATATATATATATATACATACATACATACATACAAACATACATATATAAATAAATACATACATACATACATATATACATCTGCATATGCCATTTTATCACCTTGAAAATTTGTATTTGATCCTACTAACTAGGAATAGGTGATTGTTTGTTTTATTGTACCTAATATGATGATGGTTTTATAAGAATTTGTAATCAACCTAGCTAATCAGCAACTAGACCAACTTAACTAGGTTATGGCTTGTTTCTTTCTAAAAATATTTTCTGTAATATGTTTTTCTAAAATTTCTTATGAACTCTACCCATTTTTCCTACTCTACATTATTTTTGTGCATGATCTTGAGCTAAGTCAATGAGCATGTGTTTAGTGAGTTTTAGTATTTTATTAATTGGATTCTAGAACATGTATGTAGCTAGATCAATTTTTCTATTGTGCTAACATGTAATAACCACCTTTAAAATGATCTCTCTATATATATAAAGGCAAAAAAATGTGCAATTTGTCATGTATTCTATCTGCATTTTCTTTTTCATTTATTATAAGAGTTTTTCAAGGTTGCTATTCTTATTTACAATATGGTTGCAATTTTGGAGGCAACTTTTTTTCTAAAGTGGGAATAGGTTTTGTGTCATTCGCTTTGTTCAAGTTCTGATTTCAATGAAGTAACAAAGTAGTTTTTAGGGTGGAAAGGACTATATAATGAAGAGGAAAATTGAATGTTGAAATGCTGAAATGAAAGTTATTGAGGATCAAACACCTATGCTAGAGTTAAACAAAATTCTCTATTAAAAAAATATGAAGTAAGATAAATGGATCATCTGCTTGATCCTATTATGACTTAATGTGAATGCATTTGATCATTTCCTAGACGATATGATCCATGAGATCTTTACTCAATCACCAAGAGATAATATAATATATAACTACATATATATGCATACTTAGTTTGGTATAAAGAGTTTTAATTAAATGCAAGGATAATTTATTGTGTGAACTCAAGACATGAATGATTAATTTAATTTAGCATAAGTACTATGCAAGTGTGTATGTATCCATGTAAATCATTTCACATAATCAGCTGATATGCATACATACAGGTACATATGCCTACAATCATCATAATCAATTACCCTTGAATCTGACCAAAGCTATTGTACATGTACAAGAGATACATATTTAGAAGGGAAAAAAATAACATTTACATAGGGTACCTTTTCTCCCCCTGAAGAAAATCACAAAGCAAAGGAATGAAGATCATAATGGCATGACATGACAATGAAATGTAATGATCAAAAGGGAACAGAAACAAAATCTTAGATCTCTATTGATCTCCACCAATGTTCAGAGCTCTCCACCATCATTCATATCTCTCCAGCCTCTTACACATGTACCTCTCAAAAATCAATCAAAATAAATGAAAAATGATTAATTTTTTGTTTTGTTTTCTTTTTTGTTTATAATCCATAATCCACAATCCACAACATCTCTTTGTACATATATAAATACGTATATATATATATATATATGTATGTATATATATAGATGCATACATATACATATACATATATATATATATATGTATGTATTTATATATATATGTATGTGTATATATATATATATATACATATATGTATATATGTATATATATATATATGTATGTATTTATATATATATGTATGTGTATATATATATATATACATATACATATATATGTATATATATATGTATATGTATATATATATATATATGTATATGTATATATATGTATACATATACATATATATGTATATATATATGTATATATATATGTATATGTATATATACGTATATGTATATGTATATGTATATGTATATGTATATGTATATGTATATGTATATGTATATGTATATGTATATGTATATGTATATATATATATATATATATATATATATATAGATATATATATAGATATATATATATATATCTATATCTATATCTATATATGTATATGTTGGAAATGATTGAAAAGATCATGAATAAAGGATAATGGACCTGGTAAAGAATGTTTTAATCATTTTTTTCTCATTGATGTTAAACTTTCTACTTGTAGGAATGACAATTGCTTTAGTGATCCAAGTACTATTAATTGGTTCATTGACAAGGAGGTGGCAATCAATAAGATGTAACTAGAGTACCTAGAGAAAGGTTGAAGTTATGATGATGTAATGAAGTATAAGGATCAACTAAGCCATTGATGAAATAATATATTGATGACATACTCTAAAAGAGGATGGACACACTGAGATATATCAAAGATGTAAGGACTAACTAAGCTCATTAGATAGAGCCGAGTAAGCTAGTTAGAGCTGAATAGATTCTCAGTTGAAGCCAAGCTAGTTGAACTTCAGTATAAGCCAAGTGATTACTTAGATGCCGAGTAACACCGAATCCTTCAGGTGCCGAGTAGTAGCAAAAGATAATGAATGTCGAGTAAGTCTTTAGGTGCTGAGCATTAGTAAATAATATTAAGATGTCGAGTGCCATTTAATAACATTAAGATGTCGAGTGCCAGTAAAGATAACATTAAGAAGCTGAGTAACATAGAAGATGCCGAGTATAAGTAAACTAATAATATCGAGTTGCTGCATTATTTTGAAAATTGAAGATTCGCCAAATCTAAGCCAACATGGTAGTTATCTAGAATTTTGTGAACTAGATAGAAGATAAGAATGATGAGCTGGTGGCACAGAACACTATGTAAAAAAATTTTGGTGAATGCAAATGGATTTATCATAAAGTTTCTAGAAGAAACAATTTGGAGGGAAAATAATACCATTTTCTAAAGAGAAAATTAAGATTTGAGCGGGAAATGAAGAACATAACTTCTTTATAAAGAGTTATAGGTCAGAGATCAAGTGCGCATGCAAGAGAGGGAATTGGTCATAAGTGTAATCATGCAAAGAAGCAAAGAGGAGTAAGAACAGAGCATCAAGACTCTTAGTTGATCAAGTGACCAGAGAGATTGCATTGACATAATGAGTGGAAGAACTCAAGGAGACAGATCTTGAAGGGTGAACAAGCTATCTGCACTGTAAAGGAGGAAGGCCAAGAAAAGAAGAGAATTGAAGAAGCGATCTAAAATCTGCATAGTTAGGGTTGCAATCTGTATTAGGTCAAAATCCTTCTAATACTTTCTTACCATTGTATTAGATATTGAAACCCTACATTGCTAGGTTAGCTTAATAGCTAGGTGGATAAGCCTTAGGAAAAGGATAAAGAGATCCTTAGGAGAAGGACAAAGAGATCCTCAAGAGAAGGATAAAGAGATCTTTAGGAGAAGGATAAAGAGATCCTTAGGAGGAGGATAGGAGATCCTTAGAGAGGGATGAAATATTCTTTTGAGAAGGTGACTGAAAATCTCATGGACTTGGGTGAGCCTAACAGCTCTATGTAAATCCTTTAATAGGGTGACATTCCAAGTTGAATGTTCTTAAATCCTTTAACAAGGTCACATTTAACAATGTGCTATAGCCTTTAATAGGGCAAGCCTTTAATAGGGTAGACCATTAGAAGTGGTTGAAATCAATTGTGTAGTTATTTTGTGGGTATTATCCCCACTCCAGTTTTACCTTCTTATTCTTGGAGGGTTTATGGGTTATCAAATCTTTAGTTTTATGGTGTGATGCATGTTTACATTTCATGGTTGTTTAAATGTTCAATTGCATACATGATAATTTTAGCTATGTGCCATTAAGGATTTGTAGAAAAAGTTTTATTGGACATCATTGGACCTTGGATAACTAAATCACCCCCCCCCCTCCTCTAATTTATTATAAATAATTCTAACAATTGGTATCAGAGCAGGCTGTTGATTTGTTTCAAGGTACTAATAGCAAGAAGATCAAGATGTTCAAGAGAGAAGTTCCCAAGCTAAACAAAGATAACTTTGTTCGATGGCAAAGTCTAATGAAGCTACACCTCAGATCAATAGGTGACTATGCATAGACCTCAATTATAGTTGACCATGCAGACACTGTACGACCCCTTACTATAGATGATATGAGCAAGAAGAAGGAGCACAATCAAGCAATGTTAGATATTGCTTCAGCATTAAGCTATGCCGAGTATGATGACATTAAAGGATGTGATACTTCACATCAGATGTGGAATACATTATCAAGAATCTATGGAGGAGATGATAATGTCAAGAGAGCCAAAAGAGAAAGCCTAAGAGGAAAATTTGATGATATGAAAATGGAAGAAGGAGAGAATGCTACTCAATATGGTGCAAGAATGAAGGAAGTAGTCAATGCCATAAGAAGCCTAAGAGGACAATTAGTAGAAGAAATAGTACGCAGAAAATACTATAGAACTTTGCTTCCCATCTATGCTATAAGAGTACCAGCCATCTAAGAGCTAAGTTGTGTACTAGGCAACATAGTGACATTTGAAGGAATAATTGGAAGACTCACTACCTTTGAGCTATCCAACATTGACAACTACAAGTTAGAAAATTTTGAATCTGCATTCGAAGCTAAGATGATGATAAAAGACAATGATGAGGTGCAAACAAAGAAAAAAAATGGAAAAGAAAAGTATGTATCTAGTGACACCAACAGTGATGAAGATGATGTAGACCAATTGGAGGCATTACTAGCAAGAATCTTTCACAGAGGAAGAGGAAAATTCAAAGGTAAGCTACCAATCATTTGTTTCAATTGTAATGAAGTTGGTCACATTGCAACCAGATGCACACAAAAGAAAAATTACAAGGATGGTGGCAACTTCAAAAACAAGAAAGAGGATAACAAGGACTACAAAGGTAAAGGCAAAAGATGCTATATTGTTGAAGAAGACTCTGATTAGAATGATGATGAAGTAGTCTATGTGGCTATGAAGGATGAATCAGATGAAGAAGAAGCAACTACCCTAGTAACCTACATGAACAAGAATGATAGATGGATCATAGACAATAGATGCTCTCATCACATGACTAGAGAGAAAAGTAAATTCATTTCCTTTACTCAATATGAAGGAAATAGTGTTAGATTTGGTAACAATGCACCATATCAGATCAAAGGGAAAGGTAGTATCAAACTTACTGAAAAAATATCATGTGATAATGCATACTATGTTGAAGGACTGAATTATAACTTGTTAAATGTCTCATAGTTAGGCAACATAGGGTGTAAGGTTGAATTTGAAAAAGGAATTGCTAAGATTTATGATTCCCAAGGAAGTCTAATAGGAAAGGTTGATCAGACTAAGAGTAACCTATTTTATCTAGACATAAAAGATGCTTCATGTCTTATTTCTCAAACTAATGATGTATGGTTATGGCACAAGAGGCTATGTCATGTAAATTTTGACAAACTAATAAGCATCAGAAAGATGAAGAAAGTCAGAGGACTACCAAAGTTGAAGAAACCTGATAACATGATGCGCAAACAATTCCAACTAGGGAAGATGACCAAGTCAACTTTCAAAAGCAAGACTTATACTTCTAATGAAGTATTAGAGCTAGTTCATACTAACCTGTGTGGTCCTATAGAAGTACAAAGCTACAAAAGTGATAGATACATAATGCTATTTGTAGATGACTATTCAAGGATGATGATAGTCATGTTCTTGAAACAAAAATCAGATGCATTCCAAATGTTCAAATGGTATTTGGCCACAATTGAGAAAGAAACTGGAAAGAGCCTTAAATGTCTCATATTTGATAGAGGAGGTGAATTCACATCAAGAGAATTTGAAGAGTTCTGCAATGAAAGAGGAATCAAAAGGTAGACATCAACACCTAGGACTCCACCTTAGAATGGTATAGTAGAAATAAGGAATAAATCAGTTATTGACTATGCCTAACCCTTAATGATGGAGAAAAATATTGCACTCAAATACTAGAGAGAAGCTGTAAGTACTATAGTCTACACACTCAATAGAGTTCAAGTCAAGAAAGGTACAAAAGCAACACCTTTTGAATTATGGTATGGGCATTCTTCTAATGTAAAACATTTCAAAATATTTGGATGCAAATGCTATATATATAAAGAGTCTAGAAATGGAAAGTTTGATGCAAAGAATGAGGAAGGCACATTTCTTGGTTATTCTACTAGAAGCAAAGCTTATAAATATTTGAATGTTAACACTAGCAAAGTAGTAGAAAGTACAAATGTGAAGTTTGATGAGCATGCAGAAGTTCAAAGTATTGAAAACACCAAGAAAGAAGAGGAATACAAGACCTTTGTGTACTTTAACTCAGAATGATCATCAACAACAAAATCTAGTATCTGTTAAGTCACAGATAGTGAATGTTGAATAGCAGACACATTCAGAAGTTGAGCTACAGAATACAGAAAATGTTCATTCAGACTCTGAGAATAGCCAACAAGAAGAAAATGAACAAAAACTTGAAGAAAATACACATGAGGATAAAAATTCTTAAATAGAAAACATACAAAGAAGGAAAGAACTTGTATTGGCAAAGTATGTGAAAAGACATCATCCTATAGATCAAATTATTGGAAACAAAGAGGCAGGACCAATGACAAGGAATAGACTCAGAAATGAAACTTGTCTGCTCAGCAAAATCAAACCAAAAATAGTAAGTGAAGCCATAAAAGATGATGATTGGTATAATGCTATGAAAGAAGAAATATAACAAATTGAGAAAAAAAAGACATGGATCTTAGTCTCAAGACCAGCTGACAAGAATGTGATTGGAACCAAGTGGGTGTTTAGAAACAAGTTAGATGAAAATGATGAAATCACAAGGAACAAGGCAAGACTAGTTTGCAAAGGATATGCACAAGAAGAAGGATTAGATTATGGAGAAACTTTTTCTCTAGTTGCCAGAATGGAAGGTGTAAGGACCTTACTAGCATACGTAGCCTTCAAAGGATTTAAAGTCTATCAAATGGATGTTAAATCCGCATTTTTGAATGGTATACTTGAAAAGGAAGTCTACATAGAGAAACCAAAAGGATTTGTTAATGAAAAGAACAAAAATAAGGTACTTAAACTACATAAGGTTCTATATGGATTAAAGCAAGCCCCTATAGAGACTTCACAAGTATTTGGTGCAAATAGAATTTGAAAGAACTGATGAAAACAACAACATGTACATCAAATCTGAAGAAGAAATTAAATTCTTTGTAGGATTGCAAATACATCAACTAAAACATGGTATATTTGTGACACAATCAAAATACATCAAGGAGATACTCAAGAAGTTTGGATTGAACGAATCCAAACTAGTCAGCACACCAATGGAATTAGGATAAGCTATCTAAAAATGATGAATCTGCTGAAGTTAATTAAACAATGTATAGATCCATGATTGGAAAACTACAATATGTTGTACATAGCAGACCAGACATAGCACTAGCAGTTGGAATAGTGGCTAGATTCTCTGCCAATCCTAGAGAAAATCATCTCATGGTAGTAAAAAGGATAATGAGGTATCTCAAAGGAACTGATGATTTTGGCCTATATTAAAAAAAGAATGAGAAGTTTGAGCTCAATGCATACACAGATGCAAATTGGGGAGGAAACATTGATGACAGGAAAAGCACAAGTGGAGGAGAATTATTCTTAGGTAAAAGGCTAGTTACTTGGACAAGCAAGAAACAAACATGTACATCTCAGTCCACTGTAGAAGTAGAATACGTGGCAATAGCAGTCAATTGCACAAACATTGTGTGGCTTAAACATCTATTGAAAGGAATGAAAGAAGAGGTAACTAAACTTGTGACACTATATTGTGATAATACAAGTGCTATAAATATATCCAAGAATCTAGTGATGCATGCAAAAACCAAGCATAATTCAATCAAGTATCACTATGTTAGAGAATTGGTGGAAGACAAACAAGTGAAAATGGAGTACATTCACACAAAGGAACAAACTATAGATATCTTCACCAAACCATTTCCCAAGGATGCATATGAATATCTTAGAGGCAAATTGGGGGTAATGCCCCTAACTCTAGTAGTCTAAAGGAACATAGAAGCTGCCCTGCATCAGCAAGAGTAGATCATTGAAATATCAGAAGAGTGATGCAGAGGATGACAACAAGAGTAGAAACTCTAGATTAGTCACAAGCATGGTGACAGAAGGAGAAAAACACGAAAATGCAAAGCTTATATTTAGCATGTTGAAGATGCTACATCTTTGGCATTTATGTCAAAGAGGGAGATATAGGAGAAACTGATCAATACAAAGTGAGAGGGAGATATATGAAGATCATATATAAAGGATTAGGAATACAAAGTAAGCATGCAGAAGTACAGAGGGAGAAGCAAAACAAAGGATTCAAATTTTGGTGGTAACTAAGTTGATTAACTTAATCATTTGATCAATTTGGTTTGCCATCAATACCAAAGAGGGAGATTGTTGGAAATGATTGAAAAGATCACTAATAAAGGATAATGGACCTGGTAAGGAATGTTTCAATCATTGTTTTGTCATTGATGTCAAACTTGCTACTTGCAGGAATGACAATTTCTTTAGTGATCCAAGTACTATTAATTGGTTAATTGACAAGGAGGTGGGAATCAATAAGATGTAACTAGAGTACCTAGAGAAAGGTTGAATTTATGATGATGTAATGAAGTATAAGGATTAGCTAAGCCATTGATGAAATAATATATTGATGACATACTCTAAAAGAGTATGGAAACACTGAGATATATCAAAGATGTAAGGACTAACTAAGTTCATTAGAAAGATTCGAGTAAGCTAGTTAGAGCTGAACAGATTCTTAGTTAAAGCCAAGCTAGTTCAACTTTAGTATAAGCCAAGTGATTACTTAGATGCCGAGTAACACCAAACTCTTTAGGTGCCAAGTAGCAGCAAAAGATAATGAATGCTGAGTAGGTCTTTAGGTGCCGAGCGTTCATAAATAACATTAAGATGTCGAGCACCAGTAAATAACATTAAGATGTCAAGCACCAGTAAAGATAAAATTAAGAAGCCGAGTAACACAAAAGATGTCAAGTATAAATAAACCAATAATATCGAGTTGCTGCATTATTTTGAAAATTGAAGATTCGCCAGATCTAAGATGACATGGTAGTTAACTAGAATTTTTTGAACCAGATAGAAGATAAGAATGATGAGCCTGTGGCATAGAACACTATGTAAAATGTTTTTTCCAAATGCAAATTGATTTATCATGAAGTTTCTAGAAGAAAAAATTTGGAGGGAAAACAATACCATTTTCTCAAGAGTAAATTAAGATTTGAGTAGGAAATGAAGAATAAAACTTCTTTATAAGGAGTTACAGGTTAGAGATCAAGTGCGCATGCAAGAGAGGGAATTGGTCATAAGTGTAATCATGCAAAGAAGAAAAGAGGAGTAAGAACAGAGCATCAAGAATCTCAATTGATCAAGTGACTAGAGAGATTGCATTGACATAATGAGCAGAAGAACTCAAGGAGACAGATCTTGAAGGGTGAACAAGCTGTCTACACTACAAAGGAGGAAAGCCAAGCAAAGAAGAGAATTGAAGAAGTGATCTAAAATCTACATAGTTAGGGTTGTAATTTTTATCAGGTCAGAACCCTTCTAATACTTTCTTACCATTGTATTGGATATTGAAACCCTACATTGCTCGGTTAGCTTAATAGCTAGGTAGATAAGCCTTAGGATAAGGATAAAGAGATCCCCAGGAGAAAGACAAAGAGATCCTCAAGAGAAGGATAAAGAGATCCTTAGGAGAAGGATAATGAAATCCTTAGGAGGAGGATAGGAGATCCTTAGAGAGGGATGAAAGATTCTTTTGAGAAGGTGACTGAAAATCCTATGGACTTGGGTGAGCCTTACAGCTCTATGTAAATCCTTTAATAGGGTGACATTCCAAGTTAAATGTTCTTAAATCCTTTAACAAGGTCACATTTAACAATGTTTTGTAGCCTTTAATAGGGCAGACCATCAGAAGTGGTTGAAATCAATTGTGTAGTTATTTTGTGGGTATTATCCCCACTCTAGTTTTACCTTCTTATTCTTGGAGGGTTTCTGGGTTATCAAATCCTTAGTGTTATGGTGTGATACATGTTTACTTTTCATGGTTGTTTAAATGTTCAATTGCATACATGATAATTTCATTTATGTGCCATTAAAGATTTGTAAAAAAAGTTTTATTGGACATCATTGGACCTTCAATAACTGATTCACCCCCCATCCCCTCTCAGTTATTCTAAATAATTCTAACAGTATATATATGTGTGTGTGTGTATATATATATATATATATATATATATATATATATATATATATATATATATATAAACATATAGAGATACACACACACACACACACACACACATATATACATACATACATGGAAAAACAATGCACTTTCTAAGAGTTTATAATTGTTCAAAAAAACTAATGTTTTACAAGAAAATGCACCTAAAGAACTATTAGCTTAGAAGCAAGAACATGGTGTTGAAAGAGTATAAAAAGTTCTTGACAGAAGAGGTCTACAAGTAAGGGTGTTGAGCAATCTTTAAAACTTGAATGCTGAAATGAAAGCTATCAGTGATCAAACACCTATGCCAAATTTATAACACAATGTGAAGTTAATTTTAGATAAGGTAGAGGAAAATATTTATAATTTTTATAATCAAAATTTAAGGCACAAGAGTGAAGGAGAAGGAGTGGCTTTAGAAAGAGAAGAAGAAGGAGTTTATTTAGAAAGAGACTGCACGATAGAAACAACAACTAGACAACATAGAGGATATTATGGGAGCCACTGAATAGAATCCAAGAAAGTGTTGTGGTAGGTACTATGACATTGGAATCATTTGCAAGTGTCTTTGAGAATTTACACTCGAAATATCAAATTCTTATAGGATTATTTCAAGTATTACCACAGTCTCCTTGTGATGATCCCAAGCATCAAATGCTTATGAGTGTTTCAAGGTTTGGAACCACTTCAATATGCTATACATGGTTTAGAGTTAATGTCATTGTGGTAGAGGCTTCTGCAAGGGAATGAGCCCCATGATTATGGCATTTATATAGAAGTAGAACTTGCCTCTTCAACTCCTTACACTCAACTCTTCATAGAAGTTATTCTATAATTCCTTACATATGCAATTTTATCACCTTGGAAAATTGTATTTGATCCTGCTAGGTTGGAACAATAGATAGTTTATTTTATTTTACCTAATTCTATAATAGTTCTACAGGAATTTGTAACTGACCCAGATAATCAACAAGTAGACCCATTTAACCAGGTTATGGCTAGTTTCTTTCTAAAAATATCTTCTATGTTTCTTTTGTGTAAAATTTCTTGTGAACTCTACCCATTTTTCCTAGTCTACATTATTTTTGTGGAGGATCTTGAGGTAAGTCACTTAGCATGGATTGAGTGAGTTTTATTATTATTTTATTTGGATTCTAGAATATGTATGCAGCTGGATCAATTTTTCTTTTGTACTAAGATTTAATAAGCATGTTAAAAAGGATCTCTAAATATATATGTTTAGAAGGAAATACAAAGAGATTCTTATTTAACAGGAAAAAAAATGAACATTTACATATCTCCCTTGAAGATAATCACAAAGCTAGGGCACATCAAAGAAATCACACACCAAGGACACAACATGGCAAAAAAATTATAGAGCAAGGGCACGACAATGATATATAGAAATCACAAGGGTGTGGCAAACAAATCGTAGAGAAAGCAAATGAGAACTAAATTTAGAGATACACAGCAATGAAATTGTAGAGGAAGGGCACAGAAACAAAATGTAGAGATTACAAAAATGAAATGCAACAATGACAAGGGCATGTCAACATTCAAATCTCTCCATCCTTGTTTGGAGCTCTCCACCCTCTTTTGCATGCATCTCTCCACAATTTAAAAATTAATGGGGAATGATTTGTCTTTTTTTTTCTCTTTTTATACTCATGCAAGCATCATAATTATGACATGAATATCAATATTCTGATGCTGTTGTGGACAACTGCAAAAAGAAAACATGAAAATGACCACAAATTATAGTGTGATCGCAAATTGTTGTTGTAATTTGACCCAAAACATTGTATTGTGAGGTTGCAAATTGACCTACTAAGGAATGAATTGATATTTTAGAAAGAACTTGTGGAAAGGATGAACAATCCCAATGAAGCATTAGCATACTTTGAAGAATTGATGAGATCACCTAGGTCATCTAGTAGTACTTCTAGACTAGGACATATATAAAATTTATTCATTTACCAAACAAGGAGAATCATCCAAGTGTGTAGAGATAAGGAAAGAAAAATCAAAAGGAAAACCTACATGCAATCATTTTCATAAACTTGGACATACTACAAACATTTGTCGAGGCAAGAATGGTAAGTGGTTATTGTTTTTATTGCAAGAAGCAAGGACATCAAATATATGAGTGTAGATCAAGAATAAACAATACACCTATTGCACCTAGATTTGAGGGACATTGTCAAAAAATTTAAAGGTTTAGATATAGAGCATATGACTATAGATCATAGGAAAAACCTAATTGGATGAATAGAAGATAGGACAATGTACCTAAGAAAGTTTTTTCTAATAGTCACAAGATTGGACATGTGAGAAATAACTACAGGAGTCGAGCACCAATACTAAATAATGAACACAACTAGGGTAAAGGTAAAGTAGATTTTGAACAAACAAACAAAGAGATGAATCAAGCCTGGAAAAAAAAGGTAGAAGCTAAAAGAAGTGGAAAAAATGAAGTTAAGATAACCCAATCCAATGGACAAGGTGATCACACCACCTCAAACTAATCAAGAAAGGTAAGTAAGGAAGTGTATACTTAAGGATTTATCTTACATTAGTTCCTAACATAAATTATGAAAATTTTCATATCTAAATGAGAAAAGATGCATTAGAACATATCTATGGAGAGAATAGTGCAAAATAATTATTTACATTGTGAGTGTCGAACATCAGTAAAATTATCCATATTGACTGGGCATTGTAATATGGATTGAGTACCACAATGTCAAATAGATGTATAGGCTAAGTTAGATAGAATTGATTGAGTTATATAATAGATAGAAAGTTCAAAAGTGTAGTAATGGGTGAGAGAGGTGGATTCCATCTAAAAAAAAATGCAACATTAATGGAGCCCCTATTCCTAACTTGAATGAATGGAGGTATGTATTGATAATTTGAAGTTATTTTACACAGCTTGCATTCAGATTTTGAGAGCACAAAGTGATTTGAGAAATTAGTGAAGCAATTTTCAAAGGTGATTGGAAGAAAATTAGCAATAGAAGAGTGATCAAGTATTAATTTTTAGTTGTTCTAAGTTGTTCAAAAAGAAAAGTTTTAGAACCCAAACATGAGAATGTGACATCTTTATCATTTGCAGTGAAGAATCAAGGAGAAGAGGTAAGAAATTTTCAATTGTTGAAGAGTGACACTTATCCTCTAGCTAAGTGTCATGTTATTCTTAAGGTTTCCATGAAAGGTGATTCAATGGGTGTGTTATCATCAATACAACCTAAATCCATTATGATTCACAATGTAAGGAGTTTTTCTATGTGTAAAATTGGAAAAATTGGAAACTATGAGGTTTGTGTGGTGTACAAAATATCATGTGATGAAGGAATATTTAATGATGAGTTTAAAATCGTTGAGGGGAATGGGTTAACTCATACCCTAGAGTTTCCAAGAAATTTCAAAATTGAATGAATTAAAGTTGTGCTAAGAAGAATTCATGAAATGGAGTTGTGGTTAGAGAATGGACTTGTTAAGATCACAAAGAAGGTGATACACTCTATTACTAGCTACCCTATATTCCACAAGAAGAAAATAATGTGGTACCAAATCAAAGAAGTTGTTGAAGCTAATAAAAAAGTTGAGCAAAATAGACATAGAATGTCTATTTCTAACATCATTGATCCACTAGTCAAGTTTTTTATGAGATTAATCTCTCATAAGTTTTATTAGTTGAGCCAATTAAATAGTTTGCCATGTATGGCAATTGATCAAGTGCAAAAGGTCATGAATATGATCTTTCTGAATTACAACAATTGCAACTAGCAAAGAACCTAACATAATTAGAAAAGAGAAGAATTCAATGTGTGAGTTTGGATCACTGATATTGTGTATTTTCTTTTGCACTCATAATTATTTTTTAGGTATTGGGAATGTTATATGGGAACAAGGAAAACTTGTTACAAGGTAGATTATTAAATATAAAACGTAGTTGGGAGAAAATTTTGAAGATATTTTGTTAATCTCAAATTGGTTTTGACAAGTGAATATCTATACACTTAAGTCATTTACTTAGTTCATGTCAAACAAGTAACATATGTTGAGCATAACATATAAGTTATAGCATGCCACGTAAGTAGTGAGTGTCAACTCACTCATATGTCGAGTCACTCAAGTGTCAAGCAGATAGTATGTGCTGACTGATTCAGTTGCTGAGTAAGTAGTGCATGCTGAGTCATTTAGTTGTCGATTGATAGTATTGAATTCATAGTTAGTGCCAAGCACTTGGGACTTCAAATGTCGAGTAACACAGGTTTGACATAGTTGTTTGTATTGGTGCAAAGTACTATGTAAACTATTTTTGAGCCAACTTAAGTATTAATTTATCATCTTTTGTTGATAAGGATGAATCTTAAGTGGGAATCACTATGTATTACATGCATCCAATTAGGTAAAGGGAAGGTTTAAGCGGCAATATGGATGAATCATAATTGTTGATTCATACCTAACCCTATGTCACCTAGGTCTTCTTAAGGAGGAAAAATCTTATATTTTTTCATGAATGATTAGAGTGAGAGGAGGGGAGTTTGCATGTACAAATAGGACATTCATGGTGACCAAGGTATCATGATCTGAATTGCTTTACAGAATTAGTTAAAGGAGAAAAGAGGAAGGAAACAATGAACAAAAAGAGGCATCTGATTAAGAAGGATCAAGTACACAATAGTGTAGAGGTGATCTGACATCAAGAAATAGAGTGTTAATCATAAGATCATTGCTAAGACATTCTAATAGGTGAATCAGTTAAATCTCTTAACGGAGTAGTCCTAACAAGTTGTATTAAAATCCTCTAACAAGGTGCTTACTTAATTGTGAGTTGAAGTCCTTTAACTAGGCACACTTCTAATAAGGTGTTGAAATCCTTTAACAGGGTAAGACCTAATAGTCCTTGTAAGCCATTAATAGGGTAGACCTTTCATAGGGTACACCATGTTTCATGATCAAACATTGTAACCTTCATTAGATCCACTTTATTACTATAGTAGTGAAGATTTGTAGGTTTCATCCCCACCCCAATTTTACCTTCTCATTGGATGGTTTATGGGTAATCATATCTTGTGTCATAAATGTATGAATCTTTACTTATTTACATACTTTAGATGTATATGTTTTACATGGTATTTTACTTTACCTATTGAATTTTTAGATTGATGTATGGTGAATTTTTTTATGGTTTAAAGTTTAAAGCACTGATTCACCCCCCCCCCCCCCCCCCCCCCCCCCCCAAGAGTTTACCTTTCCTATTGTAATTTTGACAATTGGTATTAGAGCACAATTCTATAAAAGTAAAGCCTAATAGCTTTGACGAAAGATCTTAGTAATGGAAGTCTACAAGTTGCAAAAACTTATTGAGAACTAAGATATTGAAATACAACTCATTCTACATTGGTTGAATGAAGTGAGAGAAGATCTAAAGAAATCATTGAGAAAAAAAAAAGGAAATTGCTATTGAGGTGAATGACACACAATACCAAGAGATGGAAACTACTAAGCTATTTGCAAATGGAAACTCCAATGAATTCTATGCAGTAGTTGTAGATCTAATAGAAAAGAATAGAACCCTAGCTGAAGAGATCAGAAATCTTAAGATAGAGCAAGAATCATAAGCTATATTACAATGTCAGGTCATTGAACAGAAAAAGAAAGCTGTAGAGGATAAGGTCATGATTGAAGATGAAAAAGAGTTTTGACTAGTTGACTAGAAGAGAAATCATCATAAGTAAATAGCATTTCTCACATGCACTTTGAAACAATGAATCAAGTTAAGATTGCTAATAATGAAATAATTAGTAAAGACATTGAGATCACAACTCTAAAATTACAGAATGAATAGTTGAGCAATAATCTAAAAAGGGAAAAAGATTTTGCTGAAAGTTTCAATAAACCAAATGAATCCATCAAGTACTTTGAAAAATTTATGAGATCTCTATCATGCCCAAATTTTCTTGAACAACACACACACACACACACACACACACACACAATAATAATAATATTCAATTTTATTTCTTGGAAACAATTTAAGAAATATTTAAACTAAAATATGTTCATAATATTGAAAATTCCTTTTAGATGTACAATCATAATTGGATCCTTACATCAATTTAAAAATTACATGAAGATCTACTTTTGATTTTTTACAATACATAACTTTTACAAATGTTCATAATAAATCATCTTCAAATCTTCAACAAAAAGTGAAAATCTTCCAAGCTTTTCTTCAACACATATCCATTTAGAAAACCTATACAAAACAACCTTGTAACCCATGGAGAGCTCATCTCCCAACCTAGGTCTCTAAGAGACCACCTATTGAGCTTGGAGATCTAAGACCAACCAGGTAACAATCAAGCACACACATATAAATCAACAATACAAAATACAACATTTAACACCCTTTTGAGATTACACAATAGGTTACCAAAGGAACCAATAGAATGGGTGAAGGTGTGCCTCAAAACCCTAAGGAGAAGCCAAATATAGAAAACCAAATCTACCTTCACAAAGCATACTAAATAAATACCAACTCTCACAAAATTTCTCTCCTCCCCCAAAGTGCATAACCAAGTACTAGCATATGCAGCCCATACTACATTCTTATCCATCTTCCTTCTAGGGAAGAGACTCTACACTCAAGGGATAGGCCAAACTAACCCCATTAGTCGAAGGCCACTTCTTCCCTCCCAAGGTTGAGTGATGTCCTTCCAC
This sequence comes from Cupressus sempervirens, assembly GCA_028749045.1. NCBI lineage: Eukaryota > Viridiplantae > Streptophyta > Pinopsida > Cupressales > Cupressaceae > Cupressus > Cupressus sempervirens. The sequence continues at coordinate 847,952,230 of CM053785.1, forward strand.
ACCCATAATATCATACTCTCAAAAACTCAAAATGAAAACAAGGCAATAGAAATTCATCCACACCCAGCAATACAATAGGGACAATGAACAACACACATATGCATTTGTAGAAAAATTTACACATCTTTTGTTCAAAAGAAATAATACAACACATAGATTCCAAAACATTGAAAAAGCTCCAACTTTTCTCCAAGCTATGGTAAATGAACTGATTTGAGAAGAGCCCTCTATCCTTCCTTAATACAATCTCCAAAACTGAAAATCTAAAACTAGAGAGTGGGTGAATTCCTAACCTATTTTCCAATTTCCCTCTAAAAGATAAATATTTCTAATTGTTTTCCATCATGAAAGAGAATAAACACTTTAACTTCACCTAAGTTTCCCTATTTGGTTGGAATTATCAACTCACTGAAGATAAGGTCAGAATATGGGTAAGTCTTCTTCCGTTTTCGAAATACTTAAGAAGTGGGATTTTAAAAGTGTTAGAAAATAGATTTTAACTCCAGTAAAGCCAAAATTAAAGCCCTAACATATAGTCCTAACATGTAGGTAACTTAATTTCACTAAAAGAACAGTCTAAGACTCAAACAAGGCCCTCTAAAGTCACCCTAAACTTGAAATCCGAAATTTAATTTAATTAAAACCTTCATAAGATATTTTATGCAAGGGGATTAAAACTTAAACATTTCTAACTAGTTAGGAATAAGGTTGGGCATCTTTTGCTAATATCTCAACTTGACTTGCCACTCAAACAGATAACAACACAAGTGTCAAATGATACAATAAAATATGCATTTAACATTATGAGTGGCAAATCAATTTTCACAAAAAAAAAATCTAATCTAAAACATCCATTCACATTACATTCACAAAGTAAAATACTTAACAATGAGGTTAAGATCTCTTCATTAGATCTAACCTTGGCAATCTCAATTAATACTAAGGTATACTCTTGGTTCTCCATTTTACCATGGTTATTTCTTGCACACTCAAACCACATATCAGTAGTCCATGATAAATAGAACATATGCATATATAAATCCTCAATCAATTCTATATTCATAATTGAATAAACACATCAGGCATTTCTCAATTGAATAACATTTTTTTCCATTTCTAACCATTGTGCATATATAATACTACCTTTATCAAACTAAAAATGATATGACTCTTTTTTAACATTTCATATATATATATATATATATATAATCTATCTAACATTTATATTCAAACATAATTTCCTACTCATTGATAAAATAACCAACCAAGTACATGAATGCAACTAATCCTCAAGCATTATAAATAAGTTCTAACATGATAAATGATTACCATAAAATAAAGTGTCCCATAGTATCAAATAATCTAAGTAATAGTCCAAAATAGTCCAACATATAACAAGGTCTCAAAATATAAAGTATCTACAATTAAAAATATAAAGTATCTAAAATAAAAATAAACCGATATGATATGCTATGATGGGCCAGGGTGAGGCCTCACATCCTCCCCCTCAAGCATGAACATCCTCTTGGAGTTCATCAAAGAGTTATGGGTATTGAGCTCTCATATGTGTTGTGTCCTCCCATGAAGCCATGGCCTCATCATAACAATCTCACTGGACTCTAACCTAGTCCAGCTTCCTACCTCGAAGTGTTAGAGTCTATCAACCCAAAATATGAATGGGCTTCAGAGCTAAGTTTCTATCTTACTTCACATGTAAGGCATCCCAATCTATAACATGAGACTCATCATAAATATAATTCCTCAATACTGAAACATGAGACTCATCATAAATATAATTCCTCAATACTGAAACATGAAACACATCGTAAATGTGTGATAGGCTAGGTGGAAAAGCTAAACAGTAGGCAACTATTCCTATCCTCTCCATTATCTCAAATGATCCAACAAACGAGGTGTCAACTTAGAACCCTTTCCAAAATGGATTGGAGTTTTTTGTGGACACACTCTTAGAAAAACTCTCACCAACCATGTACTCTTTGTCTTCCCTCTTAGCAGAAACATACTTTCTCTATCTATATTGGGCCTCCCTAAGACACTACCTAATAAAATCAACCTATGGCTCCATGTCTCTAACTAACTATGGTCCAATGGATATTTTATCCTCAATCCTATCCCAACTCAAAGGAGTCCTACAAGGTCTACCATATAAGGCCTAATAAGGAGGCATACCTATAGAAGTATAATGGCTATTATTATAGGAAAACTCCACAAGATGAAGGTTATCCTCCCACTTGACCTAATGATCCATCACATACATCTATAAAATATCCTCTAATACCTGATTAACTACCTTTTTCTATCCATTTGTCTAAGGGTGATATGTTGTACTAAAATTAAGACTAGTACCCAAAGCTATTTGAAGCTCACTCTAAAATGAGGATGTGAATAGAGATTCTTGATCAAAAATGATCTTACGAGGGATTCCATGAAATCTAACAATGTCTCAAAAGAACACCTATGCTACTAATGGTGTTATAAAGGTAGTACAAATAGGTGAGAAGTGGGAAAACTTAGTCAATGTATCAACTATCACCAAGATAGCATCATGATGATGAGAAGACATAGGAAGGCCAACAATAAAGTCCATAGATATCACATCCCACTTCCACATAGGTATCCCATGTGGTTATAAAAGTCCCTTGGATGGCTATGCTTTGCCTTCACTCTCTAACACTCAAGACATCTAGCAATAATATTGGCAATTTGTACCCTCATCATGGGCCAGAAATACAACTGTCTCAAGTCTGAATGTAACTTCTTAAGACTCGGATGTGTTGCATATGGTGCTCAATGAGCCTCTAAAATGATTAACTCTTGTAGGTCACCCAAAGAAGGCACATAAATGCATCCTCTATGGCATAAAAGCCCATTGGGCTCCAAAGAATAGTCTACAAACTTTCCCACTAGGGGTCTCTAAGAATGTGCAATCTCAAAAATCTCTACATATAACTTATCTTTAGGAAAATATCGTAAGATTTTCTCTTTCAAATCTACAGTAGTAGTCATGGAAGATATCACATGTCATCTCCTACTCAGAGCATCTGCAACCACATTCTCCTTGCCCTTGATATAATGAACATCAAAATCATACTCACATAAAAACTCCATCCATCTTCTCTACCTAACATTAAGGTTTGGTTGTGAGAAGATGTATTGCAAACTCTGATGATTTGAATGAAGCTCAAAGTGGTGACCTAAGAGAAAATGTCACCATCTCACTAAAGTATGAACTTCTACTACAAGCTCTAGGTCATGAGTAGGATAATTTAGCTCATAATTCTTATGCTTCCTAGACTCATATGCAATAACTCTACCATCCTGCATAAGAACTGCTCCTATGCCATCCAAAGAAGCATCTGTACACACAACAAAATCTCTTGATGGGTTAGGCACTGCAAGTATTGGTGTGCTAGTGAGAGCTCTCTTGAGCTCTTGGAAGCCTCTTTCACACTTCTCTATCCACTTGAACTTATTTCCCTTCCTCTGAAGAGATGTAATGGGATGAGCCACCCTAGAAAACCCTACAACAAAGTGTCTATAATAACTAGCCAATCCCATAAAACTCCTCATCTCAGTGACACATTTAGGTGTTGGCCATTCTATAATAGCTTGAATCTTAGATGGGTCTACTAAGATCCCATCACCTATAATAATATGGCCTAGATAATGTATCTCATGTATAACACAATTAGTACATCACAACCCTTAATGAAGTGCTTGGACTAGGGTTAGCTATTACTTAATATAGAACATTAAACATGAGATAATAATAAAAAATAGCTCCCCAAACTAATTTTAAACTTCCTCTCTAATCTATGTTAGTTTTAAAAGAAAAACAATCCACATGTGAGCACCATTATATGTAATCCAAGGGTGCACTTCATTCTCTTAAATAACTCCTAGTCTATCATTGCGTGTAGAAATAAAAAATAGAGGTGCATAGGGAGACACATTGAAATAGGGAGAAAAGTGTAGAGTGAAACATATGGGCTCTATGTATTCCCCTCATTCTTATATGTGTTGCAATTTACTATAAGAAATAACTAAAATTATGTTATTCTACTTACTCCCCATCCTCATATGTGCCAAACTCATTTCAAATATTGAATTTTATAGCCAACAAACAACAAAGAATAACATGTAGTAATACCTATTTTTTTTAAAATGTGTACTTTGGGGGAAGATATTTCTTATCTCCTTAATTTTTGTAACCCACTCTATATATGAAAATCCATCTAACATTTATATTCAAACATAATTTCCTGCTCATTAATAAAATAACCAAAGAAGTACATGAATTAAACTAATCAGCAAGCATCATAAATAAGTTCTAACATCATAAATTATTACCATAAAATAAATTGTCCCATAATATCAAATAATCTGAGTAACAATCCAAAATAGTCCAACATATAAAAAGGTCTCAAAATATAAAGCATCTACAATGCAAAATATAAAGTATCTAAAATTCATATAAACTAATATGATATGATATGATGGGCTAGGGTGAGGCCTCACAATCTCCTAGATCTAACAATGATACATCTAGACTGGGATACACTAGTACTGAAGAAGGAGAATCATCCAAAACTATAGAACAAAGAAGTAACAAAGGTAACAGTCTAGAAATTTCTCCTCAAGAGATAAAAGATGCAAAGGTTGCCACTGATCCTCTTGTTGCTACTATTAGTGATGGCTAGACTATTTTCAGCTTGCCCCAAAGATGATTGTGCTCTCATGATCATGATGACTGCTTTGGCCACTTGAGGTTGCTTTAAATGCTCTCTTTTTTTATGAATAGTGATCTGGTTGTGGTCGTGTGAACCTATTCGTAGGTGATATTGTATCTCCCAGCCCTTTATGAATTGTATTCTTAGTAAATTAATAGAAAAGGACTATTCATCAAAAAACCTACTTGTCATAATTGTGGTAAGAAATGACATACTGCTAATGTGTGCAAGAGCATGAATGTTAAGTAGAAGAACATATGTCACTACCATAAGTACAACAAGCAAGGTTAGCAGGCACATGAATACAAAATCAAGACCATGCACACTCAAAGATTTGAGGGATACTATTATAACTGTTAGAAGTATGGACATAGATCTTTTGAATGCAAATCCAAACCCAAGTTGCCATGAAGCAAAGAAACAAAGGTAAAGAATAATGGAAAATCACATAATTGGGATTATAATACAAGGTATAGTTGTCACTACTATAAAGATTATGGACATGTTCCTAAGAACTAAATTAGAACACACTTTAGAAGTGGTTACAAAAGGTGGTTGAGTCAAACCATGTGTTTAGCTATTTGAAGACTGGTCAAAGCAATAGATATTTCCCAACAAGATCAAAGGCACCAAGTTGTGAGTTTGATAAAGGCAAAGGCAAGGTAGATATTGAAAATGTCAAAAATGAGATGAATAAGACATGGAAGACAAAAGAAGATTGCAAGACATCAAGTGCAAATGGGATCACTTCCCCCAATGGGTCAGGTGATCACACCTCATCAAATTAAACAATCAAGATGTATGTGGGATTGGTAATTGAAAGTAATACCATAAATCAGTTCCAAGGATTTAGTTTTGAAAATATTACATATGCATGAATAAAGATGAAAAGTGTTGTTAGAAATCAAGGATAAATCTTTAGTTTTGTTAGTTTTTCATGTTACTGCCAAGCATGAAAAAGTTTCATATGGTTTTTAAGAAAAATGTTGGTTGATGACAAGCTAATGAAAATGGTTAGTTGAGGTTGAGTTTTTAGTGGTTACTAAGTGTATTGAAAGACATGTGGATGTTGAGTGAGCTTGAAATCAATTGATGTCGAGCTTAAAGTTGTGTAAGAACTTAGCATCAAGCAATGTTTTAAGGGCTATTTGATTGATTTATGCTGATTTAAAATCATTTGAATTTGAAGAAGAACATGAAGAGCTGAAGGAAATCTAGAGAATTTGATTTGAGCATTTATAGGACATTTAAATAGTTTTTTAACACCATTTCAGTAGGATTTATAAGGTAGTTACCATGAGCTACACAGTTTCAAATTTCATAAACCCTAGATATATATAATAGCATCTAGTTCTTGTAAAGTGAAAGGTGTAGAGGGAAAAGATGTTTTGAATGTTTAGTTTATTAGCAATGAAATCAAACAACCTATTTTCAATGATATTCTAGACATAACCTATAATCATGATCCCTCCAATGTGTTGTCTATGATACCACCATGAGTCTTGATGATTGAAGATGTCAAGAATTGTTACACATACAAGATTAGAATCATAGGAAACATGGAAATTAGAGAAGAGCATGGGAAACTATGTGAAAATAGAGCATTGAAGGAAGACTACAAGAATTTTGAGAAAACAGGATTAACTTGTGCCCTAGATTTCCCCAACATCTTCAAAATAGAGTGGATCAAGATTGTTCTAAGTAGAACTAATGATAGCTCTATATGGTTAGAAAATGGGCCAGTTAAAATTATAAAGAATATTTTTGATAGGGTAATAGGGTATCCAACCCTAGATTAGCCAAAGACCAAGACAAGTGACTCAAAGTCAGTTATTGAAAAGAACATAGGAGTTGTATGGAATAAAAGGGGAATGACCATTGACACAATCATAGATCCCCTGATAACTTTTGTAGTGAGGATAATTGCACACAAATTTTATCAGTCTAGCAGATTAAATAGTGTACTTCACATTTTAGTGGATATGGGCTACAAAATTGTGAAGAAGGATCATACTTATTATCTTACTAAATTGCAATTACAATAATTTATTAAGAATTTGGGAGCCATAAGAAAAACCAAGAGTGCTCCGTGCAAATTCTAATATATTCTACTATGTATTTTTTTCTATGTGTAGAATACATTTCCTACATTTGGTAAGGTTTCTTGGAAGGTGAATAGATCAATTACAATTTAAATAGGAGAATTTATTGAGCAATTAGGTGATACCATTGAGTTAGTGATGACTATTTATTTTGAATATTTTAAGCAAACAATGAAGAAAAGACTAAGGATGTTTTATTCCTTGTTAATACTAATTACACATATGTACAAGAAAAAATTCCCAAGGTGAGATGGCTAAGGCCATTAGGTTATGAAATCAATTTTGATGAGGTCTCTATAGCAATCACAATATTACTTGTAGCAGAAGTGGATAAGGAAGCCAAAGCATTTGATAATTATGACTTGGCCAAATCAAAGATCACTATGGAGTTGAAGACTACTTTAGTGGTGAGAAAGAAGAACAAATGTGGAAGATAACATATGGACTATCAACATCAAAGGAAGATGACCAAACACCGATTGAGGTAGGAGAAGATGAAGAAGATAATAATGAACAAGGCATAGTTGAGGGAGTTACTCATATGAATGTTGATAATTAGGCACCAACTAAGGAATACTAGAAACCAAAATGGAGTGTACAAGTTACAAAAATGTTGAGTGCCAGCCCTCCATAGGTGATAAATGCAAACACTAAAATTTTCAAAGTAAAGGATGTTTTTAATAATATTGATTAGAACATCAATCCCCTTATAGAGGAATATTTGAAAGGGATACTTATCTAATCTAGTCTCTAGGCCAAATTATGTGACAAACCTATACTAGTAAGTGTAGATGAAATTCATAAGTTAGAGACTCTAATTGTAGGGAAGGAAGTGAAAACACAAGAAATACATATAAGCACTTCTCAAGTCACAAGTGTACAACCTTCACAACCCATAGTTGTATATCAAAGGAAGGAGACAATATGTTTCACTATAAGTACACTCATACAAGACACTCTAGTCTCAGGAAATGACCAAGAACTTGAAATAGATAAGGTTGAGATAGTTGGAGAAGACAAGGTGGAAACACTAGTAAATGATGGGACTCAATGCCAAATAGGCTAGGTAGATACACCTGCACCTCCAACACAAGATCAAGGTGGAACTAAAACCACAAAAGAAGAAGAGGACAAGTCTAAAGAGACAAGTTTGACACCCAAGCCAAAGGATCTAGGAGCAATCCAAGCACTAGTGACATTACCAAAATTAGGTACTCCTTCCAATCAAATGTTTTAGAGGTTAAGCATAGATGCTACACCATTAAAATTTTTAGTGCCAAGTCCTAGCTCATCTAAGGTAGAGGAGGTAATTAACTATGGAGATGTTAGCCTAGATGAAGAGATTGAATTGCCAAAATTTGATAATGTTGTAATAACAATTGAGCATGTGGGTATACTACAAAAGGCCCTACCAAAGAAGAAATGTCAAGAATAGCTTAGAGGGGAGCATTGGTAGAACCAAGCTTTGGTCGATATCAAAGAGATTTTTTGAGATGCATTTAGTTTTCCCACTCTAGATGAAACAAAGCCAATCATTGAATAATAGACCAATATAGTGGAAATAGTTAGTGACACAAACCTGGATACTAATGTCAAACTATTAGGATGGTCTGGAAAGAAGTTTCAAAACAAAGTAAATGAGAAGATATCCAATGGTATTGCACTAACACGTGTTGAGCTAGCAACCAAGATAGATAATGTGAAGAAGGTACTAGAGAACATTTTCTCTTTGTACACGAAATTGTGTAATCATATTCTCTTCATACAAGAGATAAGGAATCACATCTTGAGTTTGGAGAGCCAAATGCAGTCATCTAGTGCAACATTGCCCAAATCTCCAACTCAAAATGAAAAACACTTTAGAAACCAATTTCAATCCCAAAGTCAGTTAGCATCATTACAAGTAGATAAAGCCAATATAAGGGATAAATTTATTAGAATCTAGTCGACATTAACTCCCCACATGGAGACTTTACACGAGGAATGAGGCTATGTAGAAACACTTATAAAGAAAGACCCCAATCTTTCTATGTTAGCTTAGTCCACCTTCCTACTGAGATAGCCATTCAAATTAAGTCTTTGGAGCTAGCTAGTGATAAGTAAGAGCAATAGAGGAGCAAATAAGAGAGCAAGCAAGAAAAACAAAGAGATATCTATAACAAAGGGGGAGTAAGAACAAAGAGAGAGTAAAGAGTATCGATTGATACAAATCTACTCAATAGGAGAAAGATTTTGATAAAAAGTATAGACAGATCAAACAACTTACTAGGAGTTATAATATTTTGAGGTATAAGTCATGTTACAACATTTTGATATTTTGAAATCTTGTATAGAATCTAAATAGGCATCTATGTTATGCTCATAAGAATAAGATTATTAATATATGATCAAGTGTTTTTGACACTCATGTCAAAGGGGGAGATTTTTAGTCTTGGATTGGTTTTGACAAGTGAGTGTCTATACACTTAAGTAATTTACTTAGTTCATGTTGAACAAGCAGCATATGTCAAGCACAACATTTAAGTTAGAGCATGTTGAGTAAACAGTGAGTGACGAGTCACTCATATGCTAAGTCACTCAAGTGCTAAGAAGATAGTATGTGCCAAGCGATTTATTTGTTGAGTAAGTAGTCCATGTCGATTCATTTAATTGTTGGGTGATAGCATTGAAGTCATAGATAGTGTCGAGCACCATGGACTTCAGATGCCAAGTAACATACTATTGATATAGTTGTTTGTATTGGCACAAACTACTATGTAAACCATTTCTAAGCTAATTTAAGGATTAATTTACAATCTTTTGTTAATAAGGACACATCTTAAGTGGGAATCACCATGTATTACATGAATCAAATCATGTAAAGGGAAGTTTTAAGTGGTAAAAATAGATTAATCATAGTCGTTGATTCATACCTAACCTTATGTCACCTAGGTCTTCTTAATGAGGGAAAACCCTATATTTTTTCATGAATGATCAGAGTGAGAGGAGGAGAGTTTACATGTGCAAATAGGACATTCATGGTGACTAATGTGTTATGATCTAAATTGCATTGCATAATCAGTTAAAGGATAATACAGGAAGGAAATAGTGAACAACAAAGAAACATCTGATCAAGAAGGATCAAGTACATAATAGTATAGAGGTGATCTTACATTGAACAATAGAGTGTTGATCATAGGATCAATGTTAAGACATTCTAACAAGTGAATTAGTTAAATCTCTTAACAAATTAGTCCTAACATGCTATATTGAAATCCTCTAACAAGGTGCTTACCTAATTGTGAGTTGAAGTCCTTTAACTAGGCATACTTCTAATAGGGTGTTGAAATCATTTAATAGGATAAGACCTAATAGTCTTTGTAAGCCTTTAATAGGGTAGACCTTTCACAAGGTAGATCATGTTTCATGATCAAACATTGTAACCTTAATTGGATACACTTTATTACCATAGTAGTGAAGATTTGTGGGTGTCTTCCAACTCCAATTTTACCTTTTCATTGGAGGGTTTTTGGGTAATCATATCTTGTGTCACATATGTCTATGAATTCTTACTTGTTTACATACTTTAGATGTATGTTCTTTACATGATATTTTAGTTTACCTATCTAATTCTGAGATGGACATATGTTGAATATTTTTATGGGTTAATGTTTAAAGCATTGATTCACACCCCCCCCCCCACCCACCCACTCTTGGATTTTACCTTTCATATTGTAATTCCAACATATTCTAGATGCATATTTTTAGGAGTTCAAACTAAAGATGACAAAGAGATTAAGGATTCCTATATCCTTAGTTGAGAAACATTATAATCATGTATGTTTCTTATTTGATATAGATAACTCAATTGTATAAGAAATTAAGTTGAGGATAGCCTGGCTTAAACCTATTGGCTATGAAATTGGAGTTGATGATGTGAGTGCAAGTGTCATTGCACTACTAAAGGAAGAAATTAATGCAAAGGTTGAGCCCTTTGGAAAATTTGAAGACAAAAAAGCTAGAATAATTATTGATATCAAGATTACTTCCACTAATAAGGAGAAGGAGGATGATTCAAGAACTAGAAGAGAAGCTAGGAACATAGTCCAAAGGAAAAGAACCTTTGATGCTTATACAAGGTCTTGCAGAAGATGAGGAAAATGACAATGATGTTGAGGAAGAGGAAAAGAATGTAGAGAAATAGTGTAAGGTCCTAGCACTGGTCACCAAACTAGTAAAGAAGGATAAAATAGTGAAAATAACTAAGCCTAAGGTTGCAAAGAAGATGACATCCAAGCCCCTCTCTCCTCCTACACCACAAAGAGCAAGGACCAAGGCAACAGTAGTAGTAGCAAGTGTCAAGCCACCAGATGAGAAAGGAATGGTAAAGATTATCACACCTAGTGCCACAAGTGTAGAGAAGAGAAAAGTGCTAGCCACTATAAGATAGATGAAGAGGAGAATGCTAGTGAAGCTAAAAGATATTGAAGAGGAAGATTTAGAGAGGACTAAATCAAATGAACCTACTCATCACTGAGTCATTTTACCTACCAAACCAAGAAATGTTGATGAAGTATGTGCCAAGGACATAAAACTTATAGTCTTATCAAGAATATGATATGTGAAGTATGAGACATTGAGTAATGATGAGAAATATAAATTAGAAGAGGCCATGACAAAAAAGATGGCTAATAATTAGCTTTCCCCTATAGAATTTAAAAATTAAATTCCAAATGATTTGTTTAATAGACTTGCTAGAAAGTGGCAACAATAAATAGAAGCTGAGAATGAAATAAGAGAAGGCACATCTCACTTTTGATATACCAAAATGAGATCTAGCAAATCTCACTTTTGAGAAAACTATTATCTTGCAAAACATCCTAGCAAGAAAGAAAAATAAAGAAGAGCTTAGGCAAGAGAAAAAATAGAAATAGGCGTTGCATGATATCAAGGACATATTTATTGATGCCTTCAAAATTCATACCATCAATAAAAGGGCCCCCATTATCTCTTAGTTTATGCAAATTATTGATAAATTCAAAACTGAAGATATTGAGGCAAATGAAAAACTAATGGCATAGTTTGAGAAGAAATTTGAAAAGAGAGGCATAGAGAAAGTTTCTACTATCATTTTAGTTAGAAAAGTAGAATTGTGGGTGTTGGAATTATGTTATATTTGTCATTAGTAACAACACTTATTCAATTCTATATGGTTACTAAGCTCATCATTTAGTCTCTGGTATTTACTAAGCAATTCAGTGTTAGCCAAGTTTCATAGTTTATACTGAGCATTCCTAAAGCTACCGAGTGAGTGTATAGTCCAATAATGTTTATCGAGAAGATAGTGTTCACTATGTTGGAGTTGATGAAATCCAACTTTGAATATGCCCAAGATCAACTACATGTAAAAACCTGTCAAAGAGAAGCCAAGGAGAGAAGAGCGTGGAGCAAGGGAAAAAACCCTAAATGGACATGAGAGAGAAGAATATATTGTAACACAAGAAAATATGTATATACAATATGAAAAATGTCATATGATGATGTTGTGATACAATGAGGGAGCTCGAATATAAAGAGCTCTAGGAATCTTCCAGAACAAACTAGAAGATGCTAGGAGATAAGTGTGACAACTAAGCATACATCCACATAAGGTGGAAAGTCCTCAAACAATGTGAGAGGATAAGTATGAATTAGGAGAGAATAAACTCCTGTATTGTCAACAACTTATAACAAAATGCTAGGCTAAAATAAATAAATAAATGCATTTACTTAAGTAAGCTTAAGTAAATAGAATAAATAATTAGTAAATTAATTATTTACTCTAACACCCCCCCTTAAGTGCAACTTAGGGAAATGCCTTAAGCTCACAAAACTAAGATGAATGCAAAATAGGTCCCGACAATGAGGCCATGTTAGGTACCCATGTACAATGCAACAAAATTCAAAGAGATGAAACCTCTATAAATGAGGAAAGAGAGAAAACCACATGGGAAAAACCCTCCCCCAAAAACAGGTAAGAACCTAGTCAAGAATTGAAGAAGCCTCCAACTAGGGGAATTTCTCCTAAAATAGTAACAAGAAGGTGATCATGAAGAGCATCACTAAAGCATGAAGAAGCTGAAAATATGCCAAACTACTGATCTGAAGAACCTCCATGGAAGAAGAAGGCATGAACAGAGCATGTCTATATGGTAGATGATCCATCTCACTAAAATGCATAGGTAGCTAGCCACTGCAATCGCCTTATACATAGGATAAACCACTAAATACATAGTTCACACTATCAAACCATCAAACCAAGATGCATTAGAATAATAGCATAAAACCCCCTTAATGTAGATGGGGTGTGATGATAGGCAACTAAGAAGGTGGGCCAAAGTTTCATGCAGATGAACCAAGAGCAACGAGAGAGGAAGAGGTACAGACACCTATCAAGACACAGTCAAACTGACTCTACATGGGGCTAATGTCATGAAAGGGACACTCACTTGACAAAGTGAGAAGCCTAAAATAATAAAAAACTATCCCCCTCATGGTGCTTTATGAAAATAGTGCATGTATAACTAACTCAAAACAATGTTCATGATCCTCGAAATGCAAAAGTGGTAATTTATCTCAGTGTAATACATAAAACTGCTTCAAAATGATAGCTAAAATGATCAAAATAAAAAAAAATCTCTAACAAAACAAAGTACAGCTCAAAAGAAAAGAAACCATGCCAGGAAAATGATCCTCGGGACTAAAACACTCAACATATCCACCATATAGAAAAAATACCAAAAATATGATAGAAAGAGCATGGGCCAAAATCTAAGGAAAAGGACCACATTTTTGAAAAGTACATAGAACCAACTTTTCAAAAATATAAAGTTTTCAAAAAATTGACAAGGGATGTAAAAGATATGCTTGCCGGAGTCAAAAATTGAACTTCAAACTTCAATTGAAAAAAAGGGCAATAAAAAAGCATCAAAATCTAAAAATACCTACACCAATTTCTCCATCTTGAAACCAGATTTTTGGCACTTCTTTTGGATTGGAAAAATGCCTTTGTATGCTCAAGTTATGGCCAAAAAACTGAGAGAAGGTCAAAAATGACCTAGGAGATGTGCAAGCAAGGATGACGATGCAGTGTTGACATCATCCTGATGCCAACAGAACCTAGCATTAAATTTGATGTCTTGCCAGCCATCAATGAAAAATGAGGCCATGTGGCAGCCACATGTCAATGCCACATGGCTGCCATGTGGTGGATAAGCTGATGTGGTAGGGTCCATGTCGAAATGTGCCACTTGGCACCCATGCCACGTATCACCTTTAGGTTCACTGTGATTGGGAAGAAGACCCACATAGGCACTGATGTAGTCTATGAATAGGGAGGCACCACATGTCAAGCACAACTTAGTCACTAGCAGAGTGGTAGGGAGGCTGCAAAACCCAGTCGAGCATAGAAGAGGGGAGTTTTGACTAAGGGTAGCAGACGCAAGGGTGTAAAAAATAGAAAATCCATCTGTAACAGGAGAGGCACCATCGGAGGAGTCTAGGGAGCCATTGGCGGAGAAATGCAAACAAGTGGCGGGTAGGCCACAGGGGTGTTGCGGTTGTCTAGCCAGTGTTGGGGGCCCACAGGCTGAGCACTGGTGGTATGGCGGTGGCCTTGTAGTGGCGTAGTGGCGGTCACCCTTTCAATAAAAAAAAATTATTTTTTTGGCTCAAAAATCATCTGTACAGTCCATGCGGAAGCCTGCAACTAAAATTTTTTTGCCTCCCAGAGCTCTGTCTCCAGAAACAAAAAGTTTTATATGAATCCTGACTACAAACAGCCTTCTAAATCTAATGGTAGCTTTTTTTTGGGCTGAAAGTGATCCAAAAAATTATTGATCCCCTGATTTGAAGGAAAAATGCACAAACAAACTAGGGTTTGTGACTCCAAATCATGGCTTCAAAAATTCTTCAACAAAGAAGCAGCAGGGAGGCTCTGATACCATGTTGGAGTTGATGAAATCCAACTCTGAAGATGCCCAAGATCACTTGCATGCAAAAACCTATCAAAGAGAAGCCAAGAAGAGAAGAGTGTGGAGCAAGGGAAAAAACCCTAAATAGACACGAGAGAGAAGAAGATATTGCAACACAAGAAAATATGTATATACAATATGCAAAATTTCTTATGATGATGTTGTGATACAATGAGGGAACTTGAATATAAAGAGCTCAAGGAATCTTCCAAAACAAACCAGAAGATGCTAGGAGATAAGTGTGACAACTAAGCATACATCCACATAAGGTGCAAATTCCTCGAACAATGTAAGAGGATATGTATGACTTAGGAGAGAACAAACTCCTATATTGTCAACAACTTATAATGAACTCCTAGGCTACAATAAATAAATAAATGCATTTACCTAAGTAAGCTTAAGTAAATAGAATAAATAATTAGTAAATTAATGATTTACTCTAACACACTAAGAAGATAGTGATCATTGAGCTTCATAGTGTCTACCAAGTCATTAGTTTGTGTGTGTAGGATTAGAAAATGGGTTAAATGCATAACATACTATGAGAAAATCACAAAACTCAATAATCATACGTTAGCACCCACTAGTCTACCATGAAAGCCAAACTAATAAAGAAAGCAATAGAAACCCCCTCTTTCATTTGTAGCTCCCATGTCCTTCTTTCTTCTCCAAATGATTGTAGCTCAAAAAATTTCCTATAGTGCACACAAAATTGAAGCAAAAGTCTATGATATGGATAATGCCATGAGAATAATTGAAGTTTTTATTTGAATGTGAGTAAGGAGTGAGAAATCTAAAAGAAATTAGGACCTAAAGGCTTCCAAGACTTCAAGAAGACCTGAAATGAGAGAAAGATACTAAAAGAAATTAGGACCTAAAGGCTTCCAAGACTTCAAGGTTGATAGGTATCCAAGGCACTAAAAGCCACAAAAATACCTAGGAGTTGGATAAATGATGATTGATTTGGGATGTTTGATATGATCTAGACTAATTAGGACTGATTTCGAGTGATTTCTAGTTGATTTGGGGTGATTTTGAGTTCATTTGATATGATTTTGAGTTGATATGAAATTGATGTGAAAGGGGATACAAATGACAAAATATGGTCAATCTGGCCAAAAGATCAAAGTTAGTAGAATGATAAAATGGGACAAATTAGTATGAAGAAGTGATTAAGTTGTATATGTGAACCATTTTTGAGCATCTACATTTTTCCCCTCTTTGATACAATGTGATTTAGAGTGTTGTATCAAAGAATATTTGATGAGAAAGCCACAACATGCCCCAGTAGGGATGATATATATGGGTGCCCCCTTGATAAATTGACTAAGATAAGCATATGATAAGTCAATTTATCTACAACAATAAGACAAAACCATAGGAATTGACGGATCACATATTAGAGCTAAGATGTGAAAGTTATGAGGTCTAGAGTGCAAAACAAGGTCACTCCAGAGCCCGAGAATGATTTCATGGGTTACCACTCAAGAAAAATACAAAATGATGAAAATTATTTTCCACAACAAATATATGAATACAACACAACTGATGGATTGCAAATTTGAGTTAAAACGTAAAAGTTATGGCCTCCAGAGTGCAACATAGGGGCTCTAGGAGCAGTTCTAGGTATCCTAGGTCCCCAACTGCGCCCAAAACTCAACCAAGTGCATCATTGACACACTTGGTAAGCCCAATTGTGCCATGACAGTACCAAGTGCATCAACGATGCACTTGGGAAGCCAAAGTGGTCTCAGAAAGTGCAAAATGTGCCCGAGAAGGCTCTGGGGGCCAAAATCAACACAAATGGGGGCAACTAGGAGCCCAAGAGTAATTGCAAGGATTAATATTCCATAAAGTGACCAAATAATGAAAATTATAGCTCATTTTTTTCACAAGAAATATATGAGTTCAACACAACTGACGATTCATAAATCAGAGTTGAAATGCCAAAGTTATGGCATCCTGAGTGCAACATAGGGGCTTTGAGAGTAATTCTGGATAACCTAGGTCCCCAAGTGTGCCCAAACTCTACCAAGTGCATCAATGACATAGTTGGCATGAAAAAGTGCATCAATGATGTAGTTGGGAACCCCAACTATTCCCTAAAAGTGTAGATTGTGCCCTAAAAGGCTTGTGCCCTAAAAGGCTCCAGGGCCCAAAAATATCCTGATTGGACTCGGAATGCCCCAAAACTGTGTGTGCATGCCCTAAATGATGGAAAGATGTCATAACATGAGGGGAATCATAAAAAATGGTCATATTTGGTCAAATATAATGAGACAAATTTCAGACTAAGGTTGAACTAGGTGGAAAGCCACAAAAAGTTGATTGACAGTGCAGGATGATGCAAGAATGCATGAATGCAAGATGAAGATGATTTGGTGAATCAGATGACATGATTATGGTGATGGAGAATGAGATGAGGAGATATGATGGAAAGACTTTTGCTTCTATAAATTGCACTATATGTCAAATGGAGCTTTATTTTGATATGGCAAATAGAGTGCAACACATCATGGCATAAAGGGCCAGAGCGCAAATGCAAGCCTTTTGCGTAAACAAGCACGATGCAAATAGAGAATGACCTTGTCCTTCCTGAGGCATATGTACATGCCCTAGAATCTTAAAGGTACATTATAATAGACAAAAATGGAGAAAGATGACCATGAACCATCTCGGCCAGTCTCATAGATTAGTTTTATATCATCCAGTGGCATAGGAACATGATCAAAGAAAAACAAAGAAAAAAATAAATCACTCACTAAACAGCATGAGCAAAAAGCTATCCTTGTCCATTATTACTTTGTTTTTTAGTTTTTTAGGTGTTGAGATGGTGTTTAAAATGTTGATGGTGTGATAGTTCTAGTTTTGGATTTAGTTGATAGGTTCATAGTGATATGTTGGATTGATTGTTGGTCACGTTGTCTAGATAGGGTGATTCTCTTGAAGGTGTAGTGCTTTTTGATATTTTTTCAAGACTTTTAGATGAAATCAAGAATGTCACTGACAAATGCTGAGAAGATATCTGTTGTTGGTGCTGCTAGCTGATGAGCTTTAGATCCATGACTGACCATAACTATGGAGGATTTGTTCTGAGTCTGTAGCTAAAATCAAACCACTAGAAAGGCCTTGAGAGATACCATCGCATACCGTATGTAAGACAATGTCTATCTCTTGTGAATCAAGAAATCTAAGGATAATTGGGTCAATAGAAATGTCATGTGGGATGTCACTGATGATGACATATGTAAAGGCTTGTTTGATAAAGGATTGATTTTGTTTATTGGACAAAGTAGGTAGTTGGATTTGGGGATAAACAAAGGGATATAAGGGAGGGTCGGGAGGGTTGAGACCAATGACCTTACGCATGAACACTGATTGAGAGAGCTCCAAAAGACTTTGTGGCATGTTGAACACTGGAACACTAATATTCATGGCATCATATTTTTCATTTTGTATCCTTGGGGCTTCTTAGCTTTTGATTTTTTATGGTCTAATGGTGCCTTTCAATTTTCACCAAGAGACCTATGCTTGTTATTTCTTTCTCTTCTTTATTTGTAACTAGAAGGTGGAGTAGGCTCCCCAAAGTATGCCAATGTGTTCTCTTTAGAATAAATTGCTTCTTTATGATCTTCAATCATAATTCCTTCAAATTCTATTATGAGAGTGCCATCATCGTCGAATTGATCAAAAATTGGTGGTCCACATTGGTCCCAATCCAAAGGTTTAGGATAAATTGAGGGGGTGTCATCATCAGTGCTAAATGGGCTTTGGTTAAAGCTATAGATATGGGCATTAGATTCTATTGTATCATTGGGGTTATCCTCAAAAGCTAGAGGTTGTTGGTTTTAGGTGGGATATCCTCAGATGCCTTTTCATCATTCAAAACATCTATAGTCTTACATGTAGGTACCATAGTACTAGGAGGACGTATTCGTAATGGTTTAAATCCAAGCCCCAAATTAGGAGGTTGTCCTTCTGTAGTGATAGGTTCAATGATTCCTTGTTTATGAGATCCAAGACCACTATACCCATCATAGCCTTTTTTCTGCATGATGGTAAACCCAAGTCCATACTTGCTAGGAGATATCAAAGTGGGTTCTCATTCTTCTTTTTCTTTCTCAATACATACAGATGTATTCTCATTGATAGAAGTATAATTCTTTGTACTGATGGGAGAAAATGGTGACTCCCTAATGTGAGAGACTTGAGACATAAAGTACTCTCCACACCCATTTTCTTCAATCTTCATCTTTTCCTTGGCTTTACTGAGTATTATATCGACATCCACATACTTAGAGGGATTTTTGGGTTGCGCTTCATTGTTTTTTGGGATTTGGAATGCAGTAGCATCTCTTTGATTAGCACAAAACTAGAAAGGATCTGGATTACCAGGGATGGTAACCATTATGTTGTGATAGGAAAACTTCAAACATTGATGATATGTAGAAGGGACTGCTTTCATAGCATGAAGCCAAGGGCGTCCTAGTATCATATTGCAATTCATTTTGATGTCTAGGACATGGAGCAATGTGTCTTTAGTAGCTAGACCAACTCTAACAGGTAATATGATGATGCCCCTAGAGAAGCATTCACCATCATCATAAGCTTTTATTGTGATTCTTCGAGATGGATCCACATCATCTTCAGAATAACCCAAATTGTTGACAACCTTAAGAGTACAAATGTTTAGTCTTGCTCCTCCATCTATTAAGACACATCTGACTTTGGCATTATGGATGAAGACTTCGAAATAAAGGGGATCATTATGGTTAGGTTTTTCCTTAGGAATATCATGGGGTGAAAAAGTGATATGTTGTGATGCAGATAGGTTCCCAACCATGGCTTGTAATTGGGAAACATCAATGTTATTTGGGATAACTGACCCTTTAAGGGCTTGATCCAAGATCTTCTAATGTTGGGGAGATGCACGCAGTAGGTCCAAAATGGGTATTTGTGCAAGGGTTTTTTCGAGTTGTTCAACAAGGCTATAATTAGATGAAGTAGGAGTAGTAGGTCTACTTAGGGGTGCAAGTCTAGTAGAAGCAGTAGGTCTAGATGGGGCTCCAGGTAGGGTGATCTTGCTACATCATGTAGTGATAGCACAACGAGGGTCTTTAGCCTTCAATGTGAATGTGGATATTTGGAAATCAGACTCATTAAAGCAAATGAATCTTGTAGTCATAGCCGGTGCATATTTAATTCACATTACCTTGTGAGTTTGAGTTTGAACTTTAGGGTTTCTCTTTGTCATGATTACCCAAAGGATCTTTGAAAATAGTGTGATCAAGATTGGATGCTAACAGTGATGGATCAACTGTGATTACACCATCATCAATAAGGTCTTGTATTGCATGTTTCAATTGGAAGCAGGATGAAGTCTTGTGTCCTTTGGTGTGATGGTAATCACAATACTTTTTTTCATCCCACCAATCTGCTTTAGTTAATGGTTCATCTTTGATTGGGGGTAGCTACTGGAAGTTATTACTCAGTAAATGTTGCAATGCAGTCTCAAGAGGTATCCTCAATGGTGTGAATTTTCTATCTTTGGTTCGAGGATGTCTTTTGTCTTGTGTGGAAGTCTCAATTTTTTGTTGTTGAGGTGTTGTTTGATTAGGAGTTTGTGAATTTGTGGGGTTTGCACCTTTCAAAGTCAATTGAGGTTGTGTTGTGCTAATTGTTCAAGCATCCACAATTCCATCATTAGTCACGTTCTTGTTTTTGGAGAAAAATTTTGGCTTGTCATTAGACAAGTTGGTATTGGTATTGTCTTTGTTTGTCTTGAGGATTCCCTTAAGAATAAGAGCATCTTCAATACTAGCCCATTTTTTCATTAGTTTAGAAATGGTGCTTGGACTCTTGATTTTGAGTTCATACATTAAGTCTGGGACTAAGTTTTCAATGCACAGGTTTACTTGTTCTTCAGGAATGTCTAGTGAGCATTGACTAACTAGGCTTCTCCAACGCAGTAAGAATGTGATGAATGATTCTCCCATCTTCTATTTAGTTGAGCACAAATCAAAAAGTATCACCTCATTTGTAATGTTAAAGGCAAAGTGGGAGATAAACTTGTCTACTAGCTCTGACCAAGATTTGATATTACTAGGAAGTTTGGAGTACCATTCAAGTGTAGGCCCACCTAGAGAACGATGGAACAATCTCACAAGGTAAGTGGGCTCATCACTGAGTTTGGTACATGAAGCACAAAATTCTCAGATGTGATCAATAGGGTTTCCTTTTCCATGGTATTTTTCAAACCTTCGAGCCTCAAAGTGTCTTGGGAATGGAGGCATATATAGACTTTTATCAAAAGGGTTAGGACGTAGGTCCCTTTCTATATATAGAGCCTATTTCTTTTGGACGCCCAATGCCTCGACTTGTTTGGAAAGTTTTTTGAATTGTTGTAATAGTTCTTCATTGGGGTTTTGCATGATGGTCTTTCCTTCAAGTCTTTTGTGTCTATGAGTAGACCGTTTGCTGTGGCGAGAACTATGTCTACTTTGTTCTGACATTTCTATGTCTGATGAGTCTGATGAAATGTCACTAGGTGGTGAAGGTATGTTGGCACCTTGAAGACAATAAGGTCCCTATTGTTGGGGAACTTTTTGTGGTATTTGATGTGGCACTTGTTGTGGGGTTAACTATGATTGTTGTACCATGTGTTGTTTTCGTGCCATGTGTTGTGGTTATTGTTTGGATACCTCTATTGGTTGTATGTGAGACCATGTGTGTGCTTGTTCTTGTAGAGGTATTTTTTGAGGTTTTTGCGGCACATGTTGTTGTTGTAACAAATGTTGCTAGTATGCAATCTGTTTCTCAAGGCGTCTTTAGTATTCCAACTATTGCTTGAGTTCATCTTGTTGTTTAGCAAACATCATTTTTTGTTGTTGGAATTGCTGCTGAAATCATTGTTGATAAATTGTGTGTAAGTCAAGTGGCTTCACATCGGATTGCATATTAGGAATGTTGGATGTTTGCCCCACTTGCGGTTGTTGTCGTTGTGGTTGATGTTGTTGTTGATATGTGGGATGTGCGTCAAGCAGATGTAGACTTGGTTGTTCCTTGGAAGTGTTTATTCATTGTACCATTGTAGGTTGTTATTGTCGTGGGGGTTGACTAAGTCCTTGAGAATTGAATGTCATGTTTGTATTGTTGTTTTGGTACCTTTGTGTTTTAGATGTTCCTTATTGTGACATCATATTGACTTGACTATGAGATGCATTTCTATAGGGAATGGTTGTAATATCAATAAGACTTTTCCTTTGTGTGTCCATAGGGATGGTTACACTTGATGTTTCACATGTTGTACTTATGAGAGGCTCTATAGCGTTTGATGTCATAGCACTTGGTAAAGTTAGGAGCAAAGGTGTACTTTGTTGATTTGCCTCCAAAGAAGGTATGTTTGGCATTCCTAAAGAAAAAGTCCCTTTAGGTGCATCTTGTTGTTGCATCATGTGGCTAAAATCAAGTCTTAATGTCCTTTTGGAGTGTTTAGGGATTGGTGGTATTTCATCAAACAAGGGATTAACATTGATGTGTTCAAATTTACTTTGGAGGATTTCAATAGTTGACTCTTGATGGGACCTTATAGGTGCCATTATTGTGTTTGAAAACTCCAAAGGTTGTTTTCCCTTGTCTAAGTCCAAATTTATCATGGGTTGGATATTTTCAATTGTTGTGTTGGTTTGGTTTTTTGACTTAGGACCTTCCAAGTTTGCGTTTAATTTGACAATTTCTTGGGCTGCCAAACATTTGAAGTTCTTGTGAAAACTTTTGTCTTGACATGCCCTAGCCATTTATTCATCAATGATGCCATAATCAATGTCAAAGTCATCACTAAGGTGTACAATACCTTTTTGTATGTTTGATGTGTTAGGTTGGCTAAATTCAAAGGAATGTGATTGTTCATCTTTAGGTGTGGTTGGTACACTTCCTCCTCCTAGTGGTATTGGCACAAATATAGGTTCAAAGTTAGGACTCCATTGAACCATCCCATGTGTTGGGGAAGTGTTTGCAGGAAATTTCATGGTGGGTGCATTGTTGAAGGTTTTTTGTGCCATAGCTTGATTATGACGATCTTGCAGATACATGTTCAAGGGGTCTGCTAGTAATGGTTGTGATGCCTCGATTTGGTCTTCATCAAAGGTTTGTTTGGTTTTCTTTCTCTTTTTCTATCTTGGATGAGGTTTTGGTTGTGCTTGTGCATCAAAAAAAAAAGGTTGATAGAGTTCCTCGGGTATTTGAGCTGATTGTGTCGTAGTAAGTGCTGGCATGATACCTAAGAATGCAAATGCAATGGAATTTTTAAGTGTTTTGCGTGATTTAGAGTGGTGGGTATGCAAGATATGAGTGTTTTTGGGATTTTTAAGTGTTTAAGAATGTTATGCAATGTGAAAAAATGATAAACAGATTATGTTTTTGATGTGAAAAGTGCAAATGTCCTAGGGATGTAGTGCAACTGCAAATGCGTGGTGATGTTTTGAAGTTTGACTAGAGGGGATGAAAATGACTCTAAGGTATGCAAAATGACAATTAGGGTTATGTTTTGGACTTCCTAAGGATGCTAAAGGTTGATGTAAGAAATATCTATCATGCATAGGGTGATGTTCTAGGGTTTGTAATGATGTTTGGGACATGCAAAATGAGGGTAAATGCTCAAGAAGACAATTTGGTTGATGGACAATTTGATAGGGTTTGGTAGTGAAAATGATGCTAAGAATTTTGATCAATGCAATATGAAGGGTATATACCACTAGGGTAAGTCAAAATGATGTTTGGGGATGCTAGGGATATGATTATGCTATGACAAGAGTATAGGGAAAGTTTTTTGAATTTAGGTAAAACCTTTAGAAAGTATTTTGCCTAGGAGTTTAACCTTGTGATAAAGGACTTTGGATCTTGACCAAGAACTAATAAAAGATGAAAAGATCAAATTGATAAAAGATGACAAGGTCAAATATATCAAGACATAGATAGATTTTGACCCAATAATATGACAAGAAAAGATAAAAAAAGACTAGTCAAGATCCATTATCTGTCAACACGAGGAGATACTCTAAGACTCATACTTTGTCTAGATTTTTGACTAAATTCAAAAGATTTTGGGGGTTCAAAATAATGTTTTGGGGGCTCAAAATGGTGGTGATGCTGAGAAGATATATGATATGGAAAATTCCTATGATGAAAAATGGGATTTTGGGTGCAAGATATGGTTTTGGGTCAAGTGCAAAAATGGGGAGGTCTAGAGGCTCCTAGATGCAGTTGTGGGGTCCTAAAGTGCAGTTCGAAGGCCTAAAATGGTCATGTAGGTACCCAAGTGTGTCCTAAAAGTGCCAAGTGCACTCTAAAAGTACCAAATATTTCATTGATGCACTTGGAGCCAGTTTGGGCGCAGTTGGTAGTTTTTGGGCACAGTTGGTAAGCTAGGAAGAATGTTTGTTGATTCTGAAGGGTATGGTTACCAAACTGATATGCCAAGAAGCTAAGATGCTAGGGTTGATGTTAGGATGGGTTGGGAGATGAAAAATGAAGTTTATAACATATATAATGATGTCTTAAGTTAAGGTGATGAAGATTAGGTGATGTAGAATGCAGATCTGGGCAAGCTAGTGCAAGGGGAGCTAACCAGGTACCTAAGGACACTGTTGAAGACCCAAAATCTTATCTGGAACCCAAAACTGGATCTCAGGACCACCAAGTGTGACCAAATAGTGTAGACTACATCAATTATGTAGTTGGGGCCCAATTGGGTGCAGTTGGTAGTTTATGGGCGCAGTTGGTAAACTGTGCTGAAACTAAGGCAATTCTGGAAGCTATGATTCCAGGATTGATGTTACAGAGAGGTCAATAGTAGGGGATAGTGTTAGGACTAGTATGAATGCTCAAAATGATGCTTAGGACACTTGAAAGGATGGTTAAAGTAGTCAAGATGATGAATAGGTATACAAAGATGCAAGGTGGTGAATGCAAATGTTGATTGTGAGATGGGAATGCAAAAGCTAAGGGAGGTAAATTAAACCTAAAAGGATGCAATATGAAAGGTAATAGATACTAAATGAGGACTAAAAGGTGCAATATGAAGTCTATATGATGTATGAATGAGGCTTATACTAGGTTTAATGCAAGTGAAGTCTATGCAAGTGTGAGATCTACATTTTGCCAAGCACATTTAAGAGCACAAGTCGCCATGTTTTTCAAGGTTCGAGTGTGTTGAACCAAAGTTTGCAAAGTTTGATAAAGGTTGCAATTTTTTGGCAATGTGTGATGTTTTGACAAGTTCAAATGATATCCAAGGTGTAAATTTAAAAGTTTGGCTTTTA
The DNA here is from genome assembly GCA_028749045.1 of Cupressus sempervirens. Classification (NCBI taxonomy): domain Eukaryota; kingdom Viridiplantae; phylum Streptophyta; class Pinopsida; order Cupressales; family Cupressaceae; genus Cupressus; species Cupressus sempervirens. The sequence goes on from CM053785.1 coordinate 847,977,393, forward strand.
TCTTGATTATGTTTTACACACATGCAAGACACATTAAGACAAGAATAGTTGTTGTTAAAAGTAACAAACACACCACAACCTAGGCTTTTAGCACTGTATCCACTGAATTCCTAATTGAATAAAAGTTTAGCCACACTTATCTAGAGTGGAAAACCTAGGATCTTGGCACCACAGGTTCCCCCTTACAGTCCACTCACTTCTCGGGGCTACCAAGATCTGCTTCCCAAGGGGCATGACTTCCCAAGGGACTGTTGCCTCTACTAAGGACCGCGAGAATGTAGGATGTCTTCATGGGCATGTGTGACCCCTTGAGCTAGAGGATAGAAAGGATTTTGGCCACTAAAACATGGTTTTTAGTAAGGGCATTCCATTTGGCAAGTGAATGATAAACTTTCGTAGAAGGTCTCCCAGCCTCGAGAACCGAGGTTTGACGTGCCAAAAGGGTATTGGAGGAGAGCTATCACACAGCAATACCATCGACACAGCTTTTAGTGTAATCAAATTTTATGTAGTGGCTGGAATTTTGACCTAGCTTTGGCCCATTACTACTTTGAGGTCATCCCCTGGCATACCCAATATTGAGTATCTTGGTCCAAGGTAGGCCTCCTATAGAAGTTACATGGATTTCTCTTACACCCAAGATCCACGAATGGCGAGGGGAGAGGATACGTGCAATGAAAATTCTATGGATTTAACACTATTGGCATGCCAAGCAGAAAAGAAAAAGGTTCTTTTTAAGCACCAAACGAAATGTTATCTAATCTAGGAAATCCACACACATAGTTTTGAAAGACACACAAAGTCTTCGACAATGTCTTCAAAAGCACACATTATAGTTTCTTATGATCACATCTTCATCCAACGATCACCACATGCTGCAAATTGACCATCAGTAATACAAAATCATCTAATCTATGTCCTAGAGAGTGATAGGAACCTTAGATGTAGATTATGATTGATGCATATGCTTACTGTGAACCCGGGTGTGCTCTGACAGAGCAGATGACTCCCTAGAAGGCCAAAATGGCTTAGAACACTCCCAAGTGTGCCTAGATAGTGCAAACTATGTCAATGATGTAGTTTGGGCCTAGTTGGGTGAAGTTGGTAGTTTTTGGGTGCAGTTGCGAGGTCAGGTGCAAAGTGTGGGGAAATGGTGCCTATACAAGACCCAGAAACTAAAATTTTCAAAGCTACACTCCCAAGTGTGCCCAAATAGTGTAGACTACATCAATGACATAGTTGGGGCCTAGTTGGGTGTAGTTGGTAAGTTAGAAACAAAACAGGAGGTTTTGGTGGCTTTTGGACTCCTAAAATTGCTCCTAGGGGTCCCAAGTGCACCCTGACAGAGTAGAGTGCACCCTAGGACAACAAGCTAATAGAATGCATGAAACAAAAGCATATAAGCATTTTGCTAGACCCCCTAATTAATCTAGGTGTGAAAAGGAAGAGCAGATAGTCATTATACCCTTCCAAGTGAGCTCCTTCGTGCACCTACAAGCACAAAACATGAAAACCCAAGTTAGATATGCATGTTCATGTCGGGTTCACCAAATGTAGGACCAGAAAATGGGTTAAATGCATAACATACTATGAGAAAATCACAAAACTCAATAATCATATGTTAGCACCCACTAGTCTACCATGAAAGCCAAACTAATAAAGAAAGCAATAGAAACCCCCTCTTTCATTTGTAGCTGCCATGTCCTTCTTTCTTCTCCGAATGATTGTAGCTCCAAAGTTTCCTATAGTGCACACAAAATTGAAGCAAAAGTCTATGATGTGGATAATGCCATGAGAATACTTGAAGTTGTGATTTTAATGTGAGAGATGGAGTGAGAAATCTAAAATAAATTAGGACCTAAAGGCTTCCAAGACTTCAAGAAGACCTGAAATGAGAGAAAGAGAGTCCATTTTATAATCAACACTCAAAGTGAGGGCATTGGATTTGTCACCCATAGATATGCAATGTGGCGAGAGATTCCTTTGAGAACCCATGACACATATGACAAAATATGCCAATTGTAAGATTCTATGACACATGAAAGTCAAACATGGCTAAATGTGGAAGAGAATCTATCACGCATCATAAGACACCTCAACCCACTTAAAGCCAAGAATCTATGACAAAGAAGCCAAATAGAGACATGCGTAAGAGAATAAGAATATTTTATTATGACAAGTCTTATCCAAATGTCGAAGGAGAATCTAGGAGGTGTCATATCCAAGTGTCATGATGATGCAATATTTTATGGAATATTCGAATTAAAAATCCACTTATTCCACAAAATAAGAATTAGTAGAAAATGGAATTAATGATAGAAAATGGAACTTAGGAAATTGTACATTTCCATGGTTTGTAGATGATGAACCAATTAATTAACAAAATTAATTAATTGAGGGTGATAATTAGAAAGAATAGGATTAAATTATGGGTTATTTAATCTTATAGAGAAAATTAGTAGATAATTGGCCAAATTGATTAAATGAATTGAACCATATCCTTTGATGAAATTGTGACAATGATGGATATCGAATAAGATGATGGAAAGTAGACCAAAGCCATGGTCAAATTGATTGATAGATTGAAATTGATAACATGCCAAGGACACATGACATGAATTGGTTGATATGTAACATTTAATTGACATTGTAAATGCTACAAGATTGAAATTGATTGATAAGGTTTGATTATAATAACATCGACGGACATTGTCAATGTTATTAAAATGGTTGATGATGCCTCGATCAGATATTGAAAGCCTCAAAAATGTCAAAGATTGGATGACATGAATGATAGTTTGACCTAGCACTAAGAGCCGTGATAGTACTAAGGTCAGATTGATAAGATTGATAGGTCTCCAAGGCACTGAAAGCAACAAAAATACCTAGGAGTTGGATAAATAATGATTGATTTGGGATGTCTGATATGATTTGGGCTAATTAGGACCGATTTCAAGTGATTCTAGGTTGATTTGGGATAATTCTGAGTTGATTTGATATGATTTTGAGTTGATATGAAATTGGTGTGAAAGGGGATACAAATGATGAAATATGGTCAATTTGGCCAAAAGATCGAAGTTAGTAGAATGAGAAAATGGGACAAATTAGTATGAAGAAGTGATGAAGTTGTAGATGTGAACCATTTTTGAGCATCTACAGTGTGATGTGAAGTCAATGTCTACAAAGTGATGGATGTGTAGTATTTACCAAGTGCTAGCAAGGTAAATAAAGGATTCAATATCTACCAAGTAACACATATCTACCATGTCTCCAATGGTTACCAAGTTTGAAGCTAAATCGTGTGATTAGTATGGACTATGCCTGTACTTCTATTGAATGCATGATAATGCCAAGTAATGTAGTGGATGTTGAGTATCATAAGTTCACCAAGTCAACTTACCAGACCTGACTTTCTACTATTTGGCTGAGTCATTAATATTTTGTTTACTTGTGTTTTAGCTAACCTTTCTATTGTAAATATTGGAATGGTATATATGTAATGTATTATATCATTTGCAATATATGCATGAGTATATCAAAGGATGGATATGTAATATTTTGAAGAGTGAATACAAATTAATAGCAAAGCAGAGTATTCAGCAAGGTCGACAAGGAGCAGTAGAGATATATCAATCACAAGAGGTGATATGTACTTCAAAGATCTAATGAGCAATCAAGTTGTAAGTTAGATCCATTGTTTCATCCTAATAGGTGAATCAGTTTTCTAAATCCTTTAATAGGGTAGACTTAACAGTCTTTCTTTAAATCTCTTAAAAAGTGCATACTTCATTGTATGTTTGTAAACCTCTAACAAGGTTAATCTAGTAGTCCAAATTTCTCTTAATAGGGTAGATCATCAGAAGTGGTCTATGTAAGCCCTAATAGGCCAACTTTATATTGTAGTAGTGTAGTTTTGTGGGTATCATCCCCACCCCAGTTTTACTTTCTACTTGGAAGGTTTCTACATCACCAAAATTTTGTGTTCATGTGTTATGAATGTTTATCTTTTCTCATGCATGCAGAAGATTAGATGAATCAATGGTGAATGATTTATATTGTTAAGTGTTGATTTAATAAAAAGTTTTTGAAGTTACTAATTCACCCCTCCCCTCTCAGTAACTTATCAACTCTTGATTATTTCCAACAATTGGTATCAAAGCTTTGTGGTTCTTAGGGAAAAGTTTTATAGCTTAAGCAAAGATCAAGGACAATGGAGATATTCAGACTTGATAAAGCTATTGACAATGAAAAGCTAGATCTGGAGATGGCCATAGCTCAACTCAAGGAATAAAAAGAACATCTTTCCCAATCCTTTAAAAGAAGGAAGGAACTTGCAAAAAAAATGAATTACCACAAGTATGTTGAAGAAAAGATTGAATAATTTTTTCCCTCAAGTAGTTCAAATAAAGCAAATGAGGCAATCAAAGAACTTCTAGAAATGAATTGCTCTCTACAAGAATAGGTAAGAAAATTGAAAAGAGAACAAGAAATTCAATCAATAAGATTGTGTGAAATCTTGGAACAAATAAATAAGGGAAGTGAAGACTTGGAGGTAAGGAACAATGCAAATCAAAGTCAATCCATCTAGCAAGAAAGTCTTATCAATCAGCTCTTGAATGCAAATGAGGAAATCATGAATTTGAGATCTGAAAATGAAAGTTTAAGAAATGATCTAATCACTAAAAGACAGATCAATGAAAGATTGAAAGCTAATATAATTTTTGAAAAGAAGCTAAATGAAAGGATAATAAAATCTCAAGAAAACATGGATCAATAGACTCAAAAAAGTGAGTAGAATCTCTATGAGATAAAAGGTAAAGCAGGACTTGGATACAAAGAAGAAGGTGAATCTTCTAAGCAAGGTGCCCAAAGGAATCAAAGACCTACTTACAATAATTGTGGTAAGTTAGGTCACACATCAAACAAATGTTGGAGCAATAGAAAGGAAAAATTCAATGGAAAATGCTACAATTGCAGTCAACAAGGTCATAAAGCTAATGAATGCAAGGAGAAACCAAAATTTGAAGGTAAATGTCACAAATGCAAGAACCAAGGTCACAAGGCATTTGAATGTAGATCCAAACCATTAAATCTAGTTGAAAAACTTGTCAAGGAAATATTTGGTTGGGACTATAATACTTGGTGTAGATGTCACTATTGTGGAGAATATGGACACATTGGCATAAACTTTGGAAGGCATCACTTGAGAAAGAAGGATACAACAATAAGATGTTATACATGCATAAAACTTGTTCATATAGCTAAGAACTACATGAATATAGGTAAAGTTGAAGATGAAAAGAAAGCTAAAGCTGATAACATCAGAAAGTAGATAAGACAGTAGCAGATTCCAATATCTATCGAGCAAGCTAGTTCAAATAATTGCCATGTCACTCAAGAAGTGGGTGACTCCACCATTTCAAATTAAATTCTTAAACGAGGAACTGGAATTATATTTTCAAGTCATATCTCAAGTAGTTCCAAATGAGAAAAAGTAAAAGATCCAAATTAGTATTTTAGATATAGAGGGATCACATGAAATCAGGTCATACCAAGCAAGGTTGGTCACAAACTCAATCGAGTTAGGTCGGGAGTAATAAAGGTTTTTTTTAGATGTTGATTCACAAGCTTCTATTGATCATAGTGAGTGGATGATAGTCTATCATGCACTACATCATTATGGTTCCAAGCATTAATGGATAATTTTCATCAAAAAGGGAAAACTTTGACTTCATTTTTCATCGCAACTTTAGAATATAGAGCAGAGTGATTCTAGGTGCATCCAAGCAATTTCGAGCAGATTTGCAGTGAAGATTTGTTTGAAAAAAAATTTGCATTTACCAAGCAGCCATGGCATCTAGAGGCAACAGTAGTAGCAAGGAAAAAAGAGGATCTAAGATGTTGGTAAAAGGTGTGGAATGGAAAGTGCCAAACTTCAAGTTAGTACCAACAGTTGTAGAGTCACTTGACCCAAATGGAGCTCAATCACAAATTACTTCCAAGGTACTTCTAATTAACAATAGTCACACTCATTTTAAGTGTTATGTTCAAGAAATTTTTTACATTAGAGATGGATAGTGCCCTAGGAGAAATGTTTGTTGATGGTTTCCTAAAACCTGAGCATAAGCATTTAAAAGTCAAAGAGTTAACCCACGTCCCGCATATGCTCAGGAGCTTCCAAATTAAGTGGATTAGGTACATTCTCAATCATATTCATAATAGTCAATTGTGGTTAGAACAGGGTATGTTGATCACAAAGAAAATGTTATATAAGATTATGGGTTTTCCCATGCTAAGTAAAGCCAAAACTACCAAACCCCTAGGTTGGGAAGAGCTTTAAAAGAAAACCCTAGCCAAGTGGGATGGTAGAGGTCTAAAGATTAGCATGGTATCTGACATTGAATTAAGATTTGGCATTCACATCATTGCTCACAAGATTTATAGCTCCAGTCATTTGAATAGTGTGTCATGTGAGGTAGTTGATCTGGCGTATAAGGTTGTAAAGAAGAATTTGGATTTTGATCTATCAAAGTTATTGTTGAAACAATTGAACAAAAAAATAGATAGCATTAGAACATCAAAGAATAGCCCCTATAAATTTGGTTCTTTATTAACATGTCTTTTCTTTTATGTTCAAAAGTCTTTCCCATCAAAAGGTCTAGTTTTATGGAGGAAAGATATTCCTATTTTGTATCAAATTAATGAATTTATAGCAAAAATGGGTGAAAAATTTGATAGTGTTATGGATAATTACTTTGAAGCTTTTAAGAAGAAGATGAATAATAGGTTCAAGATTCCTCCTAAGCTTGTTGAGGACTATAAAGATGATGTATGTTTTATGGTTGATTGTGATAGAGTGTATATTCAAGTAGTCTGGCCTACAATTGCATAGGTGAAACCTCTTCCATATGAGGTTAACATTGATGAAACCAAAGATAGCATTGAAGCACTGGTGAATGAGCTAGTAGATCCAAGGCAACCCATTTTTGGAACTTATGAAGAGGCAAAAACTAGAATTGAGCTAGAAATCAAGCTACCCTAGGCTATAAGCAAAGGCAAGAGGAAGGTAGCCCAAGTTGAAAATTGCAAGTGGCCTTCTCATGCTTGCTGAGGGAAAAGGAGAGGATGAAGAAGAATTAGAATTAGAAGAGTGGGAATTTGAGAAGGAGGAAGAGCTGGTGAAAAAGAAGGGTAGGATAATCATTACTAGGCCACCCAAAGCTTCCACAGTTGTATTCACAAGAAGATCTAAAAGGAAAGGTGGCAGTGAAGTTATTCTCAGCAAGCCCCTACTTACCTTCCATGAAAGTTTCAAATAGATGGAAGAAGGTTTAGGCATCACAAACTTCAAAGCTCTAAAGTTTGAAACAAGAACATATGCTGAGAAGATGAAAATTAAAGAGCTAGTACTTAGTTAAATGGGAAAATGGAAATATTCCCCAAATTAGATTGCCCCTCAAATTTCAAATGAATTATTGGCAAGATTGCAACCTAGGTGGGAATCAGTTGTACAGATAGCTAAAGACATATATGAGCAATCACTAAAGAAATTCCTACCGAGTTCCATAAATGAAGAGGTTAAGGCAGCCATAAAAAATAATAAAGGTAAAATGATGATTAGATTCCATACATGTTTGATTTTGATCAAAGACATTGAGCATGTGGTTAGGGATGCAAAAAACATGTGGAAGAACATCTATCATCTTCACAAGCCCAGTGAAGACCATGTGGAAATTAAGGATGATGATGATGAAAGTGACAATGAGGAAGAAGATAAAACTCCATGTGTCACCATTGATGCTAAGGATTATAAGGAAGTGATGAAGGATGATGAAGAAAAGAAAGAGGAAGAAGTTGATTAGGAAGACAAGGAAGGAGATGAAGAAAGTGATCCAATGAGAATAATAGCATAAGTTATAGCCTCCTTTACTCATTCTCCACCTAAGACTACTACATCATCATGGTTGGAGATAGCATCAGCAATTGGGGTAGCAACTACAATAGATACATCATCTGTTCAATCACTATTTGCTACCTCTCAGGTCTAGGTATCAATAATGGAAGTGTCTACCACTTCATCTACCAAGCTACTCTCCTCTCCATCAACTCTTGATTCATCTACATCAGTAGTATGTGAAGCATTTAGTTCCACAATTTTGTCAATATCTTCAGTAGAATGTATAGTAAGTTTACCATCATCTTCAAAAAAAATTTCTACTACAACTTTATCAGCACCAACTTTTGTTCCAGTCAATTCATTTCCCACTCTTGGTCTACTCGACAGTTTGCTACTTGAGAGGTATAGCCCATTGTTTCTCTTAGTTGCATTATATTTATGCTTGTCTTTCATGGATATGGATCTTGAGCTATGGTACATGAGTTAGTTCTGATGGGTTCATTTGAGAGATGGTTTAGCATTGGTTATCTCCATTTGCATATGTTGTTATGCTGGTTGAGTTTGGGAGATGGTTTTATATTGAGCATATTCCTTGGATTAGGAATGGTTATTCCTTGGTTTAGGAATGATTTATTGAGTTTGATCTTCTTGTGAGAGGCTTACATCCATGATGAGTTATATGGTATGGTTTGGGTGTTGTTGAGGCTTCTTGTTGGGGTTTTATGGAGGAGATCATACTTGCACAGTTTACATCTAGAGGTGTGTGTAGAAGGACATGATGCAGGTTATGATTTGCATGGTTTCTCTGATCTTGGTTATCTTCCTGGATGTTTAGTTTTGCCTACATTGGATTTGAGATTGGTTAGAGCTTGTGATCACTAGTTTGTGCTCATGAATGTCATGTGATAGATGACATGGTTATTCCTTTATCTCTTTCCTCTGTTGGTTGTGGTGAACTTGGGAGAGCAGTGGAGACTTGTTATGAGAGTTATTCTTGCAGGATATTGGATTATGTATTGTGGATGTCCTTGATACTACATGGATTCACTTCTTTGAGATGTGTTGAGTGGATTGGTTATAGATTTGACATTATCCTTTGTAGTGGGAGCTTCTTGGTATATATGTGGCAAGTATTGCTCTTGAGGCTTGTGATTGTAGGTTATATATTGGATATGTCGATGATATGAGATTCACTTGTTATACCTTTGAGGTATGGATAGTTGGATGGGTTTAGCACTTTGTTGTGGGTGCTATTTCAGCTATGGATATTTTGACAACTACAGATACATGTGATTACCTTTGTATTAGGTTATTTGTGCTTGGAATTTTAGTTGGTATAGGATTTTATGATCTTCTAATGCGACAGGTTGGGTGGTTTTCTATTTGGATGGCTTCTATGTATGTCCAGTGAGAGTGGCATAATAGGAGGTGAGATCATTCATGTTTGAGATGCTGGATACTTTGATTTTGTTGCAGGTACCAGGATGGAGCACTTGGTGTATTTTGATCCATGATGGTGGATGTGCTGGGAGGGATTGTTCCCTTGTTCATTTTATGTCCCTACGGATTGACCCTATGCAATGTATACAACAAGTGGGAGATTTTTGAGATAATGGGTGTTGCACACATTGCATAATATTGTTATATTTTATTTTATTATGTAATGTTGTACCTAGATGGATGTGCAACATGTAAAGATTCCTATGGAATATTCTTGATGAGTTGTATTGTAACATTGTGATAATATGTCATGTAATTATTTAATATTGGGGGAAAAGAATTAAATGCCCAATATTAAATGTGGGGTCAGTGGGTTAGGTAGCACATGGTTTTAGCACATGGTTTATGTAATACCACTTAGTGGTTTTTGTGGGACTTGCTACTATATAACCAGCCACAAGGGTAGTTGTTGTAGAGAAAAAAGAGTGACAAGGAGAAGACAAAAGGCAAGAGTCGAGTGGGACAAGGCTTGACAGGTTAGCCAAGGGAGCATTTGTGAAGGTTGAAAGCATGGCATGGGATGTGTGGATTCATGCTTGTTCACATAGTTTTCTCAGTTGTGGCTATGGCCATGAAGGCTTCCATAGTTGTATGGCAATGGTATTTTTGCTGAATAATACAGGGTGATGGATGCTTTTGGAGGCTGGGTTTTTCCCTCAATGAGGGTTTCCCAGGGTATATCTTGTGTCACAATTTTGTGGGTATGTTGTCTATTCTCTTGCACGTGGATTTTAATTCTGTGTTTATTTTAGATCTATTATGGGTTATGTGGAAATGGTTATATTCTTTATTGCCAAGTTTCCTTACACAATCCAGAGTTAGCTAGGTTTCACAGTTCATACTGAGCACTCCTAAAGCTACCGAGTGAGTGTGCAGTCTAGTATTATTTACCAAGAAGATAGTGCTCACTGAGTAGATAGTGATCACTGAGCTTCATAGTTTCTACCAACTCATCTATTTGTCTGATGTGAAGTCAGTATCTATTGAGTGATGGATGTGTAGTGTTTACCGAGTGACAGTAAGGTAAACAAAGGATTTAGTATCTACTAAGTAACACTATATCTACTAAGTCTCCAATGGTCACTGAGTTCAAAGATATGTTGTGTGATTAGTATGGATAATGCCTCTACCTCTAATAAGTGCATGATGATGTGGAGTAATGTAGTGGATGTTGAGTATTAGAAGTTCACCAAGTCAACTTAAAGCATTTGAATTTCTACTGTTTGGCAGACTCAATAATATTTTGTTTACTTGTGTTTTAGACAACCTTGCAATTGTAAATATTAGAATGGTATATATGTAATGTATTATACCATTTGCATTATATGCATGAGTATATCAAAGGATGGATATGTAATATTTTGAAGAGTGAATGTGAATTAATAGCAGAGTAGAGTATTCTACAAGGTCTACAAGGAGAAATAAAGATATATCAATCACAAGAGGTAATCTATACTTCAAGGATCTTTAATCAACAATCAAGTTGTAGGTTAGATCCACTATTTCATCCTAATAGGTGAATCAGTTTTCTAAATCCTTTAGTAGGGTAGACTTGATAGTCTTTCTTGAAATCTCTTAACAAAGTACATACTTCATTGTAATTTTGTAAAACCTCTAACAAGATCAATCTAGCAGTCCAAATTGCTCTTAATAGGGCAGATCATCAGAAGTGCTCAATGTAAGCCCTAATAGGCCAACTTTATACCATAGTAGTGAAGTTTTGTGGGTACCATCCCCAACCCAGTTTTACTTTCTATTTGGAAGGTTTTTGGGTCACCAAAATTCTATGTTCATGTGTTATGAATGTTTATCTTTTCTCATGCATGTAGTAGATTAGATGAATTAATAATGAATGATTTATATTGGTAAGTGCTGATTTAATGAAATTTTTTTGAAGTTATTGATTAACCCCTCCTCTCTTAGTAACTTAGCATGTCTTGATTATTTCGAATAGTGGGTACTTGTATAGAATTTAGAAGAACTTATGAAAAGATACAATATCTGTACAATATACTTTGTGATGTTCCAAGTTTTACAAAAAAAATTTAGGAAAACATTCAAGGGCTTCAACCTAACATGAATAAATTAGGTAGTTCTACCTCTTAGTCAGCTAAATCAAGCTCGATGCATTATAACAAATTGTTGTTTGAACAAGAGAGGTTGGTCAAGCTTTAAAAAATTGATAGAAGAATGAGGGTCAAAATTATCTCTATCTAGACAATATCGATACCTTACTAGGAGGTTAGGCAATGAGAGCTAACTTTAGCAAAATATCTACTACATAAAGATCATAATCTTTCAATTACTGGTAGCCTAATTGACTTGGTACTCAATTTGGAGATAAAGATTCATGTTTTTGAATTAGCAAGAACCTCATGGGATCATGCTCTTTCCATGATCAATAAAATTCATAAAAAATTCATTAATAAATATGGTTTGATTCAAGCTACTCAACCCTAGAAGCAAACATTAAGTGTCAAAAACAAGGGGGAATTATTGATATATGAAAAAGGGGAAAATGAAATGAAATGAATAAGGGGTAATGATGAGATACAAATGAGAATGGAAAGACACAAAGATTGAGAGCTTAGATAGGTAGAAAGAAGACAAGGTATGCCAAAGCTACAATCAGACTTATTTGAGTCATATAAAGTATGTATTGTATATTGTATTGTTAAAAAGAAAGTTTTCAAGTTCTATAACAACTAAGTCATAGGCTTAGGGGGAGTACTAATATTTTTGTATTATATAGTTGTAATCATGATAAAGTGTTTTTTCCACTAATGTCAAAGGGGGAGATTTTTGGTATCTCTAAGTCTTGTTTTCTATTAGTGTCAAATCCTTAGTCATATATAAGTCAAAGTCAGTTGGTCATCACTACTACCGAGCTACTCTATATAGGTCAGGTCATGTAAAGACTTGTAAATAATAATGTATATGTTGAGCTCTATAAGATTCAAGCAATTATTTAGTCACTAAGTGCTTTCAATATAAGCTAAATATACTAAATGTCAAGCAAAAAAAGTACATAGATGATAAGTTATATAGAAGGAGAAAAGTCTAGTTAAGAATAAGCAACACATCAAAGAACACTTATGACTAAGCATCAAAGATAGTGGGTGTTGAGTAACACAAAGAAAACATAAACTTCAGGAATGACAAAAAATTTAATGTAAACCATTTCAATTTAACATGGACATGAAATTTAATGATCATAGATTTTGTTACTAATGCAATGAGGGAAATTAGGGCCAAAGAATCACCTAGCTGCCAAAGCCACCTGCAAGAGTAAACATAGTGAAAACACAACATGGAGAACAACAACCAAAGGAGATAGAAGAGAAAACACTTTATTGATTCATTAAATTAGCAACATACATGCCCAGTTATGAGGCCTTCTAGGTTACGGCTAACAATACAATTCAGACTTTGATCTTCAATGATGATCTTCACATTCTAACTCTCATGACAAAACTATCCTTTCTCTAGCTCCTACCAACTCTTCATCCTCATCAAATCATCATTCTTCTTAAGACTCTACCCAAGAACCCTTTAAATACTTGCATGGCCATAAGTTAGCCTATTACAAATTACCAAGTAAATAAACCCTTACATTAAATGCATAACCAAGCCACAAGGTTGCTAAAAACAAATATTAAATAAAAATACTGAATTAAATACATGCAAATTTAGCTCAAAATGGACCTAGACATAGACAAATCAGTTGAAGAAGGACCAAGGCAAATACTAGTACTCAAAAATGTTTGGTACATACACGAACTTGCCACCAATAAGGAACACAGCACCAAGAGGGAACTCGACACCCACTAGGAACTTGGCACCACCAGGGATCTCAACACCCACAAGGAACTTGGCATCAATAGACAACTCAGTAGCAACAAGTAACTCAAGAACAATAGAGAAACAAGAAAACATCTAGGATAGCAATGCAACCCAGGATGCTCTTGCATCAAACAATGGGGGTTGAAAAAAATGATTCTCTTGAATCATGCAAGTGTCACAACCTTAGCTAAGTCTAACTCATATTGGGAAATCCATGTAGCATCTTCAAATGATATATTCTTCCACTTCACCAAATACTCATAGTAATCTTTCCCTCTTGTTCTTCTACCAACTTTCTACTCCAATATCTATTCAACATCTTCAATCTGCTTCTAAGGATAATCATCTGATATAGCAACTTCATTATCTAACACATGGTACTTATACAAATAAAAAACATTGAATATAGGAAATATATCCATGTCATTGGATAACTCAACTTCATAACCATTACCACTATCAAACTTCCTTAAAATCTTATAATGTCCAAATTTCTTCATCTTTAGCTTATTGTATGTCCCACTAGGAAATCTACCTTTCTCCAAATGAACCATCAACTTATCGCCAACTTCAAAAAAATGATTTCTTCTAGACTTATCAACATTCTCCTTATACTTTTGACTGCTTTGTTCCAATCTCAACTTCACTTCCTTATGCAAAGAATCTATAAAATTGGCAAATTCTTTCCCTAGAACACTTCTCTTTTCTTCACTAGCAACATCCCTAAAATTAGATGTCTCCAATTCTTCAAGGCTTGAAAAGTAACATAAAACTCTTGATCATACACTATATACTTCCTTCTAGCATCATTCAACTTCTCAAATAGGTTTATCTTCTTGACTCAATATAACTTTCTTATTGCACAACCACTTACATCACATTCAACTTGAAATACATTATTGATATAAGGCAAAGCCAATATAGGTAACTCAACAACCTTTTTTTTAAGTCTCAAAACTCTTATCAGCTCCATGTGTCCACTTGAAATCCGTTTTATCTCATCTCATTTTCTTAGTCATAGCATTACAAACAAATCTAAAATTCTTTATGAACTTCCTATAAAAACTAGCCAAACCATGAAATGATCTTACCTCACCCACATTCTTAGGTGTAGGCCATTCCAAAATTGATCTAATCTTCTCAAGATCCATTCTCAAACCATTAGCTAAAGTCATAAATCCCAAATACTCATCTTGCATAAAAGAACACTTTTTAAAGTTAATCGTCATTTTCTCCTCTTTCAATCTCTATAATACTTATCTAACATGCTCAAGATGTTCTTCATTAGTCTTACTCAATCTCAGAATATCATCCAAACAAATAATCAAAAACTTACCTAAAAATCTCTTGACAACCTCATTCATCAACCTTGTGAAAGTACTACATGTGCATTAGTCAAAACAAAAGGCATTACCAACCATTCATAAAAACCATCTTTTATCTTTAAAGTAGTCTTCTATTCATCACCTTCTTTGATTCTAATCTAATGATAACCACTCTTCAAATCAATCTTGGTAAAATATTTTTCTCCACTCAAACAATCCATTATGTCATCCATTCTCATCATAGGAAGCCTATATTTCACTATGATCTTGTTGATTGCTCTAGAATTAGTACACATCCTCCATTCTCTATTCTTATTAGGTGCTAATATAGAAATTACATCAGATGGACTCAAAATTTCTTTAATCAAACCTTTCTACAACAACTCATGCACTTATTTGTTAAGTTCTCCATTCTCTGTAGGTGTCAATCTATATGGTGCTTTATTCAGAAAACTAGCTCTACGAATTAGGTCTATAATGATTAAAACTTCTTACTACTGCTAAACCATTAGGTATATCTTCTACAACAACTTCTTTATATCCATTTAACAAATTTTTAATTTATTCTCATACTTGGCTTCCATAAATTTCTAATTCTCAATCATTACTACATGTTACTTAGTCACCACTATTTTCTATCACTCGGATGCTACTGGTACAACTTAGCCTCTTAGGAACTACAACAAAATAGACTTGATTCTTATTCACTTCTTTTTCAAATTTCTTTCCATTAACCATGCAATTTCTCATAGTAGTACAATTAACCTCATCCAAAATTTCAATCAAAGGCATCAATATTTTATTTCTTCCACTCACCCAAAGAGTATATTGATTCAATCTTCCATCATGTATAGCATATCTATCATAGTTTCAGGGTCTACCAAAAAAAATATGATAACAATCGATAAGCATAATATCACACAGCAACTCATCAAACTAATGTCCAATATATAACTTCACAATACATTATTCACTTACCAATATCTTATGCTCATATTTTATCACTGAAACATGACAGGGTTTAGGATGCTTTAGCCTTTCCAACTACAAATTTGTAACCAACTCTTTTGATGCCAATTTTTTAGAACTTCCACTATTTGTGATCACCTTGCAAAATTTTCCAGCCATCTTACATTTGGTCTTGAAAAGACTTCTCCTTAGAATAGGTTCCTCATCACTTCCCTTATTACACAAGGTTCTTCTCAACATCAGATTTTCTCCAGCATCAAGCCCACTTGGTGGACCCTTAGTGTCTCCTTAAATTACAACATTTTTGTTACCTTTCCCATTTTCATAGGATTTATGCCCTACTTTACCACATCTAAAAAATTTACCATGAAAACTACCTCTAGAATAAGAATTACCTCTTCCTTGGTAAGAACTAGTACCTCCTCAGTCAGAATCACCATCTTTCCACTCAATCTTTCCTTTGTCATCATTCTTCTATTCATATTTTCCCTTATCTTGCATAGAATTACCAAATCTACCACCTTTTCCATAAGGTCTACCTCTTTCTCTCTTGAATCTACCACCTCTACCTATTTTTCTTTGTTTGTGCTTCGTTTTCAAGATCTCCTCATCTTTCAAGGCATATTTACATTCTTCCTCCACACTTTCCAATTTCAAAAAATTTATTTCATCTTGAATCCCAAATCTTAATCCATTTATGTACCTTATAATTTTCTCCACATCATCATCCACATGTCTAGATCTAATGTCCAATCTATAGAATTCCTCAGTATACCCCTTCGCACTCATGTCTCTCTATCTCAAATTTTGCATTTTTCTCAACAAGATAACTTGGTAATCAATAGGAAGGAACTTGTTCTTCACCTTGTTATCCATTTTCAGCCAAGTCCTAATCATCTCCTTTCCTCTTGTATCAGTTTGTAAATGCTCCCACTACAGTGAGGCATGACCTTTCAACCTAGTATCATGAGGAACAACTTCTCCATATTAGAGATCCAATCCAAAATAGCATTGGTTTCACATTTTCTATCATGAGGAACAATTTCTATAGTAGGCTTTGAATGTGCCCTAGACAATACTATCAACAATCTTACCTCATCTATATCTTCTTCAAATTTTGGATTAGGGTTTGGTGCTACTCCTTCATCATCACTCACATCATTAAGATGTGATCCTCTCCTCTAGGTTGTCTCTACAAAATCTAATATGGCTACATTTTTTCTCAATGTATCCAATATAGCATTGTCATCATTTTATCTACCTTGAACCATCTTTAAAATTAAGTTCCTACAAGATTGTAACCCTTTACAAATTGTAGGTCAAATCCTCAGATCTACTATCCTACAACCAAATCAACTTAGGGTTCTACATGATCCAATCTCCACAAGGATGAACCTCAAGCTCTAATACCACCTGACGCAAGGAGGGATATGGAAACTAAGGCAAAAGGTTCACCCAGCTACCAAAGCCACTTGCAAGAGTAAACACAGTGGAAACACAACATGGAGAATAGAAACCAAAGGAGATAGAAGAGAAAAACACTTTATTTATTCATCAAACTATCAACATACAAGCTAGGTTGTGAGGACTTTGAGGTTACGACCAATAATACAATTCAAAATTTGATCTTCTATGATGATCTTCACATTCTAACTCTCTAGACAAAACTATCCTTTCTCTAACTCCTATTGAATCTTCTTCATCATCAAACCATCATTCTACCTAAAAATCTACCCAAGACACCTTTAAATACTTGCATGGCCACAAGTCAATCTACTAAAAATAACCAATTAAATAAACCCTTACATATATATTAAATACATTGATGAAATTAAATACGTGCAAAGTTGAATCAAACTGGAACTAGACATAGATAACTCAATTGAAGAAGGACCAAGGAAAATACTAGCACTGGAAAATGCTTAACACATACATGATCTTGGTACCAACAAAGAGCTTGGAACCAATAGGAAACTCGCGACCCACAAGTACTCGATAGCAATAGAGAACTTCATAGCAACAAGGAACTAGATAGCAACAAAGAACTCAAAAGAAAGAAAGAAATAAGAAAACATGCAAGATAGCAATGCAACTTAGGATGTTCATGCATCAATTATATAGGTTGTTATGTGTTTTGACATGGATCATCAATCCCTATCAGTAAATAACAACTAGTCAGATGAAGGGGCAAAAAGAGAAGCATCTAGAAGACTCTATAGATGTCTTTAAATAGATGGATCCAAATCATATTTAAATATACAGTGTGGATGATATACAGAGTGAGATATCATAGAAGATAGTGTGAATTATGTAAAGGAATAAAAGGAGTTAATTTTTTTATGTTTCATGCAAAATTTGTGAAGAAAAAAGTTAGTGACCATATGAAGTAGTGAAGTATAGAGAAGGATAGAGTAAAGATATATCAAGTTGGAGATCAAATCAGAAATTAAAAGGAGAAGATCAATAATAAAAAATTATAAGTGTAGACTGAAGGATCAGGTGCTAAATTAGTTTTGATAGATTGAATTAGGGAAAATCTCTTAACAAAGTGGTTTTAATAGACCTTTGTAAATCTCCTAATAGAGTTAAGTGTTAAATATTTTAATCAAGGTAAGACCTAATATTCTTAAAATCTTTTAATAGGGAAGACCCCTCATAGGGTTGATCATCAAAAGTGATCAAAATTGTAACCCTAACAAGTTAACTTTATTACTGTAGTAGTAAAGATTTGTGAGTCTCATCCCCACCTTAGTTTTACCTTCACCTTGAAGTGATCCTAGGTTACCAAATCTTGTATGTTATGAGTTTACATTTGATGGATGTGATACTTATATAGGTTTATTTCAGTATTTGATTTTTCAATTTATGATATGCATAAGTTATATATGAGATGCTCAATATGGTGAATGTAGAAAAGTTGTGTTGAAGAAAAAATATTGATCTTGACCATCCCCCCCCTCCCCCCCCCCCCACGCACTCTTAGTATCTTGTTTCCTAATGAAACTTCCAACAAAGATGTTAACATGGATTTATTTGTTTTTTTACCAAGGACACAGTGAAGGCATGATTTGATATGTGTGATGGTTGACATATTTTCAAAGATATGGTGAAGTTATTTTTTAGAGAAGTGGTGAAACTACATGGTCTTCCAAAGAGCATAGTTTCTGATCGAGATATTGATATTGTTGGGTATTTCTAGTGTACATTGTGGAAGATATTAAAGAAAGATTTGAAGTATAATTCCTTGCATCATCCATAGACTGATCAACAAATAGAATTTGTGAACCTAAGTTTGGGAAATATATTAATATGATTGGTTGCAAATATGACAAAACATTGGGATTTAATTTTACCACAAGTGAAATTTTTATATAATAATTTTGTCAACAAGAGTACTAGTAAATCACCATTTTAGATTGTATGTGCGAGTAGTCCTATAAATTCTTTTGAGTTGAGGTAGTTGGATAAAGGAGAAATAAGTAGTGTTGAAATAGAAGATGTTGCTGAACATTTGAAGAAAATCCATTGTGAGGTAAGGATACACATTACAAAGTTTAATACATAGTATAACGGTAAGGTATATGTGAAAAGGAGGTATAAGAAATTTTATATTATAGAGGAAGACATGGTTCATTTGAGAAAGAAAATATTTCTAGTGGATACATATAATAATCTAAAAATGAAGAAGTTTGGACCATGAAAGAGAGTGAAAAGGCATGATTCTAGAAATGCCTATGAAGTAGAGTTTCTAGCTGAACTAAACATTTAACTAGTATTTACCATTTCAGCTTTGACAAAATATTATGAAGGAGAAGATGGAGATAAATTTGTAGAAGAACAATGGAGTATTCTAGCATCTACTTTAGTTACACAAGAGATAGAGAAGATAATGCACAGTCGTGTGATGAGAAGTATAAGGAATAGAACATGTGAGGACTATCTAGTCAAATGGAAATAGAAGCCAATGGAGAATTCATCATGGCTAGCATGAGAGGAGGTTAACCATCTTGTTTTTCCTCTAACTACCTAAGACATCACATGGTCACTTCTCAAATTACTCTGGGTGTCTAATGCAGAAGCATCTCGAGTGTAAGGGAAATCTTGCATCACCCAAAACTATTTCTATTTTTAGTTTTCCATTTGTGTGTTTTCAATAAAGGTTAATTCTTTGTAGATTTTCTATTTGTGAGAGCTTCCTAATTTATGTAAGTTGGTATTATGTGCTCATTTTTTTTAATCTTATATGTGGAGGTGCATCTTAGACATATCAGCCTGCCAAATGAGTTCCATTGTCATATCGTATGTAGTACTGTAGTTATTATAGATTTTTGGTATGAATTTTTGCTATCCAAAATTCAGTTCCATCAATGAAGGCCTAAATGGCTCCAAAATGAGAAGAACCTCAATTAATAGATACTTGTATGATCAAACATTGTAGATTTCTAGCTAAGGATTCTAGAATGGGGCTATAATAGCTCATTAGGTCAAGGGTTTGCTAGTTATAATATCCAAAAGTTGACCCACCCTAAAATATAATTTGAAAATTTTCTTGAGTTGATCATATATAATAAATTTTTATGAAATGATATAATATGAGATTGGTTGGCCTCAATGGTGAAGGCTTAGTGTCTAGAACCTTTTTGAATGGTCAAAAGTGTCTATATAAGCAAGGCCCTTAGGTATTTTATGATAGTTGTGGGTGATATTCATGGCTTTATCTTGTAGCTTGTTGTAAGGATAGAACTCATGTGAGTTTTCATAGTGTAATTTTGTAATTCCATAACTATAGAAATAATAAGAAGCCCATACATTTATCTCAATTTGTGTTTTTTTTTTTTTTTTTTTTTTTTTTTTTTTTTGTGTTGTGGAATTAAGGGGAGAACCCTTCATCAAAAAATTAGTATGCACAAGTTCTAGGATATCATTAGAAGTATGTGTCTTGCTTGAAAAACTTGACTTTGTCATTATAGCAAGTTGACATTCTTTGTACATAGTATTCTCAAGTTTTTGTAGATTCAGTAAGCCTCTAACTCTTTTCTTTCTACTACCCTTAACTATGTTCTCAATGTTAACATTACATAACCTTTTGTGCCACAACCATACATCTTCAAATTTTGAAATCAAGAAAGTATCAATTGTAGGATCAAAGTAGAATGCATTCTCTTTGGGGTGTTCACTAGTAACAACCAAATTTGCATCATCATCAAAGAGTTTAACTTTCTTGCTCAAAAATTGAAGCTTATGACCTATGTTATTCAACTGAAAAACACTCAAACTATTATATATATTAGTCCTTGTACCCAATATACATCATCACATTATATTTTGTCATCAAGAATTAATAATATGCTACTTTTCACTAGACATGTATTATCATTCCCTAGCTTAAGAGTTCCACCATCACATTCTTCAAATTTATTAAACTTGCTAAGATATTTAGTCATATGATGTGAGCATCCAATATCAATGATATAAGTATTATTCTTACTAACATTTTACATAAGGAATTTTTCTTCTTCATACCTTTTCTCATTAGGGTATTCTGGAACAGTAACATACACCACTTCTACTCCATCTTTCTCATGTTCAATATCTAACTCGATGTGCTCTTCCTCAACAATGTACCATGATTTTTTCTTTTGTCTTTTGTAGTTTTTTTTCTTCATGTACTTGTGATCCTTCTTGTCATTTCCGTATTTATTGTCATGTGTGTACTTGTTAGGGTATCTAGCTATAAAATTCCCTACTTCATTGCATTTGAAACATATCAAAGGTAATTTACCTTTGAATTTTCCTTTGCCTCTAGATAACCTCCTAGAAAGTAGTGCTTTAATGTTAGCTATTACATATTTTGATTTTGAATCACTTTCAACTTTATTACTCTTGACTTTCCTTGAACTACTAGAGATAAGAGAAGACTTGAAATCATTTCCAAGTATTGGCATGCTATTATGATAATTGTTCAATTCAAATGCAGTCAACTATTGTACTAAAACATCAAGTGTAAGAGCATTAATAGGCATAGATCTAACTTCCTAAAATGCAAAATCTTTTATAGCATAGATAGGTAAGAGTGTTCTAAGAACTTTACTTATAATTTCACTATCACTAATAACTCCTCTAGCAGCTTTGACTATACTTACAACTTCTTTGATTTGGTCCACATATTGTGTAGCATTCTCACCTTCCTTAATTCTCATTTTATCATACTTTCCTCTCAAAATCTTTGACTTAGCTCTGACTACATTCTCATATCCACCATGTACAACTGCCAATAAATCCCACATCTCTTAGCATTTTTGTAGTTCTTGATATCATCAAATTCCAAATCATTTAGAGATGATGCAATTTTAATTATCACATTTTTTCTTTTTTCTTTTTTGATTAACTTCATCCACAATCATAGGACTAGTAGGAGAAACATATGCATTTTCTAGATAATTTAAATCATGATCTCCAACTCTAGATAAGTTTATCTTCATTCTATTTTTCCATGAGGAGAAATTCTTCTTGTTTTCTTAGGTGCCTCTCTCTTGTATGACATCTTTAGATCTTAAACTCAATTCCCTTTAAAAAAAATTCCTTCAAGCACTTTCTCTAATACCAATTGTTAGATAACTTGGAGGTGAATGAGTTATATCTAATTATCCCATGGGCCTTAAAAACAATTCAACACAAAATTAAACTTCATAAACTTTCATAGTGCTAACTCGGTAACCACATTCAATATCTCATTTTCACTTGAAAATATTTTACTTCAAACTATCATCTTAGTATTTCTGACTATACTGAGTATCAGAGTAATTATTTAGCTTATATTGACTTGCAACATGAAACATAAAACATGAAATAAACTTTGGAACACATAATAAATCACACAATTGAACACAAAATTTTAACATGGAAAACTTGTAAAGGGAAAAACTATCTAGGAATGGAAACCCAAATAATTTACTCTTTGAAGTGTGCTCTACTAGTGGCCAACCTTGTAAAAAGTTTAGATGCACATTTTTAGTGTGACTTGATCTAAGAATTTTAACCAAATATCATCTATAATTTATCACTCCTTGACATTTCTAAAGAGTGGCATGCTCTATAGGACTTACAAACATCACTAATTGATATTATCATATAGGGTTTAGTAGACTAGTTAGGTCCACTTGATTAAGATATTTTATCTTCTACAATAAAAACAAAGTAACAATCAAATTGTCTATTTAGGTTTACTACTACCTTGCTTTATCATATCTCTACTTTTCTTAGTCTTCTTTTCTTTTGATCTCTATCTACATGATTCATATTATTTCTCTTTCACCTTGTACTTCCTTTGCTTGATCTTTCTTCCTCTATTATGCTTGATTCTCTTTGTTCCTTTTTTCTCCTTTAATAGTAATTTACACTTGATCAATATTCAACCAGAAACCAAAAATAGTATCAATCAACTCCATAAATAATTACCTTCAACCTCCTAGATACTTCCAAATTTTTCTTTTTAAACATGATTGTAGATCTCAAATTCATTGTATTTAGACACTCAAAAAATAGAACTTTGTTGCAATTTTTTCTCATCTTAATTTTTTCTTAAATCTCCTTCATTAGATCTTCATTACCCATTCATAGATCTTGTAATAAGATTCAACTTTATTCCTTGAACTTCTCTAGAACTTTTTATTTTCATTATAAGTCAACCTCACATTCACTTTTCCTTAACTTATTCTTCCAACTCATACTTGGTAAACATTATAACTTCACTCAGGTAACACTACGCTCAATTAAGATTAAGATCATTCAGTTAACATAGAAATCCATCTTTAATTTTCCAGATACTTAGTTAATACTTTAGTGTCTTGAGCAATCCTTTATTTCTTCTTTCACTTGGTGTAACTAGTGTAGCTTGGTGAATACATTTACTTCATTATAACTTTACACAATTGCAAAATAATCAAACAAAAATTACATTGTCAAGGTTTAACTCATTCAAGTTCCCATTTCATATCAATACTTATCAACTTTGTCATCATCATACTTTCTCCAAATCCTCTTCATCAATCAAATGATATGACACTATATTGATTTAGCATAATGTCTAACCAACTAAGGATTAATATCAATGACAAAATAATAATCGATATAACTCTTTGACATACAATAATAGCATTCTTAGTTACATTATTAGTTGGGGCTAACAATGAGGTGGAACTCATTCAAAAAATTAATATCATATGTACATGCATTTCTTTGAAAATCTTAGTAGAAAATTGAAGACATACACAAAATTTTAACTCACTAGTGACTATAAATTGTGGAGCAACTATAATTGCTATATGAAATTAGTACATTATTTTTTTCCTCTCTAGTTTTATCATAGAAGAATAATAAATTCCTAGGAAGATGAAGGAAGTGTTTCTAGAAGATACAATAATTCATTCCCCACAATATATATTGTTAAAAACATTGTCAAGGTCTCAAGATATAAGTATGAAGGATTTATTTCTAGATGATGAAATGGATTGTAGGGATGTGTATGTACAAATTCATAGTAGGACATTATTTTGTTCATTCTATTTGAAGAGAGATGATAAAATTTGGATATGTGACCCCTGAAATTTAGACACAACCAAGATCATGGTGGCCATTTTATTTTTTGATACTGAGTTGCTAGATGCATTAGCTAGAAATTGTAGGGAACAAACTGGGATAGTATAGAATGTTGATGGAAACCTACTCCTAATTATAATAATAAAATATGATACTCAAATTATTTGGGTTGAGTATTCAAGATATACTAAATTTTAAAGAGAGAAATTCCCCATGAATTATGAACGCATGGTAAAGAGTTCTCTTTTAATGAAGGAGATTTCTTCATGAACAGAGAAGATAAGAACAAAATATTTTATTTGTATGGTAAAGTACCTTTTTCTACTACTATTTTTGTGTGGTTCTTTCAAAGAATGTATAGGGGCCATGAGCAAGTATTGGGAGGGAACCAAAAATATAGAATTCCTATTGATCTCATGTATCTATCTTTGAAAACTCAGAATACCCACTTGTCACAAGCATATGACATTGCCTCTAAATTGGAGAGTATTCTTAATAAAAAATTGATTGGGTGAGAAAAGAAAAATAAATTTAAAGACAACTCTCTAAAGTGTCATATAATTCTATTTCAAAATAGTATTATCTTCTACAAATTTCATAAATTAACCATTGAAGATGGTAAGGGAATTAAAATTCTAGTGCTACTATGCGAAAAACATAGTAGAGATGCTAGCTATTCAATATTCCATTATAGGTTTTTATCATGGATTCTTAGGGCATTGGGTGATTGGGTGGTGAAAATTCTCCATTCAATCAAGGAGTTTCTTTGGCCAAAGAAGATAAAAGCTAATGAGGATTTCACTCATAATTGTGTAAACTGGATACATGCAAGGTTGATACACTATATTCAAGGTGTATGGATTTATGAGGGATCCACAAAAATTACCTATCTTTTTTGTTACAAAGGATTCCATTTCTAGAATTCATGTGTGTTGGAATTCTTTTAGAATAACTGGGGGGGCATAAATCAATTATTCAAGATCTAGATGTACAAAATATAACTTTTCACAATTCAGTGAACCCTTCAAAATTTCTCAACCATCCATGCATTCATTGTGTGTCAACCAAAATTGATATGTTACTATAGCATTAACATGTAGAAGTATTCTCCAGCAGTCAGGGAAAGGATTCTCTGCCCATTCCCCTCTCCCCTATACATCCTCAGCCTCCTTTGGAGGAAAATGACAACTCTGGACAGATTGAGGGGGAAGTGCAAGTTAATAACAGAAGGAAGGCTTGGAAGAACTTCAATGTGAGAACGGCCACTATGGGAATTTACATAGAGGCGATGAACCCCCAACTCCTGGTGGACGACCTCGAGAAGCCTAGACTCAATGAGCTAATTGACCTGGCTATGGTGGCTATTTTTGATAATGCAAGAGAAACGGGTATGAATCTGTTGAACAATGCCCGCAATAGCATGATCGACAACTTCAGATCAATTAAATTGCTTTTCCATGAGCTTGAGGATGTCAGAGATAGGGTTTCCCAAATGGAAAAAATCAAGAGCAAGACAGGTGCTGAAAGCCAAGGCAACCGGAACAGCTGGGAGACTCTGATGGAGAGGAGAGTAAAAAATATTGAGAACTACAATCACAACCTGGCTAGTCAAATGATCTCCCTCCTCGCTTCGATCAACGAAAACATCCTCTCTCTCTTGGATAATCTCAAAGACAGAAACCAGATGGAGGAAGATGATAAACAGAACAGAGACAAAGATAGGCTAGATGTGGATAAAGCCAAGGACAGCACTATGGAGCAGGATTTGACGAATGCCCAGGATCATAAGGTAGAAGAGCAACAAGAGTGCGCCGAAGCTGCCCAGACCATGCTCGAGATGGAGAAGTAGTCTGCTTGGTTTGGTTTCTGTCCTTTGGTTTTTGTTTCTCCTGGCTTTGGCTTTTTGTTTGGCCTCTGTTTTTCTGGTTGGTTCTCTGGCCTTTTTAGTGGGCAGCTGTTTCAGGCTGGGCCTTTGGGCTTATTTTCAGCCGTAAGGATTATGTTTTGGCTGGGCATTTTTTCGCTTATTTTCAGCCTTTCCTGTTGTTAAACTTATGGGTTTCAGGACCCCTTAAAACCTGTTTACCTTATCAAAAACATGTAGAAGTATAAATCATAAAACACAACATATCCATTAGTATACTTGACACAATGATTTAATGTGGGAACCCAATTTGGGAAAAACCACCAGTAACATGCTACTCATTTTTTGCTCTTCTAAAGTGATACCCTATTAAGGGTTATAGCACACACTATTAAATGTGACTCGATTAAGGGATTTCAACCACCCTGTTAAAAGTGAGCCTTGC
This sequence comes from Cupressus sempervirens, assembly GCA_028749045.1. Classification (NCBI taxonomy): domain Eukaryota; kingdom Viridiplantae; phylum Streptophyta; class Pinopsida; order Cupressales; family Cupressaceae; genus Cupressus; species Cupressus sempervirens. The sequence continues at coordinate 848,003,834 of CM053785.1, forward strand.
TAGAGGACTTTAGGTCATTCACTTTGAATGTCACCCTATTAAAGGATTTTCCTATGACTGTTAAGTCAACCTTTCTCCAAAGGATTTACCCTAATCTAATACAATTGTTAGAAAGTAATAGTAGAGTTTTGATTTGATACAACTTACAACCTTTCTTGTAGATTATAGATCACTATTTAGTCCTCAATTCTTCTTGGCTTCCTATCTTTGCAGTTTTGACAGCTTATTTACCTTTCAAGAATGCATCCTCTCCTAGCCTTCTTGCTTAGCTCATCATTATAGACATCTCTTAGGTCACTTGATGAAGTAAACCCTCTTTTTTCTCCTTGTCAGATATTTTGCAACCAAAACTCTTTGACCTCCATCCAACTCTACTTTATGACTAGACATCCCTACATATAGAAAATTAGAACTCTTTCTCCCACTCATTATCCATCTCAAAAATTAGGGTTTTTGATGGATTAGGTAAGATACAATGTATCTACCCCATATCTTGTCTTGTCATGTCTTGTCTAGAAACTTCTCCTAGAATCCATTTGAATTCACCTCCAAAATAGTTTACATAAGATCCTATGCCTCTAGTTCACCAATCTTATCTTCCTCTTGATTTTCAAGTTCCAAAAAAATAAACTTCTCAGCTTTTATTTGTTGAATCTTTGATCTTTATCATAATATAGTTGCTTGGCATTATCAATTTACTAATACTCAGCACATACTGTATTACTCAACATCTATTGCAAAATCACTTAGCATCAATTGGATTTTACTGGTGCATGGCATCAACTAAAAATCACTTCTCATCTACTAACTTGCTCGGGACCTATTAGTTTGCTTGGCATCCACTAGAAACTGCTTTCGCTCAGCTCCAACTAACTTTTTTCTTGGCTTGCACTAACTTTTCTCAGCACCTTCTACCAACCTAGTCAAGCTTAGAAAATGAACTTTGTCCAACCTTTTTCTTCTAAACTTTCTAATTGTAGCCAATTATTTTTTAACCACAAGTAGATCATCAATACATTATGTTATCACTGTCTTAATTGATTCTTGTAATTCAATACATAATCATAACTCAACCTTTCCTCTAGGTCCTTTTGTTACACCTTTTTTATCACATCCTCTTCATTAATTAACTAAGCACTCTTCATCAATCAACTATGTGATAGTGCTTAAACCATATAAGCAATTGTCTTACCAACATGTAGTAGGTTTGACATTAGTGACAAAAAAATGATTGAAAATACATAGTCTTCTTTAATAGTTTTCTTACTCAAATGATCTTTTCAATCATATATCAAAAATCTCCCTCTATGGCATTGATGGAAAACCATTATGATCAACTAGTCAAACAAATTATAAACTAACTAGGTTAAAATAGTAAGGCAATACCAAAAAGAAATCTTGTGAATAAAACTTATCCTTCTATTAGCAACTCCTTCTTAGGTTACAAAATATTCTTCTTATATTTGATTCTCTACTGTCATGGATCAACAGAATATCAAAATATCTCCCACTTTTTTTCCTTCTCCTTCTTCATTTCTTTCAATCTTCTAATCTTTTGATGATGAATTATTCTTTCTCCCTTAATTATCTACTTCTAATCATCTCCCTCTTGATCAATATGCACTTTATCAGTTTATTGTACATTCTCCCTCTTTGACAACAATGCCAAAGAAATATACTCAACACTTAACATCTTTTGTATATGCAGATATAAGATTTTTGTAGGCTCCTCAATTTGTCACCTTGCTTGTGACTGAGTTGAAATTTTAGTTATGTGATTACTTTAGGCAATTTCCTAAAGTAAGATCCACTGCATCAATAATTTATATGAAATGAATGTTAGCCTGGTTGATGTAGGATACTCCCTCTATCTTTTACATAGCCTTTGATAGTGGCATTTCTCCTAATTTACCTCTCAGATACTCATAAGCATCCTTAGGTAATGCTTTGGTGAAGATATCAGCAATTAGCTCCATTGTGTTGATATATTCCATCTTCACCTCTTTGTCTTGAACCGATTCCCTTCCATAATGTTACTTTATTGCAATGTGTTTTGTCTTTGTATGCATAACAGGATTCGTTGATATATTTATAGCACTTGTATTATAACAATAAAGTGTCATTGGTTCAGTGATTTCTTCCTTCATTCCCTTTAGTAGCTATTTGATCTATACAATGTTTGTGCAATTAATAGCAGCAGCAACATACTCTACTTTAGTAGTAGATTGGAAAGAACAATTCTACTTCTTGCTTGTCCATGTAACAAGTCTTCTACCTAATAAGAATACTCCTCTACTAGTGCTCTTTCTATCATCAATATTTTTAGCCCAATCAGCATCAATGTAGGCTTTCAGTTCAAACTTTTCATTCTTCTTATAGTATAAACCATAGTCTTATGTTCCTTTCAAGTATCTCATTATTCTCTTTATGTCCACCAAGTGATTATCTCTAGGATTAGCAAAGAATCTAACTATCCCCATAGCTAATGCAATATTAGGCCTTCTGTGTACTACATATTGCAAGTTGCCAATCATGGATCTATAAAATGTTTGATTGACCTTAGCTAAATCATGATTCTTTGATAGCTTCAGTGTTGTCATCATAGGTGTACTTACTAGTTTTCAATCTTCAAGTCCAAATGTCTTCAATATCTCCTTGACATATTTTGACTGAGTGATATATAAACCATATTTCATTTGATAGAGTTTTAATCCAATAAAGAATTTGATCTCACCAAACATTGACATTGCAAACTCCTATTTCATTTGATTTGCAAAATATTTACACAAAGCATCTTTTCCTCCAAATATTATGTCATCAACAAAAATCTTACATAATAGTATAACTTTTTCTTTATATGTCTTAATGTACAAATTTTTGTTATTATCTATCCTTTCAAATCCAAACTTAACAAGATAAGTATGAATTCTCTCATACCATGCTCTTGGTGCTTATTTCAATCCATATAGGGCTTTGTGTAGCCTACATATCATGTTATTATTGTTTTTATCCGCAAATCCTTTTGGTTGTTCTATGTAGAACTCTTCTTCTAATATTCCATTTAGAAATGTAGATTTAACATCCATCTGATAAACTTTGAAACCTTTATATGCAACATAAGCAAGTAGAATTCCTACTCCTTCCATTCTTACAATAGGGGAAAATGTTTTACCATAGTCAATTCCTTCTTCTTGTGCATATCCTTTGCAAACTAGTCTTGTTTTATTTCTTGTAACTTCACCATTCTCATCTAGCATATTTCTAAATACCCATTTTGTGCCAATCACATTCTTGTCTTCTAGTCTAGGAACTACACTCCAAGTCTTGTTCTTTTCTATCTGTTGAATTTCCTCTTCCAAAGCCTTGTACCAATCATCATCTTCCAATGCATCTCTCACTATCTTAGGTTCCTTCATGCTTAACAAACATGATTCATCTCTCAATCTATTTCTTGTCATTGGCATGCATCTTTATCTCCAATGATTTGATCTATAGAATGGTGTCTTTTGACATATTTGGATAGTCTAGGCTCAGTTCTTGTGGCTATATTTTATCTCTCAGCTTTAGTATTAGTATATGCATCTTTGTTAGGTGTTTCAGCATCTCTTTCATGTGTGCCAATCTCAGAGTCAGATTCTACATTTTCCTCATTCTATTACTTGGCATCTTAATGCAACTCAACATTCATAGGATGTGACTTAGTAGTTGTTGAAACTTGTTGTTGGCTTGCCACATGATTTGTAGCATCTTCTTCAATAGGCATTCCTTCATAATAGTATACAAATGTCTTATAATCTTTTGGTTCTTTTGTAAGTTCAGCTTCATGTGCTTCAACAAACTCATCAAAAATCACATTTGCACTTTCCACAATTTTTTTAGTGTGGGTAATCAAACACATGTATGCTTTACTTCTTGTGGAATAACCAAGGAATATACCTTCTTCACTCTTTGCATCAAACTTTTCAGACCTAAGAAATTTAAAGTTTGGCTTCCTAATGGGAGCAACTAGATTCAAATATTGGATTAGGAATGGATTCCCCTTAGATGTATAAAATGCAACAATATAAGGCATTTGGTACCTCATTGCGATCTTCAAAGGCCATAGACTAATAAGGATTCTTCTTGGTGGAAGGGTGTTTCTTCAAATCACTACAGTGTTGCTAAGGAACTTACTTAGGCTTCCCCCTTAATAGAGCATGCTTCTCCTATTTCTCATGTCCCTATTCTAGTTTCCTTTGTTGCAACTTGTGTTACTATTGATAGTGAATTGGATGGTTGATTTGCCTTGGAATGGTAGAGATTATTCAGTTTGAGGTCCCTATCACTATTGATACTAATTCTATTTTTATTTTTGTTGATGTTGTCATTGTTGGATCTAGCCATGTCCCTTCTAGTGATTCTTCTAAGGTAAATTTTCTTATTCTAGATTTGCTAGTGGCACTCTAATTGGTAAAGGAAGGGTGGATCCCAATTACTCTAAAACACCATAAGAAATCCTCCCCTGCTTAATATGAATCTTCACTCATATAAGAAGGTAGGTAAAGGAAAATACAAATGTTTTGTTTAACTAGGTTGAGGGTTTCTTTCTCTTAGGGCTGATTGGGACTTCTTCCCTTTCACAGTTGGTATTTATTTTATCAATATTTCTTTGTTGTTTTATGTCATTCTATAGAGGGTTCCTAGACCTTTGTTTGTTTGATTAGTGGTAGACTTTATTTTTGGTGAGGTTATAAATCCCCTTTAAAAAAAAATTGTATGGGGTTCTGGGTCCCCTCAAAACCTTCTTTTACCATTAATTAGAAATAAAATTAAAATCCTTATAAATCTAGAAAAGGAAAATATTATGAAAGGATTACCCTAGCTCTATGATGAGGGAAAAGATGAAATATGCATATGGGAATTATGTATTTGGTAATTTGACAAATGAAAAGATAAGAGTGTTGTGATAGAAGAAGTGAAAACCAATCCTCCCAAAAGGGTAATAAAAACTATTATTACTAACTTGGATTTAGACTCTCCCCTATCAAATTTTCCAAGATTGAGGCACAACATCCCCTTGTTTCAAATGGAATTTAAGAGGTCATGGCTGATATAAAGGAGATAGCTACAACTTTAAGAGATATGAGACAAGATGAAGAGATGAATCATTCTTCCCTAGTCTCTATTTTTCAATAAGAAATTTATGGTTATCTAGCATAGACATGTGAAAATGCTAAGGATAATCGTATGGGCTTAGGGGGTGAAAGTAAATCCATGTGTCAGTAAGATAAGTGATTTCATGAACTCCCAAGATTTCAAGGACTTTTGAATTCAAATAAAGATGAAATATTTTGAAGAGAAGAAGATCATATCAATAGGGATTGACAAATCTAAGCATGGAGAAATTATGAATCAAAATTTTAAGGAGTTGACCATGGACAATATTGATTGTATTATGGATGAGGCGTGAGTGGTGTTGAACAAGAGTTACATACTTTTAGTTGCAAGTATGAATCTAAAGGAAATATTTCACCTTGATCAAGGAAGAAAGATAACCCCACCTTTTTTACATAATTTGACACAAAGAAAAAAATCATAGGGATGGTTTATGTTTCTTTAAAAAAAACCTTAGCCACCTGGATGAGTTTTAAAGGGGTTCATTTAAACCCAAGATGGTTATTTTTTCTAAGAATGTTAGCAGAACAGGTGTTGTATAAACAATAGGGGACACAAATCTACCTATCTCTACTAATGACCTATTCAAATCAATTTTTAATATGGATAAAATAAAATGTATGAAAAATGATTTGAAAAAATTATTTTATAGATAGATTGAATTGAATAAATTTATAAATGAATTCTATGTATATCTTGCAAAAAGGATAAATAAATGCATAAACAAAAGGGAGAAAAGTAGAGAAAGATGTGGTGGTCTATCAAAGTTCCAAACACTAGTGAACAAAAAAACCTCTAGAGGATATGGATGATGCACTTAATGCTAAATTCAAGCAAGAGTTATCAAAACAAATATGATCAACCTTAGAAAATAATTTTTCATTCAAGGTTAAGATTGTGATTGGGAAATGTGAAGATGTCAATTAGAGGTATTATTTTTTGATTGACATATTAAGTGGGTTTAAGAAGAATAAGCATGTTTTCTAAATCTTATCAAAGTGATGGAAGCCCTCCTAATTTGAAATAACATGAATTTGTGACATAATTTGAAAAGACCCAAAAGTCACTAAGGAGGTTAAGGAAACCAAAAATATAATGGATTCAATGTTTAAAGAGTTGGGATACATTATGCTAAAGGAAGGGATAGTTGAAGAGAAACTATCATCCTTTGACAAACTCAAACATTGGACAATTCTAGATTTTTTGGATCATAAAGGTTGATTAAAGAGCTTTGAAGATTCAAGATAAAATATCATAATATGGCTCCATGGATTATAAACAATTTAAAAGAAGGTGGGATTTTTTTAGTCAGAAAATTTAACATTTTCTTGGTCAAGGTCATTGCACTTGAAGGAAAGTTCTCCAAATTCATAGTTTAAGCTCAAGTAGGGAAAAGGTGGAAAGAAAATCTCCTCATTATTAAAACATACTTCATGATATCAAAGGTCATCATCTTTGGAGGTCTTAGAATGGGTCATGGAATATCTAGGACAAAAAATAGGAACTTCATGATAGATTATTGGCATAATTGATCTAGTTAGTTGATTTATTTAATTATTGGTTAGAACATGATTGATAACATTATAATCTATTATACTTATTTTTTATTAATTTCAAACTATTTGACATGATTTTTGGACTTTTTATCATATCTTTTAGAATGGAAATATTATTATTGAGATAAGATATTGAGTGATGTAAAGGATATGTTGATAGGAATCCTATTGGTTAATAATTGAGACACACAATGGTCGATAGAAGAATAATTTGATTGGTTTTTAGTATATGCTAAGGAGTTAGTTGATTTTACTAATGGATTTTATTCATTAAGATGTTTTTTTATTGAAACTACAATTGGAACAATTATTATGTTTTCATTGATGTCAATCCTTGCTAGTGAGACTATGGCTACCTTAGTAGAGTGTCATATCAAGATTATTGGTGAAGAGGATTTGAGAAGAAGAGATAGCAAGAAGACCTAGTGGAAAGGATGATTTATGTGTAACTGCAATAAGAACTTGATTAGTCTGAACATTGGCAAGGGGTAAGTGCACCAAGTGGTGGTGCCAAAAGGGGGGTATAAGTTGCCACTTTTTTCTAAAATCAACAATTTCTAAACTTTGACAAGAATTTAAAGATAGTTATGCTCAAAATTTTAAGATATGTCAAAAACAAAAGTAGTAGTCCTTTTAATCTAGTTTCTAAACTACTAATTTTTTTTCAAAATGGTTTATTTTTAGGTCCTCAAAAAAGGGGGCCATAGAAAGTGGTACTATATTTTTAGAAAAACTATAATATAGTGCAAACTGTGGCCCACCTAAAATTTTAACTTTAGTCAAAATTTACCTAACACCATGTAGTTTATCATATATTTTTTGGGTAATTGAATGATATTTTTTTTTTATGAATTTTGCAATTGGACACATCCCAGAAATGTGAAATATCTATGTTCTCCCCCTAGAGATTATTGAAAAATAATCTAAAATAAAAACTTCTTTTTTTCAAAGTGTGTAGAATGGAGTCTAGTTTCTAAAAAAATAAGTTGTTGCAACATTTGATGAAGAAGCTAAAATCTACATCCCAATTAGTAAATATTGGTTTTTGACAAAAAATGGGCATACATTCAAAAGAAATTATAGTTGAAAGGCTTAAAATAGTTCAAATTTGAAATAAGTTATATGGTTAAATAGCTAGCACAGAGATCTACAATTTCACATAACCTGATTTTATCAATGGTCAACCATGAGGAAACTTGAAAGAGAGCATAGAAGAAAAATCAATCATTTTTTGTATATTTGTTGCAAAACACATCTCAGACTAGTTTAGAGGCTATAAACCTTTGGGTTGGATCCCCAATGAAAATCCAAGCCATAGGCTTGGTAGAATCCAAATCTTTAAATAGTATGTGTGTGCCATAGGGCGTGTGTGCTATGTAAAGCATTTTTAAATTTAGGTTTATATAGCATGTATGCATTATAGTGTGCATGCACTTTGTAAGCATAAATTTCAATAGAGAGGAAAGGAGAGATGGAAGGAGAGAGGGAGAGAGGGTAGAGAGTGAGAGAGAGAGTAGAGGATGGGGAGAGAGTAGGAGATGGGAGAGGGTGAGATAGGGAGAGAGAGAGAGAGAGAGAGAGAGAGAGAGAGAGAGAGAGAGAGAGAGAGAGAGAAGGTGGGATAGGAAGAGAGGAATACAGAGAGAGGGAGAGGTTGTAATAGGGGAGAGAGAGAGAGGGAGAGAGAGAGAGAGAGAGAGAGAGAGAGAGAGAGAGAGAGAGAGAGAGAGAGAAGTGTGAGAAATATAAAGTAAAAAAGAGAAGAGTGGGAAAGAGATTTAGCTAGATAAATGGAGAGAGCGAGAGAGAGTATGGGATGGGAGAGGGTGGGATAGAGGGGAAGAGATAGAGTAGGGGATCAAAGAGGGTGGGATAGAGGGAGAGAGACTAGGGGATGGGAGAGGGTGGGAGAGTGGAAAGAGAGAGAGGGAGAGAGAGAGAGAGAGAGAGAGAGAGAGAGAGAGAGAGAGAGAGATCAGGGGTTGAGATAGGGAGGAAGAGAGAGTAGGGTATGGGATTGGGAGAGAGAGGGAGAGAGGGAGGAAGAGAGAGAGTAAGTTAGGGTGGAGGAGAGAGAGGGAGTGAGATAGACAAAGATGAATAGATACACACACATAGAGAGAGAGAGAAGGCGATGGGAGAGGGAGAGAGAGTAGGGGATGGAAGAGAGTAGGAAATGCGAGAGGGTGGCATAGAGAGAGGGAGAGAGAGGAATGGGAGAGGGTGGGATAGGGAGGGAGAGAGAGAGAGAGAGAGAGAGAGAGATAGGGGGAGAGAGAGAATAGGATCTGGGGGAGGTTGGAGAGAGAGAGTAGGGGATGGGAGAGGCTGGGATAGAGAGAGACAAAGGAGGAGAGAGAAGGAGGGAGGGAGAGAGAGAGGGTGGAATAGGGGAGAGAGATAGAGTAGGGCATGGGAGAGGGTGGGATGGGGAGAGAGAGAGTAGGGGGTGGGATAGGGCGAGAGAGAGAGAGAGAGGGAGTAGGGGATGGGAGAGGGTGGGATAGAGAGAGTGTAGGGGGTGGGAGAAGGTCAGATAGGGAGAGAGGGATGGAGAAATGGAGAGAGAGTGAGATAGAGAGAGTGGGAGAGGGGGGAGAGGGAGAGAGAGATAGAGAGACAAAGAGAGAGAGACTAGGGGATGGGAGAGGGTGGGATAGAGAGAGAGAGGGGGGGGGGAGAGAGTAGGGGATACAAGAAGGTAGGATAGGGAGAGAGAGGGAGAGAGAAATGGAGAGAGAGTAGGGGATGGGAGAGTGAGAGAGTGAGATAGAGGGAGAGGGAGAGGCAAGGGCATGAGAGGGGGTGGGAGAGAGAGAGTAGGGTGAGAGGGAAGGAAGGAGGGGGAGGGGGAGGGGGAGGGACAGAGGGGAGGGGGAGAGAGAGAGTAGGGGAGGGGGAGAGAGATAAAGGGAGAGTAGGGGGTGGGAGAGGGAGAGGGGGATGGAAGAGAGAGAGAGAGAGAGAGAGAGAGAGAGAGAGAGAGAGAGAGAGAGTGAGTGAGTGAGTAGGGGATAGGAGAGGGTGGGATAGAGAGAGCATAGGGGATAGGAGAAGGTGGAATATGGAGAGAGGGATGGAGAAACGAAGTGATGGAGACACATAGAGAGAGAGAGAGAGATAGAGAGAGAGGTGGGATGGGAGAGGGAGAGAGTGAGAGAGAGGGGATGGGAGAGGAAGAGAGGGAGGGAGAGAGACTAGGGCATGGGAGAGGGTGTGATGGGGAGGGAGAGAGGGAGGGAAAGGGTGAGAGAGAGAGAGAGAGAGAGAGAGAGAGAGGGGGGGGGGAGGGAGGGAGGGAGGGAGGGAGGGAGAGAGAGAGAGAGAGAGAGAGAGAGAGAGAGAGAGAGAGAGAGAGAGAGAGAGAGAGAGAGAGAGAGAGAGAGAGAGAGAAGAGGGTGGGAGAGAGAGTAGGGAATGGGAGAGGGTGAGATAGAGAGAGAGAGACATTAGGGGGGAGGGAGAGAGAGAGACAGAGAGAGTAGGGGGAGGGAGATGGAGAGAGAGACGGTGGGATAGAGGGAGGGAGGAAAGGGGAGACACACACACACACACATAGAGTAAGGGATGAGAGAGAGAGTAGGGGTGTGAGAGAGAGAAAGTAGGGGATGGGAGAGAAAAACTAAATAGTACACTATGCCATATATAATAATTGTGCCAGCACTTAGCTGCATCATATAATAAGTTGAAATTAGAGAACCATTAAAGTACTTTGTAAAGTATAGCCTACATATCATATATAGCCACATCAAGTGAGTTGAAATTAATATAAAACCACTTGTCAAGGGAATGGACAAAGTGTTTAAACTTCAAATAGATAACATGAAACTGCTTGTAAGGTGGTGTAAGAATTTTTTTGCATTAATTGTATTATCCTTGCTAATGGAAATCATTTTTTTGTATAGCTATAAATTCCACCTTTGTTTATTTTAATTTATTATGGTGTCCCAAAGTATTTGGGAAAATCTTTCATGAAAAGATATGCCTAGCTAAGTTACTGATAATTCAACATCCTTCAATACAAAGATGTCAAGAACATTATTTTTGCATCATCTTAAAAATATTTGGAATTGCTCCATTATTGATACCACATAGGATCTTCAATTTTAGCATCTTTGATTAGTCAATTAACTTACTAACCTTTCTTGCGTAGGAATGAGAAGGCATGGAGAGTCAGGCCAACTGTTAGTCACTATATTGAAAATGTAGTTCTTGGCTATGCCACTAATGGGAATCATTTCAATCTTGTTTTCAGACTTGGTATCTCTTTTTTTGTGAAAGAATAATATATTTTTTTCAATATCTTTGAAATATGTATGGCTAGAAGCCAATTTCTTATTCACTTTTTTTTTTGTTTCCTCAAGTGGTCAAAAGTTGTATGGATACATTACATCACACTATCACCATTCTTGTGTGTGAATGAAAGTATGTGACCATGCCATAGATGGTCATCATGAAGTTGGGTGTTATGGAGAAACTCATGCTGCATCACATTTTTTGAGAGCTCAATTTAAGGGTGGACATTTAATTCTTGGAAAATAGCTATATTCCTTGGCCCTTTAATGCCACAATTCTCACTCCCCTTCTTGATTTCAAGGATCCTCTCAAAACACTCTTTCATTACATAAATATCAAGTCTCATTTCATATCACCATTCATTTTATAGTTACATTTTAGGGGTCCTAAGAGTCTTAGCTATGGTCCTAGAATAGTCCTAGATGGACCCATTTGACCTAAATATGTAAAGAGCAAAAATTGCTCAAAAGTTGTAAAGTTGCTTGAGCAACTTTTGCAATTCTTACAAAAGGTTGCTAATGGAGACTTGGGAAGTTGTAACTATTCATGCTCAAGTATATGAGCACGGGAAACATATTTTGGAAGTTTAGAAGGTTTCTAGTCAAAAATCACAATCCTTTCCAACCAAGTTGCATTTTTAAGCAGCTTTTACAACTTTTACAATTATGCACAAAAAGTGCAACTTTTGCAAAGTTCACTAGATTTCACTTCTAGGAGTCAAAAAAGATTCCAAATTATTAAAAAACAACTAAAAACACCTAATCTTTGGCTATCTTGACCAAAAACTCAAAAAGACTCATTTTTTCCTAACAGCACCTTTTTCTTATATCTTGCACAAAGTGGCCTAGGCAAACATATCTTGCTCATATCTCACTAACCGTTCATCGTGGGATCAAACTCTATGTTTTGTTAGCTCCAAGTGGTTGGATAAACCCTATTCCCAAGCTCATCCCAATATATTGAGCATTCAAACATTCCTGGGTATGCCAAACTGAATTGACCCGAAGAGTCACTAAATGCGATAGGGTAGTGATCTTTGACGGAGCATATATTGGAGCTCATGCGAGTTATGGATGCAATTCTAGGTGGTACAAGATCATTTTTCAATACCTATAATAATCTCTCTCTCTCTCTCTCTCTCTCTCTCTCTCTCTCTCTCTCTCTCTCTCTCTCTCTCTCTCTCTCTCTCTCTCTCTCTCTTGTTTGAGATCATATTTCATTTTGATTTTGTAGCCCCATCTTGGGTGTTACTAAAACTTGTAGTGTTGGCTAGTAAAAATTTGTCAACAAATGAATCTCTCCAACCACTCACCATGGGGTCAAACTATCTATTATGTTAGCTCTAGGTGGCTAGGTAGACCCTAGTTCCATGCTCATCTAGTCTCATTGAGCACTCAAACATTCTCAAGAACACCAAACCAAATTGACCCTAAGAGTCATTAAATGCCAAAGGGAAGCGACCTTTGATGGGGCATATCTAAGAGCTCATGCAAGGTATGGATACAATTCTAGATGCTATATGATAGTTTTTCTAACACCTATAAAACCTCTCTCTATTTTCAGAGATCAGATTCCATTTTGATTTTGTGGCCCCATCTCAGGTGATGCTAAAACTTGTAGTGTTGGCTACTACAAAGTCCCCAACTAGTGAACCTCTCCAACTGTACATCATGGCATCAAACTATCTATTATGTTAGCTCCAAGTGACCAAGTAAACCATAGTTCCAAGCTCATGTCATCCCATTGAGTGCTCAAACATTCTTGGGCTCACCAAAATGAAGTGACCCTAAGAAATTCATTAAATGACATAGTGCAGTGATCTTTGACAGGGAATATTTGGAAGCTCATGTGAGGTATGGATGTAATTCTAAGTGTTATAGGATCATGTTTCCAACACCTACAATAACCTCTCTCTCTTTTTGGAGATAAGATTTTATTTTGATTTCATAGACCCATCTTAGGTGATTTTGAAACTTGTAGAGTTGGCCAATACAAAGTTGCCAACTGGTGAATCTCTCCAATATTTCTTTGTGGGATTGAACTATCTATTTTGTTAGCTCTAAGTGGCTGGGTAAACAATAGTTCCAAGCTCATTCTATCCCATTAAGCACTTGAACATTCTTTGGCATGCCAAACCAAATTGACCCTAAGAGTCATTAAATGTCATAGGGTAGCGATATTTGATAGATCATATCTTGAAGTTCATGTAAGGTATGGGTGCAATTCTAGGTGCTATAGGATTATGTTGTAAACACCTAAAATAAACTCTCTCTCTTTATTTTTGGAGATCAAATTCCATTTTGATTTTGTGGCCTCATCTCAGGTGAAGTTCAAACTTGTTGTGTTGGCTAGTACAAAGTTGCCAACTGGTGAATCTACCCAACCATTTTTCATGGGGTCAAACTGTCTATTCTGTTAGATCTGGGTGGTTGGGTAAACCCTCATTCCAAGCTTGTCCCATATTATTGAGCACTCAAATTTTCTCAAGCATTCCAAACTGAATTGACTCTAAAAGTCATTAAATCCCATAGGGCAATGATATTTGATAGAGCATATCTCAGAGCTCATGCAAGGTATGGATCAAATTCTAGGTGCTACAGGATCATGTTGCTGACACCTACAATAACCTCTCTCTCCTTTTGGAGATTAGATTCCATTTTGATTTTTTGGCCCCATCTTGAGTGATGCTAAAACTTATAGTGTTGGCCAATACAAAGTCACCAACTAGTGAATCTCTCTAACCATTCATCGTAGGATCAAACTGTCTATTCTATTAGCTCTAGGTGGCTAGGTAAACCCTAGCAGCAAGCTTTTCCTATCCTATTGAGCACTCAAACTTTCTTGGGCATGCCAAACTAAATTGACCCTAAGAGTCACTAAATGCCCTAGAGCAGAGATCTTTGATGAGGCATATCTTAGAGCTTGTGTGAGAAATGGATACAATTTTGGGTGCTATGGAATCATGTTTTCAATAGCTACAATAACCTATCTCTCTTTTTGCAGATCAGATTCCATTTTGATTTTGTGGCCCCATCTCAGGTGATGCTGAAACTTGTAGTGTTGACTAGTAAAAAGTTGCCAACTATTGAATCGCTCCAACCATTCATCATGAAATTGTACTATCTATTTCATTAGCTTCAAGTGGTTGGGTTAACCCTAGTCCCAAGCTCATCCTATCCTATTGAGTGTTCAAACATTCTTGGGCACACCAAACTGAATTGACCCTAAGAGTCACTAAATGTCATATGGTATTGATCCTTCATGGGGCATATCTTAGAGCTTGTGCATGGTATGGATGCAATTCTAGATGCTAGAGGATTGTGTTTCCAACACCTACAATAACCTCTCTCTCTTTTTGGAGATCATATTCCATTTTGATTTTGTGTCCCCATCTTGGGTGATGCTAAAACTTGTAGTGTTGGCGAGTATAAAATCACCAACTAGTGAATCTCTCCAACTATTCATCATAGGATCAAATTGTCTATTTCATTAGCTCCAGGTGGCTAGCTAAACCATAGTTCCAACCTCATCCCATCCCATTGAGTGCTCAAACATTCTCAAGCATGCAAAATCAAATTGAACCTAAGAGTCACTAAATGCCATAGGACAATGATATTTGATGGGGCATATCTCGGAGCTTGTGCAAGGTATGGATGTGATTCTAGATGCTATAGGATTATGTTGCCACCATATGCACCCTAAAATGGTCACCTTGACTATGTGCCCCAGTTTCATAATTTATATCAAGCTTGAATCAATATTTACATCGCCATTTCCTTTGATCAAATTAAATTATTTGAATTATTCAATTTATTTCAATTATTTAATTAATCATTAATATTTTACATCAATTTTCTCAACTAAATTGGAGCTAATTTATTAAATTAATTTTAAATAAATGGTTGGATCATCTTAATTTTTTAATTATTTAATTAAATGAATTTTCTTCCTTTTAATTAAATAAAACCCCTCTTTAATTTTATGTGCAACAATTATTATTTTAAAATAATTAATTAAATAAATGTCATACACTTTATTTTATAGAAAAGGGATTATTTTACATTTAAATTAAATAAAAGAAACCCTCATCTTATAATTTTTATGGAGTTTTACACTCCACATCACTTAATTAAATGCTAATTGCAAATTCTCTGATGTGGGTCTCACCTTTTCATTTTCCCTCCAATTTGAGAATGCCTCTTGACTTTGGTATATAAGGAGACCTCCTTGCTTCATTTTGGAAGAAGCAATTTTATTATCACCATTATCTGAAGCTTTCATGTGATTTCCTTAAGAACTTGGAGCATTCTTATGAGAAGATCATGACTTCTTATGCTATTGTTATGATAGACTTTTTTTGAAGCTTTATTGGAGACTTGGAGATATCTTGCATGTTCATGATCATTTGAATCTTCCATTCATTGGATGTACTTGTGAATACCAAGGCTAATTTTCATATGAGAGCCACCACTAGAAACCTTTGAAGGTCTTTGCGCATTGATGATAGGAAGCTATGAGTTGATTATTAAGATCTTGTGCTTTCATGGTGTTATTTTGAAGGATTTCAAGCATAAGGATTCATAGAAGTGTGTTTGCATATTTTTCCACATTTTTTACACACATTTTTGGCACCCACCTTTTTTTTTCTTGTTTTGGATATTTTTGGAGCTAACCACTTGTGTAGAATTGCTTGGAGAAGAAAACCCTAGATTTTCAAATATTTGATCATATCTCCCAATTGGCTTGGTATTTTTTGTCTAAATTTTGTTTTGAAGGTTAATGACATATCAAAGAATCTTCAGTTAAATTTTTAGATTTTTTTAAGGGAGTTTCAATTTTTTAATAATTTCTTCTTGATTCTTCATGAAAAAACATTTTAGGACACAAATTAGTACATTTTTTAGAAAAATATGCATTTTTGGAAAGGTCTCTGAATTCTAAATAAATTTGGTTCTTTGTGTTTTGATTTTGGAGATCATGTTAAGGCTCAATAATTCAATTTGAAAAAACTTCTATTTTGATAAAATGACTCTCTAGGGCACAAATGAAAAGATTTTTTCAAAATTCTGACATATTTAGAAAGCTCTTTGGTTTTTGACAGGGTCTTTTTTCTACATTTAGGGTTTTGGATCTAAATTCATATCTTATATGTCTAATCTTTTTGACTAAGTCAAAAATCAATATTAAAAAAAGGGCATTTGATGAATAGTTTGCATTTAATTTTCACATGGATCAATGCATGATGTGAGATTTCATTTGGCTTATTTGATGGTTATTATCACTCTTAAAAATCAGATTTTTAGATCTAACCTTAGTTTTGCATAAGTTAGATATATATTGCATATCTTGTATTTTCTTGTTTTGTTTATTGCTTTGTTCGTTGTGAGTGAGCGTTCAAGCATAACTGAAAGGTACAATAGAGGAAAGACACATTGCAAGGATTACTAGGTATTTTTCTACATATCTATAACATATGGATTTGGCACTAAAATGAACATCTCATTTGTTTAGCTTGAGTGCTTTTACATGCTTTCTTAGATTCACACTTCATTTAGTGCTCTAAAATTGGATCTAGATTTTCTTTCATGCATATATGAGGCCCTATGAACACTATTTGGCAATCTTGAGGGATTGAGCTTCATTTGCTTGCTTTACATGTGAAGCTCCTCTTGAGGATTGATCCCCTTATAGGTAGGGAAGGATATTTTTCATTGTCTCACTATTCTGCTTAGGTTTGTCCTCAACATCCATTAGTACTTTCTCTTTAGAGATTGGTGGTGTTTGTTGTTGGCTTTTCCAAAAAGCTGGTGAGGTGATTTCAAATTAGCATGTCAAAGAATCTTGTTTACTATGTTTGGGGTGAGGTGAAGAGTCTAGAGGAGTATGCTCTATTCCCTTTTGTGACACCAAAAACTTGGAACCCTTGAATCCATACCAATTCCCCTTTTGATACAACTTTTTGAGTCTTCTTTGCTTAGAGAGGGTAAACCATAGTGGACACTCCCTTTATTGGGTCAACTATGTGGATGGAACCTCAAGCGGTAATAGCCATTTTTGACATGATAGTAGCAACCACTATATAAATGTCCTTATGGGGAAATCCCCACAGGTGTAGTCTTTTGTTGGTTTGTTGGATCTCCTCAATATCTTTGATTGATTAAATTCTTCAAATATGTGAAAACCCTATGTGCCAGGTGTATATGAGCAATGTTAGTATGCTAATAGAAACCAAATTTAAATAAAGCTTCTACAAACTAAACAAAATTCATAAATTTAAAGATAGACTAAGATGAACTCTCAATTGAGAATATGAGCCATTAATGGACTCTCTCAATGAGAAGCTCTCTTGTTGAGTGGCTTTGTATAAATAGATAGGATGTATGCTCAAGCTTATGCTTCAAAAAGGGCTTCAAATGGAGTTGGAATTTGGGTGTGAGTGTATTGTTTTGATGTATAATGGCTTCTTAAAATGGCATTATGATTTACTTGATGGATTCTGTTATTTTGCAAAGGGGAAGGATCCAATTTATAGGCAAGAGGCTTGAGGGATTGAGGGCTAAGATGCAAGGATGGGAAAAAGCTCATGGAGGGCTCAAATTGCATGAGAAGAGAGCACATGGATTGTGCTTCCTTATAGCCAATCAAAGAGTGACACATGTCACATGGTGAGAGGATGGAGGAAAGGGGAAGGATGAGTCAACAAAGGAGGCTCAAGGGATAAAATCTTCATAAAGACCCTCATAATGACTTGTAAGAGCAATAAAAGGGCTTGTAAGAGTCATTTATGACCTAGTGGACTTCATAAAGTTTTATGGTTGAGATATTTTGAGGGTGATGAGAGCAATTTTGACCTGGACTTGATTAGGAAGGTTTTAAGCTTGTCTAGGCTTGTGGAAATGATTAGAGGATGGATTAGGATGGTTTAGGATTAGCTTAGGGATAGGCAAGTGGATGGCATTTAATGAGGGTGGGTGAAGGAGGAGATATTTGTTAACTTTGGCTTGGGTTAGTAAGTTTTAACCCATGTTTAGGGAATGTGACAAGGTTAGGAGGGGATTAGGATTAGGTTTAAAGACATCTTCTAGAAGAGTCTAGATTTTGGATGAGGATAAAGACTTTCTAGAATAGTCTAGAATTTCCTAGGATGAGGATAAATTAGATTTTTAGGAAATAAATAAAGTTTTATTTATTTCAAGGGTTTGGGTTGAGGAGATATTTATTAAAACTTTTTTAATAAACATGAGGATTAATATTTAATTTTAATTAAATATTTTGAGTTGGGGTTAGGGGTAGGAACTGATGAGATTAGCCTTTAATCAAAATTAAAGAAGGATTAGAAGATTTTGGAAGAGGTTATTGGTCATAAAGAAATTGACCAAGTTTTGGGCAAAAAATAAATTTTTTATTTATTTTAGGATTTTTGGTCAATTTATTAATTAAATAATTAATAAATAAGGAAATAATGTTTAAATAAGATTTAAACATTTTTGGGAGGGATTCCTTAATTAAATATTTTTAATTAAGATAAAGGGATTTAATGGCATAAAAATTAATTAATTAATTAATTAATTAATTAATTAATTAATGATGATGTCATCAGGACTTTTTCAAAAAATAAAAATACTTTATTTTCTAAAGGTTTTTAAGTGTCTACATTTTGCCCCTCTTTGATGTGATGCCGCAAGTGGCATGGCATCAAAGATAAGAAAATAAGATGCCCAAGGCTAGAGCAGAAGAGGAGAGAATGGACTGTGAGATGCCCCCTCAAGAAGGTAGCGAGGAGAGAAAGTGAGGCTCGATGGCTTCTTGAAAAGTACAAGAATTCGAGATGAGCAAGGAGACTCAGATTGGCAAAGAGAAGGGGCTGAATTAGCTCAAACTCTCACTATGGGAGAATGATAAAGGGCGAATCAGAGGCACAAGAGGAAGCAAGCTTAAGATCTCAGGGATTGCAGAGGATGAAGGAGTGGAGCACTATAAAAAAGAATCCAAGATAGGGAGATGGATGAGGGGATTATAAAGCTGATGCAATAGGATTTCAAAGAGTTAGATTGGCGGAAGATGGGTTTCAGAGATCCCTAGGACTAGGATTGTGGATCTCGAAAGATGAGGCTTGGTGGGTTGATTTGGATTGGTGGATCCCTAAGACTAGGATTGTGGATCCCTAAAGCTAAGAGTGATGAGTGATTCAAAGAGATACTGATGCATCAGCTGGGCTAGGAGAGACAGATGCTGGATATGGATGGGGGATAATGGAGATGAAGGAAAATCATTGAAACTTTTTGAGCGGGGGGATACTTCAAAGAGAAGTACCACCATGTAGTTGAGCACTAGATTTTCTATAGGACTATTGGTTAATTGCCAAGGTTACCAAGAACATCAAGGCCTTTTCACCAACCATCCAAAGGATTGACGAACTGACTCAAAACAAACATGCAAGGATTGCCCCAGTATCACACATGAATCCTAGAGGAAGCAGTGTGGAAACAACACTGGGTAACCCACAAGCAGAAAAGAAAACAAGAAAAAGACATGATCAAGACCTTACGCTCTAATTGCCCCATTCATAGTATACCATGATATGGAAGATCGTGGCAACCTTGAGGAGGGAACAAGGATATTGCTTGGAAAAGATATTTCAAGACCCAACAGGGAAGAGTCCAAATCAAAAGAAAGCAAAAATCCAAAAGAGAACCGTTTGCCAATGAGATGGGTAGGACGAGGTACTAACAGACCAAGATCAGACATGAGGAAAGCTATATCCTACAAGGACCTATCAGAGAGCACCTAAGCTGGTGGATTTGGATGAGTGATGCATCTGGCAAGCTGAACTAAGAAAGATAACACTTTGGTGACAATAAATCTAGCTAAAGGATGCATTGGAATAGCTAACCAAGATGTACGATGGGTGCAAGATGCTGATCAAGGATGAACTGACACGAACACTGGATAGATACAATGGTACTAAGCTAAAGAGGATGTACAAGCTGATAGACCAAGATATTTACAAGTAGGATAATCAAGATATGGTACAAGCTAACAGACCAATGATATGTATGATACAGATGGATAAAAGCTCGGGATGAGAGGATAGCGGGATGGTTCGATGTTGTGCAAGATGCGAAAGCTAAGGAATAAAAAAGAGTTATCCTCACATGTGGAATAAAGGACAAACAATGACATGTCCTCCACATGTGTACAATAGGACAAACTACATTTAGGGATCCTTGGAATATCCCAATTAATACATCCAAGGGAAGATTAACCTTTCTAACACCCCCCCTTAATCTTTACTTGGGGAGTTTACATCAACGGGTTGTAAACCCAAATTTTTACAATGGAATTGAAATCTCTCTTTAGAAAGTGGTTTGGTTAAAATATTAGCCACTTGATCTTCACCTTTACAATAAAGAAGAGCAATTTTTTTGTCTTCAACTTGTTCTCGAATGAAGTGATGTTGAACTGAAATATGTTTGGTTCGTGCATGAAAAACTGGATTCTTTGCCAAGGCAATAGCACTTTGATTGTCACAATGTATAGGGGTAGGTGATTGTTGAGGTAGACCCAAATTGTCAAGAAGTCTTCTAATCCATAAAGCTTCCTTAGCTGCATTGGTACAACCTTTGTATTCAACTTTAGTTGAGCAAAGGGAAATAGAGTGTTCTTTTTTGCTTTTCCAAGAAATTGCACCTAAACCAACAAAGAAACAATAGCCACAAGTGGATTTCCCATCATTGGGATCTCCACCTAGATCGGAATTAGTATAGCCATGTAAAATAAATTTAGAATTGGCATCATAGAATAATCCCATATTAATAGTTCCTTTAATGTACCTTAAGATTCGTTTAGCAACTTTAAAATGAGTTTGTTGAGGTTTAGACATAAATCAAGAAACTAAACCAACACTATAAGCAATATCAGGTCTAGTAAGAGTTAAATAATTTAAACTTCCTACCAACTGTCTATACAAAGTTTCATCAACAAAAAGAGTATTCATATCAGCCATTAATTTAGTTCCTAATTCACATGGAATTGAAACATGGTTAGAGTCATTCATCTTAAATTTTTCTAAAATATCATGAGCATACTTGCTTTGAGAAAGAAAGATACCCTTAGGAGTTTGGAAAATTTGCAATGCATACCTAAGAAGTAATGTAAGATACCTAAATCAGTCATCTGAAATTTCTGTTTAAGTTGGAACTTGATATCATAAATCAAAACATCTGAACTAGAAGTGAGAATTAGATCATCTACATAAACAATGACAATGATAATATCATCATTAGTATGTTTAATATACAAATTAGGATCATTCTTACTTCTAGAAAAACCTTGAGAAATAAAGAAAGAATTAATTTTAGAATACTATTCTCTAGGTGATTGTTGAAGACCATAAATAGATTTTTTCAATTTGCAAACCATATTTTCACTACCTTTCTTAACAAATCCGGGAGGTTGAGCCATATAGATTTCTTCATGTAAATCACCATTTAAGAAGGCACTTTTAACATCCATTTGATGAATGGGCCAATTCATTTTAGATGCTAAAGCAAGAACTAATTTGATAGTAGGCATTTTAGCAATAGGAGCAAAAGTTTCATTATAGTCTAATCCTTCAATTTGTGAAAAACCTCTAGCAACTAGTCTAGCCTTAAATTTACTAATTTCATTATTATTATTCAATTTTGTTTTGTATAACCATTTACATGAAAATATATTCTTGCCATGAGGTAACTTGACTAAGTCCCAAGTTTGATTAGCAATTAAAGAATCATATTCCTCTTGCATGGCTTTCTGCCAATGAGGTTGAGAGTTAGCTTGATCAAAAGACTTGGGATCATTATAATTCATAATAGTAGTCATCAAAGCATAATTATAATAATTAATCCTTCTATGTTTAATTCCACCAAATCTAGAAATGTAATCATCACCTTCATTGATTAAGTTTTGAGCCCATTTAGGTTTACGTTTAGTTGCAATGGAATTATCACTAGAGGAAGAATCATTAGTAGCTACTTGAATATCATTACTTGTAGGAGCAGAAATAATAGGTGGTACTTGAGTTGAAGGGTTAAGAGGAGGAGTAGGGTTAAGAGAAGGAGGTTGGTCATCCACCAGCACAATTTTAGTGCCACTGAATTCTACATCATGTGTAGTAGAATAGTCATGGACTCCATTTTATGCAATACAAACATCTCTAGCAACTTGAACTTTGTTAGTAGTGGAATCATAAACACGATAACCCTTAGTGTTTTCATCATAACCAACAAACATATAAGGAGATGACTTAGCATCTAATTTATGCCTTTTCTATTTAGGAGTATGTACATAAGCAACAGATCCAAAAATCCACAAATGATGTAAATTAGGTTTCCTACCAGACCAAGCTTCTTCTAGAGTAATAACCTTGAGAGCTTTGGTAGGAGTCCTATTAAGAATATAAGTTTCACAAAACATGGCTTCAGCCCAAAATTTATAATGTAGATTCTTAGCATGCAACATGCTTCTAGCCATTTCAACAATGGTTTGATGCTTTCTTTCAGCCACACCATTTTGCTGTGGTGTATAAGGAATAGTAAGCTCATGTTTAATTTCACATGATTTCAAATAAGAGTGAAAAGCATTATTCACATATTCCTTTCTATTATCAGTTCTAAGAATTTTAAGTTTAAAATCAGATTGCCTTTCAACATATAACTGAAATTCAATGAATATATCAAGAACTTGATCCTTGCTATGTGAAAAATAGATCCAATTTCGTCTAGAAAAATCATCAACAAAGGTAAGTGCATACCGAGAACCTTGGATGGAGTTATTCTCCATGGGTCCCAATAGGTCACTATGGACAAGATGCAACTTATGAGTTGCCCGCCATGATTTTCCACTTGGAAAGGGCTCCCTATGCATCTTACCATTCATACAACCTGTACAAGAAATCTTACAAGGAATAATGTGAGGCAAGCCATCAACCATATTGTGTTTTTTCATGGAAGTAATATAATCCAAATTTAAATGGCCAAGTCTTTCATGCCATATATTGAAATCAATAGAAGTATGTAAAAAATATCGTGAACTAGCAAATTCATGGAATTTAAAAAAATTGTCATTATCCATTTTAGCATGAGCAATCACTTGTTGAGTTTGAGGATCTATGACATAACATGTATCTTTATAGAATTCAACTTTATAGTCCTGACATAACTATGAAACAGAAAGAAAATTAGTTTTCAGATCAGGTACATACAATACATCATGCAATTTACCATTAGGAATAGTTACATCACCTAAACCTTCAACTTTACAAGTATGATTATTAGCTAACTGAATAGGAATGTTAGCAATATCAGGTTGTAGAGAATCAAAAATTTCTTTATGAGAAGTTACATGTTGTGATGCACCACTGTCAACAATCCATTCTAAAGGTCTACAAAGATTAAAGCTACAAGTAAAAGCATGACGAGAATTAGAACCAGTAGAGTTACCTTTTTTATGATTTGATTTTTGATTATGGTTACTATTGTTCATAGGTTTTTTATCATTTTTCTTTTTAAAATAGTTATTGACAATATGACCATCTTTGCCACAATAAGAACAATGAGGTTTGGAATTGGAATGATTCCTTTGATTATTAGTATTATGATTGTTATTATTGTTATATTTCGCATGAAATTTATTGTTGGAATTATTTGAATTAGTATTATATTGTTTGTTGTTGTTATTATTATTATTATTATTATTGGAACAAAAATTATTATTTGAATTTCGAGACACAAATGCATGTTCAGTTGATTTAAGGGTACCAAACTGAATTAGCTTAGCTTCTTCCTGTCTTAATAAAGTTTGAAAAATAATATAAGTTAACTGAGTAGTCAAAGTAGGAATAGCAAGCTGAGCATGAATATTAGGTATAAACTTTTGAAATTGTCTAGGAAGGCACTTTTTAAGAATAAGATGAATTAAATGAATGTCCTCTAACTGAACAACTAAAGCAATAATTTGGCTTTTAAGAGAATCAAATTTTAACAGAAATTCATCCATACTCTTAAAATCTGTATACCTAAGATCTTCAAGTTGATCTTGCAACTGTATTTTGCGGTATTCATCTCCACTATCATACTTGGTTTGCAAGATGGACCATGCATCATGAGCTTTAGAATAGTGAGCAATTAACACATATAAATCTAGAATAATGGAAATACCAATTAAACCTAAAGCTTCTTCATTTTTAGTTTTCCAAGTATCTTTTTCGTCTTGGGTAGCCGCTGAACCAAGTTCAAGAGAAGGATTAGTGGCTATCTCAAAGAGGTGTTTAAAATGAAAAATGAATGAGATATGAGTTTTCCAGGAATGATAATTAGAATAACTAAGTTTTATTTCTGGAATTAAGGTTGACATTTTTATGAATAAAAAATGTCCCCCCTAATAGAAATATGACGTATACGTTAACTTGAATGAAAACAAAATGTGATGATGGAACTACGAATAAGTTTATATGTGTTAACTCTGCAACAAAACGTTAGTGCAAGGATTAAAATAAAAAGAATCCAGCAGAAGCATTTTTAGAATGATTATAGCCTAAAAAAAATGAATCCAAATTTCTATATTAAAAAAATATGAAAACCATGTCAAAAACTTTTGCTTGGTGGTGGTAATGGTTCTCCACCTCCTTCTCCTCTTCTAAGAGTTACTAGACATATGTCACCTTGAAAATCTTCTAAGGGAAATAAGAGACAACCATCTCCTCCTCCTAGATATTAGCAAAGGCAAATGTCTCCTCCAAGGAATTCACAACAACACCCTCAATTTACTACATGTGGTTTTGGTGTGGATTATGATTTATTAGAGAAAGACCCAAAATTTCACAAGTACATCAATCAATACATTTAGATTAATAAGGATAAATACTTCATGGATTTAATAAAAAAAGGTGTTCAACTACCTTATGATTTTGATGTGAATAAGAATATCAAGAGACAAAATCCTTCATTTCAAGAACAAACTGAGAAAAATATGAAGATGTTAATGGATAAAATTACACCTAACTATCCATTTTCTCTATAGAGTATTTTTCCTCTACCTTTTGAGAGGAGTATTCTAGACATTATATTCCCTAAGAAAATAGAATTTCCTCATTATGATAAGTATGATGGGAATGGAGACCCTAGTGATCATGTGAGATAGTTTAATGTTTTGAGCTTGAAATTTTCACATAAAGATGCTTATCTTATGAGATTGTTCCCTAGGAGTTTAAAGGGTCAAGCTATGGAATGGCTCACTAAGATTACTCCCCCACTTAAGAATTTTGAGGAATTTTTTAAAAAAATTATTCAACACTTATCTTACAATGTTCAAAAACCAATTTCTATGTTGGATTTATGCGACCTCAAACAAGATCAACGAGAACCCTTTATTACCTTTTTTCAAAGATAGAGAAAATTATGTTCTTGTTACTCTTGAGAAATTCCAAAAAAAGAAAAAATTGATATACTTGTGAGTAACTTGGTTCGTAAATTGAGAAATGAGATTGGCAAATGGGTTTTTGAGACTTTCCATAATATGGTTGAAACAACTTTTTGTATTGAAAATGTTTTGAAAAATCAAGGAATTATCAAGCATAATAGCAACAAGAATAATAACAACAATGAAAATAAGAATAGGGGTACTTCTTATAAATGGAATCAACATGTGGTTAATGATGGTATAGTTGATGCACCTAAGTTTGATGACCAAGCAATATACAAGTTATCAAATAGTGTTCATGCTATGAAACTTCAAGCATCTTCTCAGCAAAATAATAGAGATAATTTTAGAGATAATTATAGATAAAATTATAGAAATCCTCAAGAGAGAAGAACTTTTACAAAGATTGGTAGACCTTATGACAATGTTTTGGAAGAGTTGGTTAATGGAAAGTTATTAACTTTGATTGAGAATTGGCAACCACCTACTGTGAAGGGTCTGTGCTAGGATGATAATGTCTATTGTAAATATCATTAGAACAAAACTACTATACTATGGAAAATTGTAAAAATTTAAAACATGATAGTTAGAATTTGATTGATAATGGAAAGTTAGTAATTGATGGTACCAATCATGCTACTAATAATGATCATCAAGCTTATAAGGATCCATTGCCTAAGCATGAAAATGGTGAATCATCTAAGAATGGGAAAGCTCAAGTGAATTATACATATTCTAATCAAAATTATGGATAATCTAATGTAGAAAATGTTATCAACATGGTTACAATTAAGGAAAATGATAAGGATTTGAATCATCCACATAATCTTGCCTTACATATTGAAGTCATGATTCATAGAACTCTTGTGAGATGTGTGTTGATAGATAGGGGTGTCGGGTTGAACATTTTTCCTTTCAACATACTTGAAAAGTTGGGATATTTAAAACAAGATATTGATAATGGACAGAAGGTTACTATTAGAGCTTATGATGGTAGTGAAAGACAATCTAAAGGATTGGTTGTTTTACCTATTTGGATTGAGTTGGTTGAGAGAGATATTCTATTTCATATGGTTGATACTAGTACCCTTTCTTATAACATTTTATTGGGTAGACCTTGTATACATGAAATGAAAGTTATTTCCTTCCACATATCATCGGTGTTTTGCATTTGCACATAATGAAATTGAGATGTGTATTTCATGAGTTAATACTTTGGTTATCAATAATATTTCAGTAGAATCACATATTCCTTTGGATAGAGTTTTAGATGAGACAGTTGAAGAATATGTATAATGTGTGATAGAATCTAAGACATTTAATAGTGAAATGGAGGGATGTGAGGTTGTTTCTTTGGTTGAACCTTTACTTCCTATGGAAGAAGTGGAAGAAGAAAGTCTTGTTAGACATTGGATTTACAAAGAAGAAAATGATGATGGACCCATCTTTGATGTTTATAATGATGATGAGGAGGAAGTGAATATACCGAATCAACAAGATATAAATGATGATTTGATCCCTTTTAATAATCTTCTTTGCGGAGATGGACATGGTTTAGTTAATGAAACTTCTTCTTCAAAAATTCAAAATGATTCAGATATACAAAACAATGATGAAAGGGCATATTTAAATAAGTATGAATTGGATTTATCTTTAGAGCCTTCCATAGTTGATTTAGGTATTGATGTGATTCATGCTTATGATTCTCAACCCAGTACAATTAATGAGATTTCAAACTCACATATTTTGAGCTGGATTCTCTAGTTATTAGACAACTTTATGATTCAAGAGAAAATAAGAGGAACTTGATAGACTCTGATTCTATAGTTGCCATCAAGGATGTTATCCTTATTTACAATATTAACCCTTTAGAGGATGATATTCCATCATTAAGAGTTACTCCTAATAGATTAGTGACAAATGAAGATTAGAGAGTTATGAAATTACAAGAACTTGAGTTACTTGATGAGAAGAGAAAAACTGCTTTTGATCACATGAGATTTTATCAAAAAAGATTGTCTAAGACTTATGACAAGAAAGTTTTCCCTAGTAAGTTTTTAGTTGGAGATCTTGT
The DNA here is from genome assembly GCA_028749045.1 of Cupressus sempervirens. Lineage (NCBI taxonomy): Eukaryota > Viridiplantae > Streptophyta > Pinopsida > Cupressales > Cupressaceae > Cupressus > Cupressus sempervirens. The sequence continues at coordinate 848,031,374 of CM053785.1, forward strand.
TTTGCATGACAATCCTAAGAATCAAATAAATAGAGCTCAAAAAGGAAAATTTGAGCCTAATTGGTTGAGTCATTTTATAATTATAGTTACTTTTGGATCGGGTGCCTATTTGTTGTCTATAGTTGAGGGAGATCAGCTCCCTAATTCTATTGATGTGCTTCATTTGAAAAAGTTATATCCATGATGTCCATTCTTGTTGGGGGCATCTATACATATTTATGGGTCCTAAAAAAATACAAAAAAAGTGATACATTCCAAAAATACAAAAAAAAATTGTAAAAGAAAAAAGAAAAGAAATGGTATTTTTCAATATCAACAATGGCGTTCCTTAAATATCTTAAACACAAAAATAGTATTTCTTAACACTACCCTAAGAGTCTTGTCTTAATTATTATGCTTTACTTTATACTTAATGTTGAGCTATGCTTTGATCTGTCTTTGTATGATTATTGTTCATTGCTATATATACATGTTTACTAAACTATAACTATATGTATTTTTTTTTATTCCCTCCCTAGTCATTTTTGCAGTAGGGGCATGTGGTTTATTATTTATTTTTTATGAGTGATTTGATTAGTATTGATGAGTTTCTCTATGGTTTTCTCTGCGAGGCATAGCTAGAGAACTATGGACCATGAGACACATTTTTGGTTGATTTCTTTCTTGTGTGGTTTTGATCTCAAGACTCATAGTGTTTCTCAACACTACTAGATCCCATTCATATAATCATAGTTTCCTTGGTGACTAGTGATGATTGTGGGAAGCTTCCAATCACATTCATATCTTCAAATTACTTTAATGATTAGTGATGATTGTGTGATCTTTTTGATAGAGTTACATTCATATCTTCATTGTTCCAACTAGTGAAGGTTGTGTAGCTCATCTCGATGATTAAAACTAGGATCTTAATCTTGGCCAAAATGAGTAAGTACATAGAATGGACAGAAGTGTCATATGGACATGAATAGGCATTTTATCCCCTTGTCTTTTTGGAGGATATGATTTGTTTGTTTACCTTTTAGAGGTCTCCTTCATCATTTCTTTGCTATTAGCTTTGATCATGATTGTTCTTTTTAGTATACATCACTTGTTCATGATCTCAATTGAAATGTCATGTCTTGCATAGTTGATGGTTTTTGAGGAATTTTCCCTCTTCTTCATTCCATCTTCTTGTCTTTTATTCACCCACCTTCTTTCTTTTGATTTGGGGCATACTTTTCACACTTAGTGATTTAACCTTGGTTTCTTGATCTATATCTTTCTTATCCTTCATCATGAAGCTTTTTTTGATTTGATCATATCTATCTTGTTCTTGCTTAGCCTTTCCTTCATTTTGATTGTGATCCCGAGTGGGCAAGAACACTCTATTGAGCTTCATTGTTTGTAAATTTGATTCAAAATCTACTCATCTTTTTCTACCTAGCTTAGGGCAAATTATTATTGTATCTAGGGCAAGTCAATGCATGATTTTTCATTTTTTGGGTGTTGATATTTGTCTTTTTCCTTTATATATATTTCATGAATTTTATAGTTGCTAAAAACTCTTTGGGCAGACCTACAATTATAAGACCCACAATGGCATATTGTGTTCCAGGCACTGTAAGACCCCAGATGGCATGTTGAGAGAACAAGAGTTGGATGCTTAATCTTTATATATTTTTGACGTAAATCAATCTTTATACATACTTTATTTTCTAGTTCTTTGACTTGATATGATTGTCATGTATTTGGACACACATTAGTCAAAGAGGGGCAAATGTATGCACCCTAAAATGGTCACCTTGATTATGTGCCCAGGTTTCATAATTTATCTTGAGCTTGAATTGATATTTACATCACCATTTCCTTTGATCAAATTAAATTATTTGAATTATTCAATTTCTATGAATTATTTTACTAATCATTATTATTTACTTCAATTTCCTTGATTAAATTGGAGTTAATTTATTTAATTAATTTTAAATAAATGGGTGGATCATCTTAATTTTTGTATAATTTATTTAAAGGAATTTGCTCCCTTTTAATTAAATAAAACCCCTCCTCACAATTTTATGTATAACAATTATTATTTTAAAAGAAATAATTAAATAAATGTCACAAACTTTATTTTATAAGAAAAGGGATTATTTTACATTTAAATTAAATAAAAACACCCCTCATCTTATATTTTTTTTTGAGTTTTACACGCCACATCTCTTAATTAAATGCTAATTGCAAATTCTCTTATGTGGGTCACACATTTTCATTTAATTTTTATTTTCCCTCCAATTTGGGAATGCCTCTTGGCTTCGGTATATAAGGAGACCTTCTTCCTTCATTTTGGAAGAGGCAATTTTATTTATCACCATTATTTTCAGCTTTCATGTGATTTCCTTGAGGACATAGAGCATTGTTTTGAGAAGATCATGACTTCTTATGCTACCATTATGATACACATTTTTTGAAGCTATCTTGGAGACTTGAGATATCTTGAATGTTCATTATCATTTGAATCTTCCATTCATTGGATGTACTTGTGAATACCAAGGCTAATGTTCATATGAGAGCCACCACTACAAACCTGTGAAGGTATTTGAACATTGATGATAGGAAGCTATGAGTTAATTCTTGAGATCTTGCACTTTCATGGTATTCTTTTGATGGATTTTAAGTATAAGGACTCATAGAAGTGTGTTTGCATATTTGTCCACATTTTTCACACACAACCACCACCTACAATAACCTCTCTCACTTTTCAAAGATTCAATTTTGTTTTGATTTTGTAGCCCCATCTTGGCTGATGTTCAAACTTGTAGTGTTGGCCAGTACAAAGTTGTCAACTAGTGAATCTCTCCAACCATTTATTGTGGGACTTAATTGTATATTCCATTAGCTCCAAGTGGCTAGGTAAATGCTAGTCCTAAGCTCGTCCCATCTCATTGAGTGCTAAAATATTCTTGAGCACGCCAAACAAAATTGACCCTAAGAGTCACTAAATGCCATAGGGTGGCAATCTTTGATAGGGCATATCTTGTAGCTCATGTGAGGTATGGATGCAATTCTGGGTGCTATAAGATCATGTTTCCAACACATACAATAACCTCTCTTTATTTTTTGAGATGAGATTCTATTTTTTATTTTGTGGCCCCATCTCGTGTGATGTTGAAACTTGTAGTGTTGGCCAGTATAAAGACACCAACTAGTGAATCTCTTCAACCATTTGTCATGGGATCAAACTATCTATTCTATTAGCTCTAGGTGTTTGGGTAAACCCTATTTAAAATATCATCCCATCCTATTGACCACTCAAAAGTTCTTGGGCATGCCAAACCAAATTAATCCTAAGAGTCATTAAATGCCATAGGGAAATGATCTTTGATGGGGCATATCTTGGAGATCATATGAGGTATGGATGAAATTCTAGGTTTTACATGAGTGCATTTCTGACACCTACAATAAACTCTCTCTCTCTTTTTGGAGATTTGATTATGTTTTGATTTTGCAACCCTATCTTGGGTGATGTTGAAACTTGTGGTGCAGGGCACCTAGGTGGAAACTGAATGTGTCATCTCATCCAATGATGTAGACTTGTGATAAAAGATAAAGGGGTGATCATACACCTCATTTTGAACATTTTAATTTTTTATGGTAATAAGGTAATCCTTGTTTGTAAGGTCAAGGAAATTGATGTCACCTATAAACCCAAGTTCACTTAATCTTAAGGATTTTTTGTTTTTTGTAGGTTTTGTTAATAAGTTGACTCAAGAAGTTTTTTAAGAGTCATTAAAAATTATATAGGTCCTATGTGTTACCAAAAAACACCTGGTTAACTTCTACGAAGAGTTAGTGCAAAAATTACATTTTGCAATAGAAGTTGTCGACAACATTTTTGCAATTTTAGAATTTTTTTGAAAAACATTGAAATTAGCCTTGTAACCAATCAAGCCAACTAATAATTAGTTGGAATGAATGTCAAATGATGAAAAATCCCTCTATGAAGTTGGAGGAGGCATAAGATGTTTGTGATTATTAAGTTCTTTTTATATGGCAAGGAATCACTACTGATGTTAAACTTGTATATAGGATCATTGAGTTATTGTCAAATATCATTACTTCTTGTTTTAGAATAGCAACCCATACTTTTTCAGAATGAAACACCACTTTAGTTGCATGTTATCACTATATGGAGTTAGTGGAAGATGTTAAGGATCTTCTTGGTTGTCTTAATATCCATTTGATGGATTTGAAGTATAATCACTTCCCTTTGTGAAGAGTTTGCTAAAAATCAGCAAATTACATGTTATTGTAAAGAAAAAATAATCATAAGATGTTGGAAGATTGTTTTCACTCATAAGATGTTTAAAAAATCTCTTAGAAGGATGGAATAGATTATAGACTAAAGTTTGTGAGATAGTTATTAGGTGTTCCTTGAAGTTTCTAAGGTGTTAGTTTGAAGCAAGAAGTTGATTATGATCCATTTCTCAAATTTTCTCATTTTTCCCTTACTGGTTCCCATGTCTTGAATAGGGAAAGTGATCAAGTAGTTTTGTGAAGTTGGGTAGAATTTTGTTCAATGTTTTAACCAAGTTGGAAAGAGTCTTTGAAGACACTTACAAATGTGGGAAAGGTAATTTTCCTTAAAAGTGTTCTTGTTGGGAATCTACTAGCTTTTGATGTGAGCACTCTGCATCATTTTGAATGTAAATTACACTAAAATGAAATACATGAAATATACTTAAAAAATAAACAAGAAAAATAAGATATATATTATTATAACCAATAATGTCATTCAAGAATAAACTTATCATATATTATGATAACTAATAATATCATAAGTTTAATTATAATTTCATTAATCAAATATATGTCATACATCAAATATAAAATATCATATATACATCAAATGTATGTTGAATATGTCCACTAACATAAAATCCAAGATATATGTCCACTAATGCCTATATATGTGTTTCTATCCCTATATCTTCTCCTTCACATGAGGGGAAGGAAAAAAATCCTTAAAGTTCTTTGTTCATTTCATGGAGGGAGATGATGGGGATGATGGGGTCTTCCTCACATGCTCACTCATCCTCTTGTTTAGGTTTCTCTCTAACTAGAGTTGATACAAAAAAAGTAGATATGAATCAATAATTATTATACATTGAAATAAAATATATGTACACACAAAATTAATTATTTTCCTATTGTCATCAAATAGTCACTCTGTACATCCACCTCAAAGGCTCATGGATGATCAAGAGTAACAAGGCCCTACAAAAATCCAATCAATATAATCAATTGATCATACTTATAAATACCATTTGAAATTTCAATACTAACTATTATAAATAACAACTAAAACTATGAAAACTCTTTCATACCTCGATCAATGGCTTTGAACTAGCCATCGCAGTTGCAACTCCATGATCCATGGACTTGCAAAGATGAGGAGTCTCGAACGTCAAAAACTACAAATCATATAATATAATTTACATGTAACATGAAACATGAAACAAATATAATCAAATGAATTAAATTAACATGAAACAAATGCACCTCTACGAAGCTCATGTCATGTCTAGGCTCAGAGTCCCTTGTGAATGTTGATGGTCTGGTAGAGAATTGATGCACATGGATTAAAAAAAAAATTCAATCTTTATATGATTACTTAATAAATGTCTGTATTAATTTAAATGATTAAATCAATACATACCTCTTGACTCATTGATGAGACATAAAATGGGGCTGAGGAATCTATACTAGGGCCATCAACACTTTTACCCTAAATTTTGAATAATTTCAAGACATTCTAATTAATTAGTCATTCACTGTACATATGAAATGTGATCAAATTAGTTTATTATAATTGTAGCTAACCTATGTGTCAGTGCCAAATGTGTCACTCAAGAACTCATTAGTGACTAGCCCATCATCCATAGTCTCTCCAACATAACTACCAAATGTTCATAAGGATCCACATGATGTACACATGTGACCATGACACAAAGAAGGTTCCTCCTCAACTAATGGACTGGTGTAATGAATGAGGGTCTATGTCAAAGCATTCATAGTCCCTAGAATACTAGTCTCTACATGCTCCTTCACTACTGACAAAATAATCACATGCTCACCCTGTGGCTTGACAATAGGCACCCTATTTACATTAGGGTTGTGACATGGCCCTGACCTTTCAAATGATGACCCCCCACCTTTACCCTGAGAATATAACATATCAAAATAATTGGGGGTCTTCCCAAGGACAAATTCACAATACAATTTCTTTGAGAAATACATTAGGAGCTCATAATTATTGCAAGGAAGGGCATCAAAGACCATTCACCATCTATCCCAAAAGTTTTTTCTAGTATCATCATGTATGCACCAATAGATGGTGAACCTTTTAGTAGTATGTTTAATAGTGTCTTGTTCTCTGAGTTTTTTAAATAATGCACATATGCTACCTTTTCCTATCTTAAATCTTTATAGGATAAATTTTTTTTCCATAGTATATTCTTTGTTCTTCTCTCTTAACATGCCAATATCCAACCAACCACTAACAAAAGCTACATGGATCATAATGGACTCAAGAGAGGATGCCAATTATGCTCTCATAGGATTAGTACTCCTACAAGCTTTCAACCTACCAATGATTTCTTCTAATTCATTTTTCCCTCTTTCTATTTCATTCATTATATTATCTTGAGTTCTAGGAGGAGGCTTTTGAATCGATGGAGGTTGTGGAAGTTCATTTTGATCTTGTGGAGGTTTTCATTTTGATGTTGTTGACTAGGTTGGGGTTTTGGTGGTTGATTATTCGCATTTCTTGATAACAAACCAATTGCATTTTAAATAAATAAACAAATTTGAAGCAAAACTAAAAAAAAATAAAAAACAATACAAAAACAAGAGTAGAAAAAATACTACATGACCCTGATCTTGATCTCTGATGATGAAGATACATTTTTAGGAGAATATTGATCAAATTCTTTAACTTTTATAAATTGCATGCACATTGTTGAGGGGAAATAAGGCAACAGGAAAAATAAAAAACATGAAATGAAATGGGTCACGAGTTTGCAACCCATGTATAAAAACTTATTATAATTTTTTTAAGCATGCAAGTATTATAACATGCACGCACTTGGTCTTGGGCTCCACAAGCGAACCCAAGCTAAAGTGCAAGGCCAAGTGCATGCATGTTATAGTGGGTGCACACTTTTAGAATTGTAAAATCTAAGTTGGGTGTCATCTTTTTGGCACCACAACTTGGTGCATTCACCCCAAGATATTATGTTGTTTGATCATTACACTATGTGAAGAAGATGGTTCAATTGAAGCCGAGTTGAGATGATCAATGAAGGACCAAATGCATAGGCTAAGTTGAGAAATAAAGAAGAAGACTAAGGAACTTATAGTTGAAGCTGAGTTGTGCTAGTATTGACCGAGTGAACAAGCTAAGAAAATATAGAGTCGACCGAGCATCAGTAAAGACTAACTATTAGAAAAGTCAAATCGAGTGAAAAAAAAGTGAGAAAGATAGATAGTATTGGTTGAGCTATCTAGTGATGACCAAGACTGAGGAATAAAATTTTGGACAAGTGTCATTGTTTATTATTTTGTGAAGGAATTAAGATTCCTAGCTAACACAGTTGAATTTTTGGATTGGTCAAAGCAAGTGAAGGATAAGTATTGTTCAGATGGAGAATTTAATGCAAGTTAAATTGTGTTTGAGCATTTCTAGTAAGGATTCAAAGAGAAATTTTGAGAATTATCTAGAATGAGGAGGAAAAAAAATGATGGAATGATTTGATGAATTTTACCTAGCTCTAAGATCAATGGTTATTATGCCCTTAATATTGGTGTATATAGGGTTATGAATAGTCAACTTGTGGCTATCGTAATGCTTAATTAATTCCTATTATCATTATTATATTATTATTTAGGTATGTAGGTTGTCCTAGGTGTTATGTAGGGTTGTGTCTATTCAACCTAAGCATAATTAGGTATATATAGGAGGTTGTGAGTCATATTTCAACATCATATTGTGGATTGTGTTCTCATTGGAGATATTTGGAGGTTACCCCCTCAAAGTGGCCTATTACTCTCAGTTATTATCAAGTATTTATATAATACTACATATTATTTCTTCTATTGTGTAAGTTATTTCATTACAAGTGGTATCAAAGCATGATCTTGGCACCATAGAGGCAAGATTTTTTCTCAACATTAGAGCGATTTTGGAAAGAGCATAACTTTTAGATTTTAGAAAAAATTTCAAAGATTTTAAAAGGGTTTTTGAAGACCATATTAAAGAACCTATATTCCAAATTTTAGAGGAATTAGAGAAAATTTTGAGAAAATTATTACATAATTGTTATTTCTACACAATTTATTGAGATCTTCATATCTCTCATAACATGTCGAATTGGAGTAAAACTTGTATTGGGTTTTTGAATACATACTAGAGGAGCCTAAATTTCAAAGCTTGGAGAATTTTTTTTTTTTAAGTATTAAGATATTGCAAAATTAGGAAAATTCTCTCTCAAGGCAGAAAATTTTCTATTTTTTGGGGATTTTTTCTGAGTAAGGGTATCTTTGCCCTATTAAGTCACAATAATAAATAAATAAATAAATTAGAGAATTTACATTTCATTTGTGTGATTTATTCAAAAAATATTAGTTTCCATCATGACGGGGCCTTCAATAAGAGCCAAAAAGAATGCTACCACATTCGAGAAATCCTCTGATCAAGATTGGGAAGAAACAAAGGATAGTAATCCCAATGAGGAACTTAATAAGTTCAAGGAAGAGGTTAAGAGGGATATGTATGACCTACGAGGAGATATATCAGATATACAAAGCATGTTAAGCACCTATATGAATGAAACATGGAAGGAGCTCTCAAGCAACCAAGGTGAAACCTTCAAGTTGACTAATAATGACACAAATTTTAATAATCCTATGGGATCTAGGAATTTTTTTCAAAGGTGGATATGTGCAAATTTGATGGCAAGGATCCTCTAACATGGATAAATCAAATGGAGAATTTTTTTGAAGTACATCAAATCCCATATGGAAAAAAGGTCATGATGGCTTTGTTATATCTAGAACTAGATTAATTCATTTGGTATCATTAGCTTTTTACTCATAGGAGGAAAAAGGGTCTCACTATATCATGGTCAATTTTTACAGAAGAACTCCAAGCACAATATAGCAATAGTGTGATAGAAAACTTCTTTAGCCAACTTGCTAAGCTTCAACAAATAGGATCGGTTAAGGATTATATTCAAAAATTCCAAACCCTATTCTTAATAGTGGATATAATTACAGAGGAGAACTTGAATGATTTATTCTTGGGTGGTCTCAAGGATCACATTCAACATGAGGTACACATATTTTGTCCTGGCTAAGTAAATGATTCTTTTATATTGGCACATAGGGTAGAGGAGAAGTTCTTGATTTCTAGAAAGTAAGGGGCTACTGTGACAAGAGAGAAAGGATATTCAACACATTCTCTTCCTCAACCTACTAGGTTGACTCGACAACAAATTGATGAGAAAAGAATGAAAGGGTTGTGTTTCATTTGTGATAGCAAATATAGTTGAGGACATAAAGGTAATGAAAATAAATTGTTCTATATTGAAGGTCCAAGTGAGGAAGAAGAGAATGAGCCCATATTAGAGGAGGATAGGGATTCAGGTGAGGAAACACATGATTCTCAACCAATCATTTCTTTTTATGCACTTTCATGTTTCAGTGCACCACAAACTTTCAAGGTAGTGGGTTTCTAAAAGAAGTAGAAAGTAACAATGTTGATCAACTTAGGTAGTACTCATAATTTAATCAACAAAAACTTGGCAACTCTTTTAAATTTTTTTATTTATCTAGCCCCAGAGTTTCAGGTTTTGATTGTAGATGGAAGCATAGTTAGTTGTTTAGGAAACTATCATAGCATAAAATTATCCATGGGAGTTTATCAACATGATACCCCAACATATGCGATATCCATGGGGTGTGATAGACATTTTGGGAGTACAATGTCTTACTACATTGTGAATAATTGAGATGAACTTCGAAGAACTATTCACGCAATTTCAATCAAAAGGAAAGGTAGTGAAGCTAAGGGGATTGAAGGAAAAATCTCCATATATGGTAAGCTCTCATCAAATGCAAAAGATTCTTAAGAAAGGTGTGGATGGATTTGTGGCCCAGTTATGTTCATTACAAGTCTCTCAATCTAATGCTCTTACTCATCTAGATTTGCAAGCAATATTTGATCATTACTCAGTGATTCTTGGAGATATGCCTAAAGGACTTCCTCCTAAGACGGATCATGACCATGCCATACAAATAGTTCCAAGGACCTAGCCATGAAACATTACGCCTTATAGGCATCCACACATACAAATAGTGAGATAGGAAAAAAATTTGAGGAAATGCTAGAGACAAAAATTACTAGTAATAGCCAAAGTGCTTACTCCTCAGCTATTGTGATGGTTTGTAAGAAGGATAAAAATGGCACATGTGTCCAGATTATAGAGTGCTCAACAAGTAAACCATTAAAGATAAGTTTTTCAATTATACTCATTGATGATCTTCTAGATGAATTAAATGGAACTATGTATTTTACCAAGTTAGATCATAGATCAGGTTATCACCAAATTTATCTTAAGGAGGAAGATATGTGTAAGAAAGCATTTTGAACTCATGAGTGTCATCATTAAATTTTTGGTGATGCTATTCAATCTTACCACTACACCATCTACATTCCAAAGTTTGATGAATTCCATTTTTTAGAAGTTCTTGAGGAAGTTTGTGTTAGTGTTTTTTGATGATATATTAATTTATAGCAAGACTTTGGAAGAACATTTTCAGCATGTAGATCAAACATTACAATTACTCAAAGATCATCAACTCTATGCTAAGCCATCCACGTATGCTTTTGGTCTTAAGGAGGTGGAGTACTTGGGACACATACTTTCACATGAAGGAGTAAAGGTGGACCCTAACAAAATTAAGCCTATCATGGGATGGCCTATTCCAGAAACTATTAAGAAGCTGAGCGGTTTCTTAAGATTGATAGGATACTATAGAAGATTTGTGATGAATTATGGTCATGTAGCGGTACCCTTTACCACTCTATTAAAGAAGGATTATTTTCATTGGAATGAATCTGCTAATGTATCATTTGAGCAATTGAAGAAGGCTGTATGTACAACTCTAGTGTTTGCCACTCCAAACTTCACCAAGAAATTCATTATGGAATGTGATGCTACTAGAAATAGGATAGGAGTAGTTCTCATGCAAGAAGGTTGACCAATTTCTTTTGTGACATCAATTAAAAGGTAAAAATCAACTAAAACCAATTTGTGAGAAGGAAATGCTAGCAATCCTTCATGCAGTTAAAAAATGGAGGCCTTATTTAATGGGTCAACACTTCAAGGTTGAGATGGATGATGATAGCCTAAAAAATTTGTTTTGAAGAAAGACTATCATCAAAAGAGGGGAAAAAATGGGTCACTAAGATGTTGCAATATGACTTTGAAATTGTATACAAGAAAGGGAAGGAAAATATTATGGTCGATGTACTTTATAGGATGGATGAAAAAGATGAAGCCTTATTGTGTGCTCTTTCAATATTACAAGAAAATAGGGTGGCAAAAGTCACAGAAGAGTGGCAAAATGATGTTGCAACAAGTAATCTCATCCAGCAAATAAAATTGATCCTAGTAGTTCAGATAAGTTTTGTTTTAAGGGGGATATTCTTTTGTATAAAGAGTGTGTGTATCTCTACAAGAATTCCACTCTTAAACACAAGATTCTCAAAGAACTACATGACTCCCCAATTGGTGGTCATTTAGGATTTTTGAAGGCATATCATCGAGTCAAACAAGATTTTTTTTTGAGAAGGACTAAAAGGTGATGTTCAAAAATTTGTGGTCGAATGTTTGGTTTGTCAAAGAAATTAGGGGGAATCAATTAATACACTAGGTCTCTTGTAGCCTTTATCTATTCCTAGCCAACTTTAAGAAGAGGTATCCATGGACTTAATCATAGGGCTTCGCAAATCCAAAGGTCATAATGTCATCATGGTAGTAGTTGACTACCTCACTAAATATGCACATTTCATTGCATTGTCACATTCTTTCACAACAAGTATAGTGGAAAAAATTTTCTTGGAGAATATCTGAAAGCTACATGGTACACCTAAGGTTATTGTTAGTGATCATGATCCTATCTTTACTAGCCACTTTTGGATAGATTTATTCTCATGTTTGGGTACTCAATTGGCTCATAGTTCTTCATACCATCCTTAATTAGATGGGAAAACTAAAGTTGTTAATAAATGTTCAGAAGGATATCTACATTTTTTCACTCTAGAAAAACAATCTCAACGTGTAGATTGGCTACCTCCTACAGAATGGTGGTAAAGTCCTTTTCATAGCTCATCAAAAATGTCTCCATTTTTGGCACTTTATGGATATCATCCTCCTTCCATCATATCATCATTAAAGGTTTCACCAAGAGTTGAGGTAATAGAGAACTACTTGCTTCACCAACAATAGGTACTTTCAAGACTCAAGGAGAATTTAGCTATAACACAAAATTGAATGAAAGAACAAGTAGACCAACATTGTAGTGAAAGAAATTTTGAAATTTGGGACTAGGTATTCTTGAGATTGTAGCCTTATAAAAAAATCTCAATGAAAAGAATAATAAGTTGTCTCCAATTTATTATGGACCATACCAAATCATCCAAAAGATTGTTATTGTTTCCTACAAGCTTGAGTTGCCACCAACAACAAAGATACATCCATCTTTTCAAGTTTCTTGTTTGAAGAAGGTAATTGGGCAAAATATTCCTACTCAAATAGTACTACCAGAACTTGATGAAGAAGGAAGAATAATTTTGGAACCAGAGTTCATTCTTCAAACATGCATAAAGAAGCTAAGGAATAGAACCCTAACTCAACATCTTATCCAATGGAAGAACTTACTAGTTGAAGAGGCCACATGGGAGGGTGAGGAGTTCATTCAAAAGAATTCACACTTGGTTAGCATTAAGGACAATGCTTCTTTCAAGAGAGGGGTCATGTTATGCCCTTAATATTGGTGTATATAGGGTTATGAATAGTCAAGTTGTGGCTATCTTAATCCTTAATTAATTCATGTTATCATTATAATATTACTATTTAGGTAGGTAGTTTGGCCTAGGTACTATGTAGGATAGTGTCTATTCAACCTAAGAATAATAAGGTATATATAGGAGGTTGTGAGTCTTATTTCAACATTATATTGTGAAGTGTTTTCTCATTAGAGATATTTAGATGTTGCCCCCTCGAAGTGGCCTATTACTCTTAATTATTATCAAGTATTTATATAATATTTCAAAATATTTCTTCTATTATACAAATTATTTCATTACAATGGTGATTTTTAAGAGACAAAATATCATTGCTACCTATTTAAGGAGGCATTAGGATTAACCTATAGAGGTTAGTAGTTGTTGATTTTATTGACTAGTGAACTAGAGCATAAGGTTATAAAGAAGGAGCAAAGAAGAGGTGAAGAGTGATTACTTAAAGGATTTTGAAAGAATATCAGAGATTGAAAATGTAGACATGAATGGAATATAGTGAAGGAATTAATAGATGAGCTACATTGTGATCTATATTTGGAAAGTGAGTTGTATTTATCAAATCAACCTATTGTTATTGGCTAACCATTGTATTAGTTAAAATCCATTAATCAAGGTTGACCTAATAGTCCAATTTCAATCCTTTAGTCAAGGTGGCATTGTAATGTAAATTTCTTAAGTCCTCTAACAAAGCCACTCATAATAGGGTTATTAAATCCTTTAATAGGGTCACACCTAACAACATGTATTATAACCTTTAAAAAGGTTAGATCTTAACATTAAAACTCATTTCAAAAGAGTAAAAATTTGGTATCATGTTACCAGTGGTTTTTTCCAATTTGGTTTTCCACATTAAATCATGGTATTACACTTGTTTAAATGTTATTTGAGATGTTTTAGTCTTTTACTTTTTGCATTTTGTAACTAATCTATTATTGGGATAGAGGACTACAAGTTTATGTTATAGAAAAGTTGGTATAGAGACCAATTGGACTAAAGAATGGATCGAAGTTGTTTGAAACAATTAAAATTTTAATTGGTACATTTGGACCTAAGGATAACTGATTCATTGTGCACCCAACCCCCACACCCCCTTCCCCCCCCCCCCCCCCCCCCACTAGTTATTATAAATCATTTTAATAATTGGTAACAAAGCTTGTGGTGCTTGCAAGGAAAAGTTCAAAGGGACTTAAAGCTAAAGATGAAGATGTATAGAAAGGAGGTCCCTAAGTTGAACAAGGAGAGATTCCCTACATAGAAAATTTTGAAAAAGGTGCACATTGCTAGAAGTGGAGATATAGTAGTATACTTTGTAGAGAAAAACTACATAGTAGTACAGTCACCTATGACAACCCAATAGATAAAGGAGAAACAAGAACACAATCATGCAATGTTGGAGATTGTATATGCCCTTAGTTGCTCAAAGTTTGATGATATAAAGGAATACACTACTACAAAAAAAAATGTGGGACTAATTGGAAAAGATTCATGGAGGAGAAAAAAATATACTAAGAGTTAAATTAGAAAGCTTGAGAGAAAAATTTGATAACATGAAGATGGTAGAAGGTGAGAACATTGCTCAATATGTTGGAAGAGTCAAAGAAGATGTGAATTCTATCAGAGGAGCTAAAATAAAGATTAGTGATGAGACTATTATTAGTAAGGTACTGAGGACTTTACGTCCTATCTATGCTATTATATTTTTCGCAATATAAGAATTGAGATGTACTCTTGGTAATGATTTAACCCTGGATAGTCTGGGTTGTAGACTCATTACTTTTAAACTATCAGATTTTGATAATTGTATTGCTCCTGCTATTGAATCTTCTTTCAAGTCACAAATGGTTTTACATAAGTCTAAGAAGAAGAAATGAAATCATAAGGTTTGTGATAGTGAATCTTCTAATGATGATCTCGAGGACCTTGAAGCATTAATGGCTAAGACACTACCAAGAGGAAAAGGAAAATTCAAAGGTAAGCTTCCTATAATCTATTTTTTGTGCAATAAAGTTGATCATATTTTTCCAAGATGTCCTAATAGGGATGAAAAGGGTAAAAGGAAAGACAAAAATTTCAAAGGAAGAAGAGATGGAAAAGATAACAAAGGATATAAAGACTACAAGGGAAAAGGTAAGAAGTCTTATTACATTACTAAAGATGAGACTAATGATGATTTTGATAGTCATGGTGAAGAAGTTGTTTATGTTTCTATGAAAGATGATTCTAATGAAGATGAGAAAACTTCAATTATTTCATATGTAAGTAAAGGTGATAGATGGATAATTGATATTGTTTTCTCACATCACATGACTGGTGATAAAAGTAAGTTTGAAATCTTAAGAAATTACAAAGTAAGTTGTGTTAAGTTTAGAAATAATGTACCATGTCTTGCCAAAGGTAAAGGATTAATAATATTGTCTAATAAGATTAGATGTGATAATGCTTATTGGGTTGAAGGACTTACCTACAATTTGTTGAGTGTGGCATAGTTGAACAATTTAGGCTACAAAGTTGAATTTCAATACAAGAAGGATAGTATCTACAATGGTTATGAAAAATTGTTTGGAAGTGGAGATTATACAAAAGGTAACTTGTTCTATCTAGACCTATCTGATGATATATGGTTATGGCATAAGAGGCTATGTCATCTAAAATTTAACAATTTTGTAAGCATTAGTAAAATGAAAAGAGTAAGAAGATTACCAAGATTTAAGATACTTTATAATGTGATGTGTAAACAATGGAAATTAGGAAATATGACAAAGTTTAGTTCCAAGAACAAGACCTATAATTATGATGATATTTTATACTTGGTCAATACTGACCTTTGTGGACCTACTAGAGTATAAAGCTACTATGGTGACAAATATTTTATTTTATTTGTTGACAAGTACTCTAGAATTATGAATATGATGTTTCTTAAAGAAAATTCTAATGCATTCCAAATGTTTAAGTGTTATTTGGCTAGAGTTTACAAGGAAATAGTTAAAATCTTGAAGTGCTTGATATCTAATAGAGGAGGTGAATTCATATCTCAGAAATTAAACACATTTTGCAATGATAGAGGAATCAAGAGATAGATGTCTTCACGGAGGACCCTTGCATAAAATGGTATAGTTGAAAGGAAGAAAAAATCAATCATGGATTGTGCTAGGACATTGATAATGGAGAAGAATGTTGCACCTAAGTATTGGAGAGAAGTTGTGAGTACTATTTTTTTAATCTTGAATAGAGTACAATTCAAGAAAGGTACAAATATTACACCTTTTGAGTTTTGGTATGGATATGTAGCTAATGTAAAATATTACAAAAATTTTGGAAGAAAATGTTATATATTGAAGGATAATAGACACAGATAACTTCATGCAAGGAGTGATGAAGGTATATTCTTAAGATATTCCACTAAGAGAAAATCATTTAAGTGCTTGAATTCTAACACTAACAGAGTTGTGGAAAGTGAAAATGTGAAATTTTATCAAAAAACATAAATGAATAAAGTTGAATCTAAGAAGGAACTAGAAGATTATAGAAATTTCATATACATAGATGAAGGAGAGCCCAACACATTACTTGAACTAGGAAGAAAGTTTTTGAGTAATAGAAACTAGTGAATGTTGAGTTATAGTAGCAACATGCCAAACATCAAGAAATTGGTGTCGAGCATCAAGTGGAGCATGTCAAGTATCAAAAAGTGATTGTCGAACAACTAGAATAATAAGTTGAGATACATGAAGTGCTAGCTAAAGTTACCATAGAAGATTAACCTAATGAACTAGTACAAGAAGTAAGAAGATAAGAACATGTGCTAAAAAAATATGTGAGAAGAAATCATGCACCAGATCAAATCATTCAAGTAAATATTTAGGAGTCATGACAAGAAAAAAAAACTAAGGACTTATACATGCTTATTATGTGAATTTGAGCCTAGATCAGTCAAGGATGCACTTGAGAATGAAGATTGGATTACAACCATGAATGAAGAGATTGAGAAAATAGAGAACGATAATACTTGGATATTAGTACCTGGACTAAAGGAAAAGAATGTTATTGGAATAAAGTGGGTACATAGAAATGAGCTAAATGAGAAAGGTGAACTCATGATAAACAAAAAAAGACTAGTTTGTAAGGGATATGCACAAGAAGAAGGTATTGAATATGGCGAGAAGCTTTCCCATGTTGCAGGATTAGAAGGAGTGAGAAATTTGCTTGGATATGCATTTTAAAAAGGATTCAAAGTATATCAAATGGATGTAAAATCTCCATTTTTTAATATGATTTTGAAAGAAAAAGACTATATTGAACAACCTAAAGGATTTTTTGACCCAAACAACAGAGATATGGTATGTAAGTTGCACAAATCATTATATGGATTGAAACAAGCCCCTAGAGCATGGTATGAAAGGTTGTAGACATATTTGGTAAAGATTGGTTTTGCAAAGACAAATGATAATGGAAATATATACTTGAAGACTAAATTTGACAAAGTGATACTATTAGTTGAGATATTTGTTGATGATGTTATATTTGGAGGAAAAGATACAATGTGTAAATCATTTGAACAAGAAATGAGGCAAAAGTTTGAGATGTCTATGTTTGGAGAGATCAATTTTTTTTAATTTGCAAGTGTATCAAATGAAGAAAGGTATCTACATTACTCAATCCAAGTACATAAAGGAGATACCCAAAAAATTTGGTATGGAAGACTTAAGACTAGTTGGAACACCCATGGATACTAGAAATAAACTATTAAAGAATGATGATTCTGCTAATGTGAATGGAACTTTGTATAGATCAATGATTGGAAAAATACAATATGTTGTTCATAGAAAACAAGATATTGCACTAGTAGTTGGGATTGTTGCTAAGTTTTATGTGAATCCTATAAAGAGTCACATGGTGGTTGTAAAAATGATACTAAGATATCTAAAAGTGACAAAGGATTATGGATTGTATTACAACAAAAATGACAAGTTTGAGTTGAAAGTATATACTAATGCATATTGAGCTAGAAATTTTACGACAAAAATAGTACATGCGATGGAGCTTTCTTACTAGGAAAGAGACTAGTTTCATGGACAAGAAAGAAGTAGAGTTGCATTTAATAATCCATAGAAGAAGTTGAATATGTAGCAGTCACAGTTAATTGTTCTAACATAGTATGGATCAAGCAATTGTTGAAAGGAATGAAGGAAAAGATCATTAAACCTATTGTTATATTTTGTGATAACAAAAGTTCTCTAACCATATCTAGAAATTCTATGATACAAACCAAGACCAAGTACATTTCTATGAAGTATTATTACTTGAGAGAATTAGTACAAGGAAAAAAAGTGAGATTGGATTATGTGAACACAAAGGAACAGATAGCTGATAGTTTCACAAAAATTTTACCTAAGGATACTCATGAATATATAAGAGGTAAATTAGGGATGATTCCCCTAAATGAAGCTACTTAAGCTAAGATGGATCTCTACATCAAATGTTTTAATATGAATATCTTACAAATTGATAAAAAATGTCACACTTTAGGAGCTTTCTAACCTGTGAAGAGATAAGTACAAGATGTTGAACCAATCATCAGAAGGATGATACAAAGAGAATCTAGTTCAAAAAATTGATAGAAAGATAACTACATGTTGAAGATGTATGAGATATAGTCAACTTAAGATGTTGAAGTTTCTTTGGCATTGTTGTCAAAGAGGGAGAATGAGAAGTTTTTATCAAATAGAATAAGGAGATAAATCATGCAATTTTCACATGAGAAGATATTAATAAAAATGAGGAAGTGTGTCTATCAAAGAGGGAGTTCATGTTCTAATATGATAGAATAAGTTGTGATACATTACGATTTTTTTTAGAAGTTTTGACTATCAAAGCTACATAGATGAGAATTGGAATGAAACTAAAAAATGAGATCAAGATGAAAATCTAAATGAAACTAAGAATATTAATAAAAATATATTATTGAACACAGAGGGATTTAATTAAAGAAAGTCAAGTGTTTCAAATTTCATGGTAACTGGAGGTGTTTCCATCAATGCCAAAGAGCGAGATTGTTGGAAACTAAAATTGGAACAATTGTTATGTTTTCATTGATGTCACACCTTACTGGTGAGATAGTTGCTACTTGAGTAGATTTACTTATCAATATGATTGATTAAGAGGATTTGAGAAGAAAAGATAACAAGAAGACCTATTTTAAAGGTTGAGATATGTGAACTACAATGGGCACTTGATTAGTTGGCACATTGGTAAGATATTGTGTTATTTAATCATAACACTAAGTCAAGAAAATGGTTGAGTTGAAGCCCTATTGAAATGATCAATGAAGGACCAAATTCATAGGCTAAACCAAGTAACAAATCAAAATATTAAGGACCTTATAGTTGAAGTTGAGTTGTGCCAATGTCACTTGAGTGAATAGTAGAAGCTAAGACAATATAGTGTCAAGTGAGCATCAATAAAGACAGAGTATCAAAAAATTTAGACTAAGAAAAAACACTATAAGTCAAGAAAGATAGTTATTATTAACCTTGTTATCTAGTGATGACCAAGGCCAAGGAGCATAGTTTTGGTTAGCTATCACCATTTATTATTTTCTGAAGGAATTGAGATTCCTAGATAGCATAGTTGAATTTTTGGATTGGTCAAAGTACGTTAAAGATAAGTGTTGATGAGCATGAGAATTTACTACCATTTAAATTGTGTTTGAACATTCTTAGACATGGATTTAAAGAGAATTTTTTAGAAGTACCTAGAAGGAGAAGGAGAAAACAAAATGATGGAAAGATTCAATGAATATGAAAAAATCCTAAGATCAACATGGTGATAACAATTATTCAATTGTATATTATAATTATTTGTTACACAAATATTACATTCTAACTAAGCATTGCTAGTTGGAAACAAATTCAGAAGACTCTAGCATCAGCTGAGCAAGTTCAGCAATTCTTGTGTACACCAATTTAGGTTGGCTACCAAAGGAGTTTAGTGTAAATTGAGTTAGTTTAGTTACCAAGCAACTCAGTGGAAGTTTTAGCTAACCTTGAATGGATTACTTTTATCTATTAGTTTTTTTATGCAAGACAACTCAGTGGATGTTATTTGTTTATTTCAAAGGGTATTCAAGACAACTTGACATTGGGTTTCATATATATGAAATGTGATGTTGTGGATTGAAATATGAGAAAGTGGAGAAGAATACAAGATGTGAATAAAGAAGGATATCTAATTTAGAGTAGAGTATCCAAGGAGCTACAAAGAATAATCTAATCAATAATGATCCAGAGGATAAGCTAGAATAGTGATCTAAATCTACAATTCAATTGTTCTATTAATCAAGTCAATCATTTTTACTCTCTGACAATTGTAGCAATGAAGAAATCTCTTAACAGGGTTGACTTAATAGCCATTTTGTAAATCCTCTAACTAGGTGGAATTTCTACATTGAAGTGTCTTAAAACCTCTAACAAAGGCCACTCCTAACAGGGTGATATAAATCCTTTGACAAGGTCACACCAAATAGTGTGTTTTTTAACCTTTAACATGATTAGCTCCTAACATGGCTCACCTCAAAAGAGTGAAAAGTTGTAACTAGTTGCATTGGTGGTTTTCCCAAATTGTTTTTTTGCATTAAATCTTTGTGTCTTATGTGTTCATATTATTTTCTTATTGATTTATCTTTCTACAACTAAGTTACTAAAGGTTTATACACATCATT
The DNA here is from genome assembly GCA_028749045.1 of Cupressus sempervirens. Taxonomy (NCBI): domain Eukaryota; kingdom Viridiplantae; phylum Streptophyta; class Pinopsida; order Cupressales; family Cupressaceae; genus Cupressus; species Cupressus sempervirens. The sequence continues at coordinate 848,052,211 of CM053785.1, forward strand.
ATCGTAAGATTTCTTTGTTAACCGAGTTACAATGAATATCTAGTTCTAACTGAGTTGTGAGTTAAAAGGAAGTTTGTATTGGCATCTAAGAGATTTAGAATTATTTTAGTGGTAACTGATTCACCCTCCCCCCACCCTCTCAATTACTCCCCTTATATTCCCAAAATTATGGTGATGCTTAACTAGAAAAATATCAAAGTTACCTATTTAAGGAGGCATAAGGATTAACCTATAGAGGTTAGCAATTGCTAATTTTATTCACTAGTGAACTAGAGAAGAAGGTTGTAAAGAAGGAACAAAGAAGAGGTGAACAGTGATTTCTTTAAGGATTTGTTAGAATATTTTAGAATAATTGAGAGGGGGCTGAATTATTTATCCAAGGTCCAAATGTATAGATAAAACTTTTTAGTACTTAGCAAATACATGTGCATGCATTGATAAGATCATCCAATATCTCAAACCTTAATATATTAATTTCCTAGGTCAAATGAACTTTGCAAAAATGTAAACATGAAATACCACAAATTCAATCACACAATTTGACAAAAGGATTTAATGTGGAAACCCAATTTGGGAAAATCCACTGGTAACATGCTACCAATTTTCACTCTTCTGAAGTGAGCCTTGTGAGGAGCCAAACCTATTAAAAGTTATAATACACACTATTAAATGTGACCTTGATTAAAGGATTTCAATCGCCCTATTAAAATTGATCCTTGTTAGAGGACTTTAGAACATTAAATTATAATGTCACCTAGTTAATGGATTTACTTATAAATGTTAGGTCAATATTGATCTAAAGGATTTATCTAGACTAATACAATTTCTAGAAAGTAAAAGTAGGACTTGATCTTATAACAAAACAACTCACTTATAGATTAAAAATCTCCCATTTAGCTCTCCATTCTACTTGGCATTCATTCCCCTTCATCATTGATTACTTGTTCACCCTCCAAGCCTTCACCTCCTTAAGCCTTCATGTTTAGTATGTCAAATGCATTTTCATTCCTTCAACCACCACAGAAAGCAGCACCTCCAAACTCCTGCTCTTTTTGCTCATACACTTCACACTTTTCTTTTGGCATTGTATCTTCTTATATAGATAAATTTTATCTTTTTTCACTTCATCAGAATCATCCATCTTAGGGTTTTTTTAGATTCATTGAATTCTCCCTCTTTTTCCATTTTGCTCAAGACCTCTAGAAACTTCCCTTATAATCCTCTTGAAATTTATCCTCAAATAGTTTATCTTAAATTTTGTGCCACCAGCTCATCATACTTATTGTTAATATACTTCATGTAATTCAAGAAAACAACTATGTCAGTTCATATTTGTCAAATCTTTGTCAAACCCTTTAAACTATCACTTGGCAAAAATATGTTGCTTGCTTGGCAATAACTGACTTTTGATGCTAGGTCAACACTGGGTTTCTCAACATGAACTAAGTCTTCACTCAATTATTACTTCTATTCTCTAATGCTCAACACATATATAAGATTTTCTTTGCTCGACTCATACTAAATTTTCTTGGTCACAACTAACTTTCTACTTGGCCTAAACTAAATGCTTAGTTTGCACTATTTTCTTGGTCAAGCTTGGCAGACACATTATTTTTGCTTAGTCTTCTTCTTGTCTTTCCTCAAGTATCCTTTCATTTTAGTATTAATTAGATAAAAAATACACTATATCATCAAAGTCTTAGTTGGTCTTGTAGGAAATATTTAAGACTAGCTAGGTTACTAAGAGGGGAGGGGTGAATCAGTAACCTCAAAACTTGTGACAAACCCATAACTTAATAGCATAATCTAATTACTATTAATAGATCTAATCTACTACATGCATGAGAAATTAAAAGCCTAAAACACTTTGAACACAATATTTGATGACCCAGAAACCTTCCAAATGGAAAGTCAAACTAGGGTGGGGATGATACCCACAAAACTTCAATACTGTAGCACAAAGTTAGCCAGTTAAGGCTTATAATGATCACTTCTAATGATATGCCCTATTAGGAGAAATTAGGACTACTAGTTCCACCTTGTTAGAGGTTTTACAAACATACAATGAAGTATGCACTTGGTAAAGAGATTTAAAGAAAAGACTGCTAAGTCTGCCCTATTAATGGATTTGAAGCTGATTCACCCATTAGGATAAAATAGTAGATCTTTGACTTAAAACTAAATTTTTGATTGATATCCTTGAAGTACTGATCACATCTATGTGATAGATGTAACTCTATTGCTCCTGATATGGCCTTGCAATACACTTTGTTCTGCTGTTGATTCACATTCACATGCTTGCATTACATTCCCATTTTGTCATATTATTATTCTATTCACTTGGATATGATACAATACATTACATATATATCAATCTAATTTACATAATTACAAGGTCAACCATTACACAAGTTAACACCAATATTATAAAGCTGACCCAAATGTAGATACTCAAGTTCTGAAAACTGACTTGGTGAATTTTTGATACACAGCGTCCACTATCATTACTCGGCATTTTCATGCACTAGGTAGAAGTATAGGCTCAGTCCATACTAATCATTTCAATGTAGTTTCAAACTCAATATACACTGGTGACTTAGTAGATACTATTTAACTTAGTATAAGCTACATTCTCTGTTTACCACAACTATGCTCGATAGACAATATTTTCATTCAACTTAGTTCACACTAGCTTCGCTTGGCTTAAGTTATTAATTTAGTAGAAACTAAAAAGGTTGAAAAACACTGAACTACTTGGTAAACACTAAACTTCTCGGTCTAAACTAGAGTACTTGGAAAACACTGCATTGGAGTACTTGGAAAACACTGCACTACTTGGCAAACACTAAACTGCTTGGTAAACAATGAACTGCTTAGTAAATACTAAACTACTTGGTTTGAACTATAATTTGAATAGATGTTGTCACTAATAACAAACTTGAATTAATGTCAACAATCTCCCCCTTTGGCATTAGTGTCAAAAACACTTATCATTCAAAACTTATGTACAACATAGTGTGATGCTGATTTTTTGAGATTTTTCAAAAACAAAATTTGTAACTCTGTTATATATACATTTTCTTTCCATATATCTCCCCCATACAATGTACATATCATGTCATACAAATTGTATCTCCTGGTATGGTATCTTTCTCTCATGATATTTACAAATATCTCTACTCCTTAATTATGTGCATGTCTCTCCCCCTTTTTGATAATAGTGCCAAAGATTTATACATAGTCTACTTATATGGAGACAAAAAAATGTGAGAGAAATTTAGAATGTACCTTAAGAATAAGAATTAAGGTCTTGTCCCAATTTGCTTGCAAAACTTTGCAGGTTTAAAGAGAAACTTGTACTTCTATAGAGAGCTTGATCATGTGATCTACAATTGAGAAGTTATTGTCATGGATCAATGTTTTGGAATAGGCAATGTGCTTCTACATTGTATCCATGATGGGATGGATCATGTTCTAAATGTCTATGAGTGTAGACAAGTTCCTTCCTTCCTCTCTCAATATTTCTACCTACATACTTGATAAGAATCTGATCTTCATATGATGTGTAGAGCTTGACCTAGGGTCAAGTTGCAACTACTTTGCACTAGCCATCAGATCTTAATCAATTTTATTCAATTTTCTCTCTATTTCCTTAGTATTCTCGGTAACATCACATAAATTTTCAAAAAGAGATGTTACATTTGTGTAAGAAGTTTCAAGATTTTTCAAAATTGAAGAAAGCTCTACCTGTTGGATAACTATTTGTTGAGCAATGTGCTCAAGCACTTTGTTGTCAAATTTATTTTCTGCTTTCTCAATTAACTTACCTTGGCCATTGGAATCTTTGTTTAATTTTTTGACTACCTCTTCTAATTACAACAAAATGTGTTGAGAAGAATCAACTTCAAAACCTATAGCTTCAGTCAAATTGTTCTTTGCATCCTCAATAATCCTATATTCTATATCTCTCTCTTCTCTAAGTTTCTTTTGCTTTGCCTTCTTTTGCCGAAGTTGACCAAGTATTTGCATTTGATCCATAGAGATGTTATCAAAATCCCATTTGGGAATTTTAATTTCCTCATCCAAATCTATATTTTCATATATTTCCTTTCCACTAATTAGAAGTCTTGGCTGAATTAACTTTGAAGGTATTGCTTTAGATTTTGGACTAGAAACAATAGTGAAAATAGTAGGACTAGCAGTGAAAACTTGTATAGTGCCTACTGGTGGAATACTAACTAGAATACTTATAGAATCCAAAACTGATGTATTTACCAAACTTCTCAAAATTGAGGTATTCACAAGTGAAGTACTGACAGAAGTATTTACAATTGAAGCACTTACTAGAGTATGCACAATTGAAGTAGTCAAAATGAAAGAATCCAACATTGCACTTACTACTAAAGAACTTAAAATTGTGGAACATTCTATATCGATTGCTAAGGTTGGCTCAGTAACTGAAGGATGTTGCAGCTTAGTGGATGAAGTGGTAGACACTTCTATCTGTGATATGATAAGCATAGAGGTAGCAGTGAGAGGTTGCATATTTGATGTATCAATGGTTGTCACAACCAAATTTTTTGAAGTTTTCTCCAAGCTTGATGATGTTGCAAGTTTTTCTAGAGAGTGAGGAAGTGAAGCAATGAAAGTCGTAGCTATCTTGACTGGGTCAATTTCTTCTTCTTCTTGCTTGCCTTCCTCTTCAACTTCTTCCTCTTTTTCTTCTTCATCATCCTTCATTAATTCTTGATACTATTCTGCATTAATTTTGACAAATGGAGTAGAGTCTTCATCATTTTCTTCATTCTTGTCACTATCATCATCATCATCTTTGATTTCAATAAGATTTTCACTTGATTTTCTTGGAATGTTCAAAATCGGAAGAGCACTTCTGAGAGGGGAGGTGAATCAAAAGTATCATACTTTTAATCTTTTTCAATCCTTTAAAACATATAACTAAAGAGTAAATTGCATGCATGTAAACATATAAATGAACATAAAGTAAACACATAACACCAAATTTGGTAACCCAAAAACCCTCCAAGAATAACAAGGTAAAACTAGAGTGGGAATGATACCCACAAAAATCACTATAGCAATAAATTTTTGACCACTTATGATGGTCTGCCCTGTGAAAGGCCTGCTCAGTTAAAAGCTTTAAACTGTGTCAATAGTGACTCGGTTAGAGGATTTACAAACACTTTACATTAAGTGTCACCTTGTCAAAGGATTTAGTCACCTCTTCAGATGATCTACAAAGTAGTTGTTAAGCTAAGCTATCAACATAGGATTTTCACTTATCTAATACAATGGGTAGAAAGTATTAGGAATCTTTGACCTAATTGCATACAATCTTCAACTTCTGATTTTAGGCACTTGATCTACTCCTTCTAACCTTGATCTTCTGAGATGTATTATCTAATCGTGTCCCTGGTACTATTCTAATCAAGTGGATATGTAATTGTTGCTCTATTCCTCTAAGTCTTTCTTTCTTTCACACTAAATTTTTCTATAGTTTACCCATACACTACTCTCTTCCACCTATGCACTGGGGTTTTTGACCTCCTTTTAAAGATTTTGAAGAATTCGTGTTAGGTATGGATCTAAGATCCATATTGAATCTTGAGTTCCTACTTATTCCTTTCATTTTCCTCATTAGTTGCATGCCTTCTCCATTTTTCTAATTGGCTACATGTTGATTGCATAGGAAATGTAAAAGATTCTTCCTTATCCTTTTTCTCCTTCAAAATCTATCTATGTCAGCTCCAAAAATGGTTTACATCTAAGTTTGTGAGGGCACAAACTCATATGTTGATTCTATGTTACTTGACACACATTGGACTACTGGTGCTCAGCACATATACTATCCTGGCTTGCTTGCCACCTATTACATTCTATCTTGCTCGGTACATGTAAGATCCTAGATTGCTTGACACATGTATAATTCTAGATTTCTTAGCATTAACTATGACTTGGGCACCTATATATCACTTAGTACTTATATACTACTCAGCACCTTAAGTCACTTGGCACCTATTGGGAATCTAACTCAGCAGACATTGTGGCTTGGCATACATACTATACTCGACTTCAATGTAGGAAGTGGTTAAGTTTGTTGACACTCAAATGTCAAAACAATCTTAAACCAACAATCTCTCCCTTTTACATGAGTGTCAAAAACATTTAACTAATCATTATCATCTATCCTTGTGACTACCCTATCCAATCTATTCTGCATATGTACAAAAATTTCAAAAATTTGTTCAAAATTATTTCCAAATACCTTATAACTCCCCTTGAGTTATTTGTGCCTTGTCATTCTTGCAACCAAAATTCTATGTTGAATGTGCCTAATACACTTTTGCCTTTTCCTTGTACCTATATTCTGTACCTATGTGCTATTTTATTCATATATATCTATGTTTTGTATTTGATCTATCAGAGCTATGGAATTCTTGCATTTTGTATTAGATCTTATATGGAATAGAGCTATCTTCCATATGTTTTTCAAAAAAATTATATCTACCCCGCACTTTTTCTTATTACCTATCTCACCCTTTTGGCTATCTACAAACATTCCTTTTTATTCAAAATGAAAGAATGTAATCAAAATGTATACTCCCCTTATCTTCCTTATTATTTCTCCCTTATATCTCCCCCTTTTTGACACTTATGTCAAAGGGTTCTAAGGAGTAATACCATACTTGGCCAAAAAAAGACTATTTACCTCCATTATTATTTTCAAACCTGCATCCCAATTCTCCAAAGCAATGTCAAGTGACTTGTGCTAGATGGTAGTCTCTACAGCAAGGTTTACAAGTCAATCAAGTGTAGAAAGATTAGGATCTTTCTTTAGAACTATTTCAGCATATACTTGCTCCTTGTGGAATACTTCCAAATGTGGGGTGATAAAGGATTGAATTTTCATCAATTTAGCCTTAATATTGGCTTCCTCTGCTATTAGTAAAGTTAACTCCCTTTGAGTGTGAAGTGACTGTGCAAAATGTTGCTCACTTTGAGCTAGATCCTTTGGCAGTTGCATACGAGATTCTTTCCAAGCTCCTTATTCTCTAATTTGTTTCATGTGTGAATTTCAAAAAATCACACAGCTTCCTATACAATGAGAAAATGCTCTCAAGTACAAATTTGACCTTGTTAATTTTCTTGGCCAACTCTACCTATTCAAGTGCTATTCCACTTTATATCTTCTCATTCACTTTTTCTTGAAATTTTCTCTCTAGCCATTCCATGAGTTTAACATTAGTATCTTGGTCTTCATTGGTCACCTAGTCAACTATATCTGATAGTTTCTCTATTATTGGCTTTCCTTCATCTGGTGACTACAAGCTGAAGGCATCCATGAAGATGTCTTTAATCTCATGTAGTGCTTGCTTGTGTTTGAACTCCTTTTTGAGTATTTCCTACCTCATCCTTCTATCTAATGAATTTTTCATTTCATTGATTTGCGCCATTGTGATGATCTTGGAATCATAGGAAGGTATTACAATATCTTCATCTAATTCAAGGTCTCCATAGTGAATTACCCTTGCCACTCTGGTTGAGCTCGAGCCTAGAGTTGAGAATTGTAGAGGAATGGTTTCAGTGCTTAGCTTCTAAAGGGTCTTTGTAGGAGTGTCAGTCTTTGGTAGTTCTACCAATGTCTATATGGTGCCCTGCTCCTTTTTTGTTGATGTATCCTCCTTCTCATCTAATTTCCCTTCTTCTATGCTTGGCTTATGTGTTTTGTCACTTGCTGTTGTAGGTGGTGGAAGCATCAAAAATTTAGTATGAGTAGCTATATAAGATAAAGGCAGTTCTTGTGGTTTTACCTTTTCTCTTTTTGGTGTTGCTACTACATTTTGTAACTCATCTACACTCACCAATACAAGGCTTGTGCATAACTATTCCTGTAAAGTAGATTGGTTAAGAATCCTAAAGAGATCCTTTGTAGTAAGGTGATTGATGTTCTGAGTTGACTTGTTTGGAAAATCCTTAATAATTATTGTCTTTGCAAGTGTAAAGGTTACATGATGAGGGCTAGGAAGTGGCATTTATGTGTCTTACACACTCTTTTCCTCTTGCTGCTCTTGTTGTTCAGTTGTTTACATGTCTTCTCCCTTAGTTGGTTCCTCCTCTTCTTTCTCCTTGTTCTCTTCCTCTTCTTTTTCTTCCTCACCTTTCTTTTCCTCTTATTTCTTTTCTTCTTCTTGCTTCTTTATTTCCTTTTCCTCTACCTTCTCCTTAGCACTGGTTTCTACCTTATTTGTTTCCTCTACCTTGTCATCAGTTGTCTTATAAATTGTTTTCCACAATTGTGTGGATTTATTTACTAAATCCTTTATCTTTTTTTGAAGGATGTTGAAGGCTCTATACTTAGGTGTAAATTTTCCACCATGTTTCTTATTAGCCTTTGTTATTTTTCCTCTTTTCATGTCTAACTTAACTTGAGCCAAGGTAGATTCTTTGATCTTCATTTCCATTTTTAGACAATAATGTCATTTATTCTCAATTATCTTATACAGTTCCTTGGGCATGGTATTTTCAAGTTCTAGAGGTGTTTTTTTGAGTTCTGCCATCATGGCATACATCGATTCCTCTACTTAATTTTTCTCATCTCTGCTGAGATTATTAAAATCAAGAGTCTTTAAATCATTTAAATCTACAATTCTAATCTTTTCACAAATTTTGTTTAAGGTAGATTTAGGAGGATGACTTACCACTCTAAATTGGTTGATATCCTTTGATTCTATTCTTTCTTCATCATCAGTATCTGGCAGAGCCACATACCTTCTTTTCTTCTTGGGCTCTTCAGCAGGTTGTTCACTAGCTTTCTTTTTTCTCTTTTATTGCCTCTTTGGCCTTTTGAGTGGATGCCCTTGTAATGGCCCTTGTTGCTAGAATTGGCTTAGTTTGAGATGGCTTAGTGACCTTCTTAGGCTTGGTCTGAGCTATAGGCTATGTTTTTTCCTTTCTTTTCTTTTGCTCAATAGGTGTAGGTGCTTCCTTGGCTTCTTCTTCATTGGCACCTTCCTCCTTGTCTTCTCCTAAGCCTTGGGTCAACTCTATTGGACCTTGCCCTTGCTCTTCTTCTTCACTTTATCCTTCTACTTCTTCTTCTTCTTCATCACCTACTTCACCTTCAATGCTTGCTCCAAATTTCTTCTTTATCTTCTTGACCAACTTATCTTTCTTCTTGATAATAGTGGTTGTTTTTAATTCAATCTCAACTTTGGACTTGACAAAATCGTATGTGCCAAAGTGAGGATTTTCCTTATCAATTTCTTCTATGAGAAATGTTGTGATTGTTGTTGAGGCTTCATCTACATCAAGCTCATATCCAAATGGCCTTAGCCATATTACTCTTGGTCTTGCTGCCTAGATGTAGGTGTTGTCAATATCAACCAAAAAGAATATGTCATTGACATGTTGCTTTACCAATGAAACTAGTATTCTCATTCTTTTCTTCGTATATTTATTGAAGTCTTCAAAATAACTTGTCATTTGTGCCTCAAAATTGTCACCCATCTAATCAATGAACTCATTGATTTGTGTAATTGCAGTTTTATTGGGGTTCCAATTGACCTTTCCTATAGAAGGAAACTCTTCCATAACATAAAAGAATATACACATAAGAACTTAACCAAATTTTCATTGGGCACCTTTTGATCTCCTTATTGCTCCTAGGTTTTCATTAATTTTTTGCAACATAAGTTTTCATAGATCATATGTGTGATCTTTCCTCACCAGTTTGTATGCTACATCAACAGTTATGCATGGCACACTATTCAATCTATTGGATTGGTAGAATTTGTGGGATATTATTCTTACAACAAAATCTAGAAGAGGATCAGTGATAGTATCAATAGTCATACCCCTCTTATTCCATTTGGCACCTATATTCTTTTCAATGATCTCCTTGGAATCACTACGCAAGGTCTTAGGCTACTCTAGGGTTTGGAAACCTATAACCCTATGCACTATCCTTTTGGTAATCTTACTGGTCCTATTTCCAGCCATAAAAATCCATTGTGAATTCTACTCAAAACAATCTATATCTATTCTATCTTAAAAACCATGGGAAAAACTAGGGCATTTGTCAAACCCTTTTTCTCAACTATCTCAAATTCATTTTTTAGAATCTTGTTTTCACGTAGTTTATCATAAGCTTGGAATATCTATAGATCACCTATGGTGCCAATTTTTAAATTATAGCATATCCTCACATATTGCACCATGACAACTTTAGGTGGAATAATGGATAATGTGCTAGTTGGGTTGTTTCTCTAGGCAACTTTAGGGATTGGCATAAATTCGGGTTGCTTTACCTCATTGCTAACTAACTAGACCTCATGACTCTCTTTTCCTTTGGGGTTTCTTAAACTAGAGGCCATTTTACCGAAATAGGGTTTAAATGTATTAAAACTTTAACTTCTGCCTAACTCGAAACTTGATAAATACCTTTGAATCAATGAATACGTCCTAAATTGTTGTTGAAATTTGTGCAAATGGCTATTAGGTTGCTGCTTGATTGCTTCTTTGCTCTTATCATCTTTTCTCTGTATTCAAATGGCATAAAAATGAGTGAAATTCATTCTTATACCTATCAAAACCTAGTACTAAATGCTTAGTGGTTACAGCTATAAACTCGGCACTTGAAGGTTTCATAATGACTCAGCTCCCATTGTATTTCATTTACTCGGCTTCTACTAGTTCTCTACTTCACCCGGCTTCAACTATCAACTCGGCATCCATTGGAGCTTTACTTAGCATCCAAGTGTAACTCGGTAACTTCTTCAAAATTTTACTTGGCATTTTTTCTCATGTAGATTTCTTCCTTACAGTACTTCTTTGTTTTGGAACTAATGTATGATATAACTTTGTATATGAATTCCATACACTCTCCTTTTGCTTAGTTGGATGAAGTGTGATCACTTGACCTCTTGGATGAAGTGATCTCTCCATTTTTTGTGTTTCACTCATCTTTCTTCTTCCAAGTCTTGTTCATTTACCCTCTTATTTGTTCAACATCAACCTTCTCTTTTCCTTTGTTAACTCTTGCCTTAGGTGCTTTTGACTTTGTTGGGAAATTCCTACTGATATGACTAGTCTTCAAGCAACTAAAACATGTAGTTTGACTTAACCATCTACTATAATTCCCTCTAAAATGTTTCCTTATGCAATTTTTAGGAATGTATCCATACTCCTAACAATAGTGACAGCTATACCTAGTGTTGTAATCCCAGTTGTGGTGATGACCATGGTTGTTTCCTCCTCCAGGTTGATTAGGTGTCCACATAGGCTTTGATCTAAATTCAAATGCTCTATGTCCATATTTTTTGTATTTGTAGTAGTGACCTTAAAATATTGGTTTCCTCATAGTCTTTGTTCTACACTCATGTGCATGATGTCCTTTCTTTTTGCACTTGTGACAAAAGATTTCATTTGTAGGCTTATCATGTTGATGATTGTTCTTACTCCTGGATACATTAGAGATATGTCCCATTTTACAATAGAATTGATAAATAGGTTTACTATTCTTACCTTTGTTACTCCTTTCTTCTACGGTCTTGGATGATTCTCCTTGTTTAGTGCTGGTGTAACCAAGTCCTAAAGTATTGTTACTAGCCCTTGGTGATTTTAGTAGTTGCTCAAAGTACTTGATAGCCTCATTGGGTTTGTTGAAGCTTTCTATTATCTCCTTTTCTCTCTTCAATTCATTATGCAATTGTTCAATTTGCATTCTCAGAGTGTAAATCTCAATGTCCTTCATGTTTAGCTCATAATGAGCATTCATCATTTAGCTTAAGGTGTCTAACTACATGTTTGAGATCCTTTCAAACTCAATTGTCTTCTCCTCCAGTCTATTGGTAAGATTTCTCTTGTCATCTTCTATCATGGCCTTGTCTTTAATGGCTCTCTTCTTTTTTTTAGTCACTTCACAAAGCATTATGGCTTGTGATTCTTGTTCAAACTTGAGTAATCTAATTTTTTCAACTCATGCTCTATTTTTCTCCATGAATTCTGCTATTGTTGCATCAAATTTCTTGGAATCTCCATTGGAAAACACTTGTGTGGTATTAATCTCCTTGTAGTGTATGTCATTTTTAGCTATGGCTATATCCTTCCTTCTTTTTAAGGATTTTCTCAATTCTTCTCTGGCTTCTTCCAATTTGTGTAGAGCAAGGTGCACATCAATCACTTGATTGTCTATGATCTTGTCAAGTTTGAAGACTTCCATCTTCAAACCTTTTCTCTAAGCTATTATGCTTCTTCCTTGTGAGAACCAACACTTTGATACCAATTGTTGCAATGTTCAAAATGGGAAGAGTACTTCTGAGAGGGGGGGTGAATCAGAAGTATCACACTTTTAATCTTTTTCAATCCTTTAAAACATATAACTGAAAAGTAATTTACATGCGTGTAAACATATAAATGAACATAAAGTAAACAGATGCAAGTAAACACATAACACCAAAATTGGTAACTCAAAAAACCTCCAGGAATAAGAAGTTAAATTTGGGGTGGGAATGATACCTACAAAAATCACTATAGCAATAAATGTTTGACCACTTCTGATGGTCTACCCTGTGAAAGGCCTACCCTATTAAAGGCTTTACACTATGTCAATAGTGACCTCGTTAAAGGATTTACAAACACTTTACATGAAGTGTCACCCTATGAAAGGATTTAGTCACCTCTTCAAAGGATCTACAAAGTAGCTATTAAGCTAACATATCAACATAGGATTTTCAGTTATCTAATACAATGGCGAGAAAGTATTAGGAATCTTTGACCTAATTGCATACAATCTTCAATTGTTAATTTTAGCCAATTGATCCGCTCCTTCTAACCTTGATCCTCTGAGATCTGATATTTGATCATGTCCCTTGTACTATTCTAATCAACTCGATATGTAATTGATGCTCTGTTCCTCTAAGTCTTTCTTTATTTCACACTGAATTTCACTATAGTTTACCCATACACTACTCTCTTCCACATATGCAATGGGGATTTCAACCTCCTTTTAAAGATTTTGAAGACTTAGGGTTAGGTATGGATCTACAATCCATATTGAATCTTAAGTTCCCACTCATTCCTTGAATCTTGAATGTTGAAGATTCATCCTTATCCTTTTTCTCCTTCAAAATCCTTCTATGTCAGCTAAAAAAATGGTTTACATCTAAGTTTTTGAGGGCACAAACTCATATACTGATTATGTGTTCCTCGACACATACTGGACTACTAGTGCTCAGCACGTATACTATCCTGGCTTACTCGACACCTATTACATTCTATCTTGCTTGGAACATGTAATATTCTAGAATACTCAACACATGTATAGTTCTAGATTGCTTGGCATTAACTATAACTCGGCACCCATACATCGCTAGGCACTTATATACTGCTTGGCACCTGAAGTCAGTCAGCACTTGTTGGAAATTTGACTCAGCACACACTATGGCTCAGCATACATAATGTACTCAGCTTCAATGTAGAAAGTGGTTAAGTGTGTTGACACTCAAATCTCAAAACCATCTAGGACCAACAAGTTTGTGAAGATGGAATACAATTTTCCATAAGTCGGTACCATTCTTCACAACATATTATATATCTTTCATCAAGACTAGACAAGTGTTGAACTTTAAAGTCATTTTGTTCTCATTTTCTTTTAATGCTTTATTTACCTCTGCATTAGTCAAGTTGGTCACCAACTATTTTAATGTTTGTGCAAAAATGTCTTTTATAGTCTATTTAGTGTTCTCCCATCCAACCTTTAACTTATCCAATAAAATTGTAGGGATCTAAGATGCTAGCTAGTCTAGAAAGAATTTCCATCTGCCCAATTTGTCCATGACTAGATCTTCAACTTCTTTCTACTATGTTGGAGTCTTGGTCTCATACTTAAGAGCTTTAAAGTTGTTTATTCTAGCAACTTCTCTTAATATCTTCAGCCTTTCTTGAAATGTGAGAGGAGATCTGTTGAAGACAACATCACTATCATCTTTTCCTCCTTTCTTCTTGGATCTTCTTTTAAATACTACAGTGGATGGCTTTGGTCACTTGGTGATGATCACCTTGCCTTTCTTCCTTGCTGGATTTTCTTCCTTTTCTGATTGTTGTTCATTCTCTGATTCTTCCACATCTTCTCCTTTGCCTTTGGTAATCATAACAGGGGTGCTTCTTGTTTTCAATTTTGTTATCCTCCTCTTTCTTTTGTTTATTGCCTATGGAAGCTTGAACTCAAATTCAATTCTTGCTTTAGCCTCATCATAGATTCCAAAGAGAGGTGCCTTTGGATCTACATACTCATTTACCAAGGCTTCAATGATTTCCTTCACCTCATCAATGTTAACCTCATATGGAAGAGGTTTTACCCACAAAACTCTGGGCCTTACTACCTAGATGTATACTCTATCATTGTCTACCATAAAGCGAGCATCATCTTTATAATCTTCAACCAACTTCTTTGGTATCTTTAATCTATTATTCATCTTTTCTTTGAAGGTTTCAAAATAATTATCCATGATACTATCAAAATTTTCACCCATTTCAGCGATATACTCATTGATTTGATATAAAACTAGTGTGTGTTTTCTCCACACAATCATCCTTTTAGAGGGGAAAAACTTTTAAACATACAAAAACAAACATGTCAACAATGAGCTAAATTTGCATGAGTTATTCTTTGAAGTTCTAATGCTTTCCATATTTTTGTTTAGATGCTTTAACAAAAAATCTGCTGGATTATATGACAAATTCTTCTTTATGATCTTATATCCTAAGTCAACTACTTCATAAGACATACTATTGAGTCGACTTGAACTATAAATCTTGTGTGCTATCACATGGATGCCAAATTTTAGTTATGTGTTAGTTACATCACTAATTTTCATTCTTATACCATCCCACTTGGCTAGAGTTTTCTTTTGCAACTCATCCTGACCCAGGGTTATAGTGGCTTTAGCTTTGGTGAGCATGGGAAGACCAGTAATGCAATGTATCATTTTCTTTGTGATCAAAACTGGTTTCTCTAACCACAGTTGACCATTATGAACTTGGCTTATGATATATCTAATCCATTTAATGAAAGTTTCAAGGTAGGTGAAGAATATGGGTTAAACCTTTCTCTTTCAAATTTTTGTGCTTAGGTTTGAGGATTCAATTCACACAGAGCTCATTTAGGGCATTATCCATTTCAAGGGTTCCTATCTCCTAAATTACACATCTAAAATGAGTTTGAATGTCATTTATGTGAAGTACCTTAGGAGCTTTCCATTCAACACCTCACATCAACATGTTAGATCCTTTCTTCACCTTTTTGTTGCTACTACTAGATGCCATGGTAATGCAGTAAGCTAAGAAAATTCTTCTAAAAACTTTGGCTACAAATTTTGCTCAAGGTCACTGGGATGCTTTACAAATTGCTCTATTCACAATATACTGAATTCATGGTGAGAATGAAGTCAATTTCCTTCCCTTTTGATAAAACTTCCATTAATGCTCGGTATGATGAGAGCCATTATGCATGACACCCTGTCATCCAATATCTATACAGATTTTTTAGTGAAAGCTTGTAAGTTAGTAACCAAACATAACCATGTTACTCTTGACTTCACCTAGTAGAGTCCATGACCCAACCTTTCTTGGTAGAGAAGTCAATTTGGTGATAACTATTACTAATCTTACTGATGATTCTTTTGTATCTTGAATACTAATATGAATCTTTACTTCCTTTCGATTGGAACTGTTTAAGATGTGACCTTGAAAGCACAGTTCCATTTCTTCCTTAAGAACTTAATTGAAAATGGTGGAGTCACCCACTTCTTGAGTGACATGGCTATCATCACTTTAACTAGCTTACTTAGTAGATTTAGGAATCCACTACTGTCTCATCTACTTCCTGATGCTATCTACTTTTGCTTTCTTTTCATCTTCAACTCTACGTGTATCTATGCAATTCTTAGCTATATGACAAAGTTCAGTACATGTGTAACATCTTATGGTGGTATCATTTCTTCTCATGTGATGTCTAACACAATTTATGCCAATGTGTCCATATTGTCTATGGTAATGACATTAACACCAAGTGTTGTAGTCCCAACCGAATATTGCCTTCACAAATTTTTTTGCTAGATTGAATAACTTAGATCTGCATTCAGATGCCTTGTGACCTTTTTTCTTTCATTTGTGACACTTGCCTTCAAACTTTGGTGTCTCTTTTCATTTATTAGCTTTATGATCATGCTGACTAAAATTGTAGCATTTTCCATTGAATCTTGTCTTTCTATTACTCCAACATTTATTTGATGTATGACCTATCTTACCATAGTAATTGCAAGTATGTCTTTGATTCCTTTGAGCACCTTGTTTGGAGGATTCACCTTCTTTTTTGTATCTAAGTCCTACCTTATCCTTTTGCCTATAAAGATTTTTCTCACTTTCCTAATTCAATTGATCCATGTCTACTTGGGATTTTATTATTCTTTCATTGTGTTTCTTTTTATAATTTAGATCAATTTTCATCCTTTCATTGATTTTCCTTTCAAAGTTTAAGTCATTCCTTAACCTTTCATTTTCAGATCTCAGACTCGTGATTTGATGCAGGAGCATCTAGAGGTATAAGGGCAATCCTGTGTCACCCAAAAAAATGTACTTAGACTTAGTTTCTATTTCATGTCTTTACATTTTTGGATACCCATTTGGGTCAAATAAAGGTTCCAACTCTCACAGCTCAACTATCAGTGTGCTAGAAAATCCCAAAAAAATAGGAGCATGCAATTTGGCCATCATTTTGGTGATCTAGAAGGTGTGAATTGGCCAGATGAATGTAATTGTGATTTAAAGCATTCCAGAAAAAGAATCAAGTCAAAAGGCCCCACGGTTTGAAAGTTATTGCAATTTTTCGAGTCTTTGAGACCTCCTAAGAATGCTTCAAAGTTAGGTTAGGGGCATTAAATGACCTTGAAAAGGGCTGAAAAATGGGGATGAGAAAAGCTTGTCCATAGGGCTATAGAGCACTTCGAGAGCTTTTTGGAAATGTAAACAGTTCGTCAATCGGAGCTACGGTTCAAAAGTTATGCCTCCCGAAAGTTCGATTACCGTTTCTAGATTCTTCTAGATTTGCGCCAACTTCTACCACAGCTTTCGAAACCTTCTATTTGGTCAGTGGATGCCTACTAGAACTTTCTAGAATGTACTCCTAGTCCTTAACCCTTTGAGGTCTATTTAAAGAGATTTCTGGCATTGTAAAAGGCAGTTCGAAATGAAGTTTGAGAGGAGGTACTGAAAGGAGAAATTATCTCCAGATTTATGCTATTGTAAGCCCTTAGGGCATGTTTTGAAGTTTATTTTCCTGTACTATTGTACTAGCTTATTTTCTCAGTTAATATAATTTTTCCCTTTTTTGTTGTGTCCATTCTGTTCTTGGGCTGTGTCCCCATCATGATTTCTTCATTTGCATTTGAGAGTTGATTAATAAGATTTTCTTGCTGAAGGGATTGGTTTTTAATTTCATTGTTCCTTACCTCCAAGTCTTCTTTTTCCTTATTTCTCTAGTTTAAGATTTCACACAATCTTATTGACTAGACTCCTTGTTCTCTTTTCAATTTTCTTACTTCTTCTTACAGGGAGCCATTCTTTTCTAGGAGTTATTTGATTGCGTCATTTTCTTTATTTGAACTGCTTGAGGGGAAAAAATCTTCAATCTTTTGTTCAATATATTGGTGGTCATTCATCTGATTTGCAAGTTCCTTCTTTTTAAAGATTGTGAAAGATGCTCTTTTTCTTTCTTGAGTTGAGCTATGGTCATCTCTAGATCTAACTTTTCATTGTTAATAGCTTTGTCAAGTATGAATATCTCCATTGTCCTTGATCTTTTCTCAAGCTATCAAACTTTATCTTGAGAACCACAAAGCTTTGATACTAATTGTTGGAAATATTTAAGACTAGCTAGGTTACTGAGAGGGGAGGGGTGAATCAGTAACCTCAAAACTTTTAACAAATTTAGAACTTAATAGCATAATCCAATTACCATTAATAGATCTAATCTATTGCATGCATGAGAAATTGAAAGCATAAAACACTTTAAACACAATATTTGATGACCCAAAAAACTTCCAAATAAAAAGTAAAACTGGGGTGGGGATGATACCCACAAAACTTCAATTATATAGCATAAAGTTGGCCTATTAAGGTTGAAAATGATCACTTCTAATGATCTACCCTATTAGGAGCAATTAGGACTGCTAGGTCCACCTTGTTAGAGGGTTTACAAACATATAATGAAGTATGCACTCGGTAAAGAGATTTAAGGAAAAGACTGTTAAGTCTACCCTATTAAAGGATTTGAAGGTAATTCACTGACTAGGATGAAATAGTAGATCTTTGACTTACAATTGAATTATTGATTGAGATCCTTGAAGTACTGATCACCTCTATGTGATAGATGTAACTCTGCTGCTCTTGATATGGCCTTGCAATATACTTTGTTCTACTACTGATTCACATTTGCATTCTTCCATTACATTCCCATTTTCTCATATTATTATTCTATTCACTTGGATATGATACAATAAATTACATATATATCAATCCAATTTACATAATTACAAGGTTGGCCATTACACAAGTTAACGCCAATATTACTAAGTCAGCCCAAATGTAGATACTCAGGTTCTAAAAATTGACTTCGTGAATTTCTAATACACAACGTCCATTGTCATTACTCAAAATTTTCATGCACTTGGTAGAAGTAGAGGCTCAGTCCATACTAATCACTTCAATATAGTTTCAAACTCAGTATATACTAGTGACTTAGTAGATATTATGTAACTCGGTATAAACAACATTCTCTATTTACCACGACTATGCTCGGTTGACACTATTTTTGTTCAACTCGGTTAACACTAGATTCACTTGACTTAAATTGTTAACTCAACAGAAAGTACAAAGCTTTAAAAACACTAAACTGCTTGGTAAACATTGAACTGCTCGATCTGAACTAGAGTACTTGGCAAACACTACACTACTTGGCAAACACTAAACTTCTTAGTAAACATTGAATTGCTTGGTAAACACTAAACTGCTTGGTCTAAACTAGGATTTGAATAAGTGTTGTCACAAATAACAAACTTTACTTAATGTCAAAAATCTCCCTCTTTGGCATTAGTGACAAAAAAACTTATCAGCCAAAACTTATGTATAATATAGTGTCATGCTGATTTTTTGAGATTTTTCAAAATTTGTCTTTGTAACTCTATTATGTATACATTTTCTTTGCATATATCTCCCCCATACAATGTACATATCATGTCATACAAAGTGTATCTCCTGGTATGGTATCTTTCTCTCATGTATTTACAAATATCTCTCCTCCTTAATCATGTACATGTCTCTCCCCCTTTTTCACAATAATGACAAAGACTTATACACAATCTACTTATATGGAGACACCAAAATGTGAGAGAAATTCATAATGTACCTTGAGAATAAGAGTTAAGGTCTTGTCCCAATTAGCTTGCAAAACTTTGTAGGTTTGAAAAGCAACTTGTACTTCTATAGAGAGCTTGATCATGTGATCTACAATTGAGAATTTATTGTCATGGATCAATGTTTTGGAATAGGCAATGTGCTTTTTTATTGTATCCATGGTTAAAAGGATCATGTTCTAAATGTCTAGGAGTGGAGACTAGATCCTTGCTTCCTCTGTCCATAATTCTTCTTGTATATCTAATAAGAATCTGATCTTTATATGATGTGTAGAGCTTGAACTGGATTTAAGTTGCAACTACTTTGCACTAGCCATCAGATCTTCATTAATTTTATTCAATCTTCTCTTTATTTCCTTACTATGCTCGGTAAAATTACATAACTTTGCAAAAAGAGATGTTACATTTGTGTTAGAAGTTTCAAGATTTGTCAAAATTGAAGAAAGCTCTACCTATTGGATAGCCATTTGTTGAGAAATGTACTCAAGCATTTTGTTGTCAAATTTCTTTTTTGCTTTCTCAATTAACTTATCTTGGCCACTGGAATCTTCATTGAATTTTTTGACCACCTCTTCTAATTACAACAAAATGTGTTGAGAAGAATCAACTTCAACACCTATAGCTTCAGTCAAAATGTTCTTTGCATCCTCAATAATCTCATATTCTCTATCTCTTGCTTCTCTGAGTTTCTTTTGCTTTGCCTTCTTTCGTAGAAGTTGACCAACTATGTCCATTTGATCCATAGAGATGTTATCAAAATCTCATTTGGGAATTTCAATTTCCTCATCCAAATCTATATCTTCATCTATTTCCTTTCCACTAATTAGAAGTCTTGGTTGAATTGACATTGAAGTTATTGCTTTAGATTTTGGAATAGAAACAATAGTGTAAATAGTAGGACTAGTAGTGAAAACTTGTATAGTGCCTATTGGTGGAATACTTACTGGAATACTTATAGAATCCAAAATTGATGTATTTACCAAACATCCAAAAACTAAGGTATTTGCAAGTGAATTACGAATAGAAGTATTCACAATTGAATCAATTACTAGAGTATGCACAATTGAAGTAGTCAAAATTGAAGAATCCAAAATAGTGCTTATTGCTAAAGAACTTAAAATTGTGGAACATTATGTATCCATTGCTGAGGCTAGGTTGGTAACTAAAGAATGCTACAACTCGATGGATGAAGTGGCAGATACTTCTATCTATGATGTGTTGAGCTAGGAGGTAGTAGGGAGTTGTTGGACATATGATGTATCAATGGTTTTCACAACCAAATATGTTAAAGTTTTCTATAAGCTTGGTGATGTTCCAAGTTTTGCTGGAGAGTGAGGAAGTGAAGCTATGATAGTTGTAGCTATCTTGACTGGGTCAATTTCTTCTTCTTCTTGCCTGGCTTCCTCTTTAGCTTCTTCCTATTTTTCTTCTTCATCATCCTTCATTAATTCCTGATATTCTTTTGCATCACTTGTGAAAAATGGAGTAGAGTCTTCATCATTTTCTTCATCCTTGTCACTATCATCATCATCATCTTTGATTTCAACAGCATTTTCACTTGGTTTGTGAAGATGGAATACATTTTTCCATAGATTTGTAGCATTCTTCACAACATATTCTATATCTTTCATCAAGACTAGACAAGTGTTGAACTTTAAAGTCATTTTGTTCTCATTGTCTTTTAATGCTTTGTTTACCTTTGCATTAGTCAAGTTTGGCATCAACTATTTTAATGTTTACCAAAAATGTCTTTTACAATCTATTTGGTGTTCTCCCATCTAACCTTGGCCTTATCCAAAAAAATTACAAGGATCTGAGATGTTAGCTGGTCTAGAGAGAATTTCCATCTGCCCAATTTTGTCCATGACTAGATCTTCAACTTCTTTCTACTCTGTTGGAGTCTTGGTTTCCTACTTAAGAGCTTTAAAGTTTTTTATTCCAACACCTTCTCTTAGTATCTTTAGCCTTTCTTGAAATGTGAGTGGAGCTCAATTGAAGACAACATTACTATCATATTTTCATGCTTTCTTCTTGGATCTTCTTGTAAATATGGCAATGGATGGCTTTGGTGGCTTGGTGATGATCACCTTTCCTTTCTTACTTGTTGGATCTTCTTCCTTTTTTTATTCCTCTTCATTCTTTGATTCTTCCACATCTTCTCCTTTTCCTTTGGTAATCATAAGAGGGTTGCTTGTTCTTTTCAATTTTGTTATCCTCCTCTTTCCTTTATTTACTACCTATGGAAGCTTGATCTCAAGTTCAATTCATGCTTTAGCCTCATCATAGGTTCCAAAGATAGGTTCCTTTGGATCTATAGGCTCATTTACCAAGGCTTCAATGATTTCCTTCACCTCATCAATGTTAACCTCATATGGAAGAGGTTTTACCGACACAACTCTAGGCCTTACTGCCTGGATGTATACTCTGTCACTATCTACCATAAAGAAAACATCATCCTTATAATCTTCAACCAACTTCTTTGGTATCCCGAATCTTTTATTCATTTTTTCTTTGAAGGTTTCAAAATAATTATCCATGATACTATCAAAATTTTCACCCATTTCAGATATATACTCATTGATCTGATAGAAAACTGGTGTTTCTTTTCTCCACACAATCGTGCCTTTAGAGGGGAAAAACTTTTGAACATAGAAAAATAAACATCTCAACAATGAGCCAAATTTGCATGGGTTATTCTTTGAAGTTCTAATGCTTTCCATATTTTTTTTCAGCTACTTCAACAACAAATCTGCTAGCTCATATGACAAATTCTTCTTTACAACCTTATATGCTAAGTCAACTACTTCACAAGACACACTATTGAGGTAGCTTGGACTATAAATCTTGTGTGCTATCACATGGATGCCAAATTTCAATTTTGTGTTAGTTAGATTGCTGATTTTCATTCCTCTACCATCCCACTCAACTAGGGTTTTCTTTTTAAACTCATCACAACCTAGGGTTTTAGTGGGTTTAGCTTCTATGAGCGTGGAAAGGCCAATAATTTGATGTATCATTTTCTTTGTGATCAAAACTGGTTGCTCTAACCATAGTTGACCATTATGAACTAAGCTTAAGATATATCTAATCCATTTAATTTGAAAGTTTCAAGGTAGGTGAGGAATATGGGTTAAACCTTTCTCTTTGAAATGTTTGTGTTCAGGTTTGAGGATTCCATTCACATAGAGCTCATTTAGGGCACTATCCTTTTCAAGGGTTCCTATCTCCTAAATTTCACATCTAAAATGAGTTCAAATGTCATTTGTGAGAAGAACCTTAGGTGGTATCTATGATTGAGCACCATTCAGGTCGTGAGTTTTAGCCTATCCCTAGTCAAGGATGGCAAGACCTATTCCTAGTTTCTCAGGACCTCAAATCTTTGATGATTATCATGAATGCCATGAACCTTAATAACAAAAGGGATGAAGTCATTTGGGGAGACAACTCAAATGAGAAATACTTTATGTCTTTAGGTTACTTCTCGTTATGGGATAGAATGGAGAAACTCATCTGGTCTAAGGCCTAGATTCTCTGTCTTACCCCAAAAATTAACATATTCTTTTGGATTCTTCTCCAAGACAAAGTTCTTACCTTGGATAACTTGGCAAAGAGAGGTCAAATTATCCCTAACAAGTGCAGCCTTTGCAAACAAGATTAGGATACAATTAACCACCTATTTATTCATTGTCCCTACTCCTCTGAGGTTTTGAGTCTTTTGACTAGGGACTATGGGTTCAGTTGGTGTATCCCAAAAAATCCAAGAGCTATTCAAATAATGGAATAGTGTGCACATCAAAATGAAGACTTAGATGTTATGCTTCTGGTCTCCTTTGCACTTCTTTTGGGGAATATGGAAAGAGCAAAATAATTGTATCTTCAGAGACAAGGAATCCCCTACTTTTGTTATTGCAAAGGAAATTTAAGTTTCAATGAAGGAGAATTTTGCTATCAAATAGTAAGGAGACATAGAAGAAGGAGGAAATGACATAGAAAAGAAAAAGGACAGGGATAGGAAAAGATAGGGGGCTAGGTGGCTTTTTCCCACTAAAGACTAGCATAAAGCCAACTTTGACAGGGCAGCCAAAGGGAATCTTGGTCCTATTGCCTATGATAGAATTATCAAAAATAGTCATGGGGGTGTCTTTGTAGCATTTTCTTACCCTCTTAGGTCTCATTCGAACCATTTTGTTGAGGCTAGTGCAGCTTGTCACATTTTTAATCGGCCCTAGCTTCAAGGATTGAAAACTTTTGGTTGGAGGGGGATTCTTTAAATATTATTAACTATTTAAATGATCAATATTTTCCCTCTTGGACCATTGCTAATGTGGTGGAGGAGATTAAATCTGACTTGGGAAAATTTAATAAGGTCCACATCATTCATGTGTATAGGGAGGCCAACTCAGCTACGGACCAATTTGCAAACAAAGCAATAGTCAAAAACTTGGTGATGACATAGCATAACAGGGACAATTTTTTGGGGGTTGTGAAAGATTAAATATTGTTGGATCGTATCTAGGAAAGTATGAAGGCAATCCAATATTAATTATGAAAATATTTGTAAGATTGCACATCAGACAAGGCATAAATGAAAATCATGTGAAGGTATTAACTATCCATCATATTGAGTATGTGTGGCACATTTTATGGATCAATTTTCCTTCTACCATTATAATTTCCAAATGTAAAAAAAATTGGGGCTCAAAATTTGAAGGAAGCTGAAGTCTAGGAGAAAACAATAAGCAGGTGTAGGATTTTCAAACTAGAGGACATTATGGTAGGGGAGAGAACTAGGAAGGAGCTAATGGGGGAGGAAAAAAATTGGAGGAAAAGCTCAAAGATCTGGCATAAGCTGGAGAAGGGTGTTATTACAAGATTCGTAGAAAAACTCCAGGGTTTTGATAAGGAGATCACTAAGATTATGGTGAAATCATGGAAGGATGGGCATGTAAAAATCAATGGGGTCACTCATCAAGTTAATGTGGAACTAATTTCCTAGGTCACAGAGATCCCCTTGGAGGGGATAAACTTTTTCAAAGACAAGAAAATGTTGGCTAATGTAGCCAAAGATTTTGTGAAGGATGAGGATGAAAGGAAGAAACTCGTGAAGACTGAGATATACTACAAAATAGACTTGATTAAAAATCTTTGGATTTATGTCTTAAGGGCTATTATTGAATATATATCTCTAGATACTACATTCGATAGGGTTAGAACACATCACTTCATTTTGTTAAATCATTTTAGGCATGGCATAAAGATTTCCTTTCCTTTTTATCTATTCACTTCAATGAGCAAGGGCATTGAGGGTTTTAAAAAGAAACCTACTACAAATCCAACCCTTCATGAGGGTTTGCTCCTTCTAGTCTATGAGTACCTAAATACTCAGACTAGGGGAAAGTTCCTCAATGAAATTGGGGATGTATCAGAGGAAGCTAAGAGCTTAGATTTTGAGGAAGTTCAAAGCATAAATTTGGAAGATGGGGATAATACCCCCTCTAAAGGCAAGAAGTCAAAGGAAAGGGAGAAAATTTCTCCCTCTACCAACATTGTCCCTAGCAAAAAGAGCCGTCAGGGCTTAACCTCAAATCCCCCCAAGTCTAAGGAATAGGAGGATTAGGATCATAACACTAAAGAACAGGAAACAGAGTCAGAGGAAGAGATAAAGGGAGAGGATAGCAAGAAGGTTGAGGAAGATATGAAAATTATGCTGGGGAACCCCAAGAAAAGGAAGGTTGAGGAGGCTTCACTGCTAGAAGAAAAAAAAGACCAGACTCTTGAGACTTCAGTCCCTCTCCCTTCTATTTGTTCACCATAGGGGAAGATAGAACTTCTTTTGGAAGATAGTGTGAAGATGGCTGTGAAAGACAAGATGATGTCATGGAGAAATTTCAACGGTAAAATAGTGATAATGGGGATTTTTAGGGAGACAATGAACCCCCAAGTGATGGAGGATAAAGATGGAAGAATCCATTTTGATGAACTTATAGACCCAGATTTGGTTGCAATTTTTGACAATGCGAGAGAATATGGGCTCAATCTGCTCAATAACATTAAGAACAACATGATAGATAACTTTTTCTCTATCAAGTAGTTGTTTCATGAGATAAAAGAGCTCAAGGAGAAAAGAAGCTAGAAGGATGGCCATATGAGAAGCAGTGACAAGGGATACCATGCTGATCAAGAAGATCAAATCTCAAAGGTTGAAAAAAGAGTTTAAAGGATGGAAATTTCTAATCAAAACCTGGCTAATCAGGTGATTACAACTTTGAATACCCTAAATGAGAATATCAATAGTCTGGGTGAATCACTAAAGAATGCTAGATTTGGCAAGAAAAAAGAAGATAAGGCCAGTATGGACTTTGGGTAAGCTAAGGGAGAAATGAAAGAGACTAGGGGAGTGACCAATGATCAAAACTAGGACCAAGTGGGCATGTACAACTAGAGGTCCAATGAAGCTGTAGAGACTGTACAAGTTCTAGATAGGGAAAACTAATAGTTTCAATTTTCATTTTTTGTTTTGTCCAGATCTAAGGTTGCTGGCTTTTGTTTCCTAGCCATGGGCCTATCTTTTAGTTTTGGCTTTTTATAAGCAGATGCATAGTAGCTAGACTTATTATTTTTATTTCAAATATTATGTATAAACTTTTGGGTTTTAGGATCCCTGTTAAACCTATTTTACTTAATCAAAAACATTTTAGATCCTTTCTTTTCCTTCCTGCTGCTACTACTAGATGCCATGGTAACATGGTACAATAGATCATTCATGAAGGTCAATCTCAGGTTCATTGTGTACTTCTCTATTAGGTAACTCAGCATTCCTTTCCTATAAATTGATCTCAACATCATAATGTACCTTAGCTTCTAATTGTAACTTGGCTCTTGAATACAAATTGACATCCATTGTATGTGACTCGAAATTCATTGATTCTTGTTGATTTTCATCTTGGTTCATAGTATCATTAGCATTAGTAGACATGTCTTCATAGTAGTACTTAAAGGTTTTATATTATCAGGTTCCTTCTTTTGTTCATCTTCATGTATTTTTTGTATATTTGTCAATTTTTACATTTTCACTTTCCACAACTTTGTTAGGTTAGTATTTAAACACTTATAGGCCTTACTTATTGTGGAACATCTTAGGAATATACTTTCTTCATTTTTTTCATCAAGTTTTCCATTTTTGTTGTCCTTAAGAATGTAGCATTTGCTTCCAAATACTTTAAAATATTTAACATTGGGTGAGTATCCATACCATAATTCAAAAGGTGTGAAATTTGTACCTTTCTTGACTTGTACTTGGTTCAAGGTATAGATAGTTGCACTAACAGCTTCTCTCTAGTATTTCAAAGCAATATTATTCTCCATCATGAGTATTCTAGCACAATCCATCATAGATCTATTCCTCCTTTTATCTATCCCATTTTTAGGAGAGGTTCTTAGTGTAGAATTTTGTCTTTTGATTCCTCTATCATTGAAGAAATTTTTGAATTCATTCAAAGTAAACTTTCCACCTTTGTCAAATCTCAGACATTTCAAGCTTTTACTAGTTTCCTTTTCAAATTTTTCCAAATACCATTTAAACATTTGAAATCGATCAAATTATTGTCTTAAAAAAATCATTTTCATAATTCTAGAGTAATCATCAACAAATAGAATAAAGTACTTTTTACCTTTGTAGATTTTCACATAAATTGGTCCACATATATCAATATGAAATAATTCCAAAATTTCTTTTGAAGTATGAGTCTTACTCTTAAAACTAGACTTTGCCATCTTGCCTAACTGACATTGTTTGTAAATCACATTATTAGGTTTCTTCAGTTCTGGCAAACCTTTAAATCTTTTCATCTTACTGATTCTAACCAAGTTGTCCAAATTTACATGGCATAATATTGTGTGTCATAGAAATACATCATGAGATTTTACAACAAGATAGGTTGTTTCAGTCATGTTAAGATATTGCAGTTATGAGGTTTCCACAATCCATGAATTATGCAGCTATTTTTTTGGGTCAAGATTGTGTAAACAAAATTTATCATAAGATAAAAAAAAATTCCTCTTTAGTTCTAGAAAACCTTTAAATCTTTTCATCTTATTGATACTAAACAAGTTGTCAAAAGTTACATGACAAAATATTGTGTGCCATAGCAATACATCATGAGATTGTACAACAAGATAGGTTGTTTTAGTCATGTTAAGATATTGCAGTTATGAGATTTCCACATTCCATGAATTATGCAGCTATTTTTTTGGGTCACTCATAATTGCAATATCTTAACATAAGATAAAACAATTACCTCTTCTTTTATCACCATTTCTAATGAGTTCTCCCTTAGCATCATAGATCTTAGCCTTCTTGTGTTCAAATTTAACTTTGCATCCTAAACTATTCAATTGTGACACACTCAAAAAATTATAGTTAAGTCCTTCCACATAGTAAATCATTGTCACACATGATCTTTTTTTTCAATCTTATTAATCCTTTACCTTTCACTAGATAGGGTGCATCATTACCAAATCTAACACTATTTCCATTATAATGCTCAAGGGTAATGAACTTACTTTTGTCACCAGTTATGTGATGAGAAGATCTAGTGTCAATGATCCATCTATCACTTTTGGTTACATAATCTATACTAACTCATTTTCCTCATCTATTGGAAATATAAGAGGATTGACTGAGAGGGGAGGGTTGAATCAGTTACTACTAAAATAAATCCCAAATCCCGTAGATGTTAGTACCAAAAAAAAAACTAAAAATTGAATACTGTTGAAGCTTGATAATAACTGAATGAGTTCAGTAAATGCTTAACATATAAACTTTAGATGTTATCTATGATTACCATTACTTTAACTTAGTTGTAGGCACATAAAAGAAAAATAGCATGAACACATTTGACACTAGGATTTAACTTGGAAACTCAATTTGGAAAAAACCACCAATTACAACTAGGTATTGTTTTCACTCTTCTAAAGTGAGCCCTATTAGGAGCCAACCTTATCAAAGGTTACAAAACACACTATTAGGTGTGACCCTATTAGAGGATTTAATCAACATGTTATGAGTGGCCTTGCTAAAGGTCTTTATACAATTCAATAGAATTGCCACCTTATTAGAGGATTTGCAAATAGCTATTAAGCCAACTGTGTTAAGAGATTTAGATCACTACTACAATGGTTAGAGAGTAACAATGAGATGACCTTATTTGAATGCAATTGAATTACTAATTATAGATCTTAGTTCTGACGTGTACTTGATCCTTCTTGATCGAATATAGCTTTTCTACTTCACAAGGATATTCTACTTATCCTTCAAATTTGTTTCCTCTTCTGATTATTAAATATTCAATAACATCTTCATACTTACACATCCACACTAAAATCACAACTTGACTTTGTACTTATATCTTTCACTTTGTCAAGTTGGCTCAAATACAACTTAGAATAATTAATATTCATCTCCTTAGTCAATTGGAATCAATAGATAAATCATTTAAGCTAAATATGTCAAAATAAGAAAATCCCTCATTAGCCAACCTAGCTTGGTAGGAACTAATTCAAAAATGATTTCCTTTATTAACCAATAGAAGCTTAGTTAACACTACAAGCTCACAAAAATCCTTTAGCAACCGAGTGATCTTAGTTAACACTAGTTCCATCCAACTTTCCTTTATTAACTAAGTGAGCACGATTAAGACTCATCTTCTACATACTTTCCTTTGACACCTGAGTGAACTTGATAGACATTGTCTTCTGAACTAGGCAATCACAGGAATGCTCAGTAGACACAAAAAATTGTCTTCACTGCCTGAGTGAGCTCAACATAAATTGACTGATAATGATATCATATTTTTGTAATATCAAAGACAATACACAATTAATCAATTGTATCTAACAATCTCCATCTTTGCATTAATGGCAACACAACATGTCATAGCACAATGAAATTTCAGCTCATTATTGAGAACTCCCTCTATCAATATGAGCTCTTCCTTTCACTAAATTATTTTAAGTCTACAACAACTTCTACCAAATTCATTCAGAACTTTTTCACTCTTACAACAACTTCTCCATCTTTGGAATGACAATAAACTTTTTCTTCTTTTAGTTCCTTAAAAATTTCTTAGAGATACGATAGTAAACTTCTCCCTCTTTGGAAACACATGACAAAGACAACAATTTTTTTGATACCAATGTACCTTAAGTACTAATGCATTTGCAATATGCTCGTGCCAAATCTACAGCAACTGATTGATCTTCAACTTAGCTCTTATTGATGCATCACTAAACTTTATTTAGTGAACGTCAGATAGGGGAATGACCCCTAGCTTACCTCTTAGATACAGAAATGCACCTTAGGTAATGGCTTGGTGAATATGTCTACAATATGTTCTTTTGAATTAACATATTCCAATATAACTTCTTTATCTTGTACCAATTCTCTTAAGAACTAATATTTTATATCAATATGTTTTATTTTAGCATGCATCACTAGATTCTTTGATATATTAATTGTATTGGTGTTATCATATTATATGACTATAAGATCCTTGATCTCTATCTTCATTCCTTCCAAAAATTGTTCGAACCAAACAATATTAGAAAAATTAACTATTGTTGCCACATATTTAGTCTCTCTTGTGGATTGAGATGTACAATTTTTCTTCTTTCTTGTCCAAGACACTAGTCTTTTACCAAGAAAGAATGCTCCACCACTAGTGTTTTTCTATCATCAATAATTCATGCTCAATCATAATTAGAAAATAATTTTAAGTCCAAATTGCCTCCAAGTTTCTACCATAAGCCATAGTCTTTAGTACCTTTTTATATATCTCATGATTCTCTTTATTGTCATCATGTGATTTTCCTTAGGATTTTTTGAGAATCTTGACACTATTTGAACTACTAGAGCAATATCAGGCCTTGTGTATACTACATCCTACAATTTTCCAATCATTGATTTGTATGTGATCTAATCTACTTCTTTGGCATCATCATTTTTGGAGAGCTTATGTCCAATAGACATAGGGGTTCCAACTAGTCTTAAATCTTCCATTCCAAAAAAAATTAGAATATCCTTGATATACTTAGATTGAGTGATGTAGATACCATTTTTTTTATGCTATATCTATAGTCCAAAAAAGAATTTTATCTCACCAAACATGGCCATGTCAAATTCTTTACTCATTTCTTTCAAAAATGCTTTGCACAAGTCACCATTTCCTATAGATAGAGTATCATCAACAAATACTTCTACCAACACAATTTTCTTGTCTGGTCCTTCTTTGATATATAGACTATTATTATCATTTTTCCTTTGAAAGCCAATCTGTACCAAGTAATTATTAAGTCTTTCACACCAAGTTGTGGAAGCTTACTTGAGACCATATAATGCTTTGTGTAACTTGCAAACCATGTCTCTTTTATTAGGATCTACAAAACTTCTAGTTGTTCAATATAGACTTCCTCATTAAGAATTCCATTCAAGAATGTGGATTTAATATCATTTTGTTATACTTTAAATCCTCTATGTGTTGCATATACTAGTAAAGTTCTAACACCTTCTAGTCTTTTTATAGGAGAAAAATTCTTACCATAATCAATACCTTCTTAACAATAGCCTTTGCACACTAGTCTTGTTTTTTTTCTTGAAACTTTTTCATCTTCATTCAACTTATTTCTAAATACCCACTTTGTACAAATTACATTCTTATCCCTAATTCTATGAACAAGAGTCAAAGTTTTGTTATTTTCTATCTGTTCTATTTCTTCATTCATTGCTTCAATCTAACTTTCATTTTCTAGAGCATTTTTAACACTTCTAAGTTCAAATTTAGCAAGTAAACATGTACCTTTTAACTTTCTTCTTTTCATTATTCCATCTAATTTTTCTCCAATTATCTGATCAGGTGCATGATGCCTTTTGACATATCTAGCTAAGACAAGATCTTTAGGATTTGAATGGGTTCCACTGTCTTCATTTTGAACTTCAATTTTAAGCTTAAGCCCTTCTGTCTATGACTTGGGTCCATCAAATTCAGTTTGAACTAGCTTGGTAGCCTGTAACTATGACTTGGTTCTTTCAGACTATAACTTGGGTTGCACTATCTACAACTTGGTAACTATTGGAGATTTTGGGGACTCAAGAGATGAAGCATCCTTTCTTTTAGATAGATTTGGCAGGGTATCAAGTTCATAGTAAATGAATCTTATGTAATCCTCTAGCTCCTTGTTGCTTTCTTCTTCACTCTTTTCTACAAACTCATCAATTCTAACATGTGCACCTTCTATAATTTTATGAGTAGACAAATTCAAACATTTGTATGCTTTACTTCTATAGGAGTATCTTAGAAATATGCCTTCATCACCTTTTACATCAAATATTCCTTTTCTAGATTCTTTCAAGATATAACATTTGCTACCAAACACTTTCAAGCAACTTACATTAGGTTTTTAGCCATACCATAGTTGATAAGGAGTTTTTTTTGAGACTTTCTTCAACTATACTCTATTCAAGGTATGAACTACAATGTTGATAGCTTCCTTCTAGTATTTGAGAGCAACATTATTTTCAATCATTAGCTTTCTTGCACAATCCATGGTAGATCTGTTTCTTCTTTTAGCTATACCACTCTATTGTGATGTACCAGGGGTTGATACTTGTCTTTTGATTCTTCTTTCAATGCAAAAATTATTGAATTCATTGGAGATGAATTCACCACCTCTATCTAATCTCAAACATTTCAATCTCTTTCTAGTTCCTTTTTCTACTCTTGTCAGATACCACTTGAACTTTTGAAAAGCTTCAAATTTTTCTTTCAAGTATATTACAATCATCATTCTAGAATAGTCATCAACAAAAAGAATGAAAAAAAATTCTCCACTATAACTCTCAATTCCAATAGGTCCACATAAGTCTATATGAACAATTTTCAAGACTTCTTCTGACTAATACTTTTTGTTTTTGAGACTAGTCTTTCCCATCTTACCTATTTGGCAATTCTTGCATAGTCCCATATCAAGTTTCGTCAAACTAGGAATACCTCTTACTCTTCTATGTTTTCTTATCTTAACCAGATTATCAAATTTTACATGACATAGCCTTTTGTGACATAACTAGCTTTCTTCTACTTGAGCAATAAAAAATGAATAATCATTGAGATCAAGATAAAATAGATTACCTTTGTTTACTTGCCAGATCCAACCAAATTTACTTTTCCATCCAATAGTTTGGCCTGTCCATTCATGAATTCTACCTTGAATCCAATGTTATTCAATTGTGCCACACTCAAAAGATTATGCTTTAGTCCTTCAACCCAATAAGCATTGTCACATTCAAGTTCTTTAATCAATGAAATATATCATTTTTTCTTTTATGTTACAAGTTTCATTATTTCCAAATCTCACACTACCTCCATCATAATATTCCATGTGCTCAAAATTTTTTTTATCTCTATCCGTATGATGCAAACATCCATTGTCAATAATCCATATATCATTTTTTCTATAATTAGAGATAAGTGCCATCTTATCTTCTTTATCATTAGATTCATCTTTCATAGCAATATATACCATTTCATCTTCACTGTTATTAGAATCTTTAACTATAAAACAAGATTTCTTACCTTTGTCTTTATAGTTCTTGTAGTTTTTGGAATCCTTCTTGCCTTTGTGCTTATTTCTTTTCTTTTCATATGTGAGTTCCTTATTTGGAAACCTAGAAGCAATGTAACCAACTTCTTCACAAGAAAAGCATATCAGAGGAACTTTACCTTCATACTTTCCTCTTCCTTTGGGATACTTTCTTGCAAGTAGGGCCTCAACAACTTCAAGATCACTATCTAAAATTTCTTCTGATGTTCCTTCTCCTTCAATTCATGATTTACTGGACCTTGATTTCTTACTCTTTTCTTTGAGTGAGAGTTTAGATTTAAAAGAAAATTCAATAACCTTTGAACTAGGAACATAGTTATCAAAGTTATCTGACTCAAGAGCTATCAATCTTCCAACTAGAGCATCCAAATATGTTTTATTATTTGGATCACATCCCATTTCTTGAATAGTAGAAACTCTAATTGCATAAACAGGAAGAAGATTTCTATGTACCTTGCTTACAACTATATTTTCTTCAATGTCTCCTCCAGATGCTTTGATTACACTTACACTTGCTTTGATTCTTTCCACATATTTCGCAATGTTCTCATCTTCTCTCATTTTTATTTGATCAAAATGACCTCTAAGACTTTCAACCTTAGTCTTTCTTACATTTTCATCTTCTCCATATATATCTTTCAATTTGATCCACATCTCGTGAGTTGTCTTGCAATCTTTGACTTCATCAAATTCACCATAACTAAGAGCAAATGCAATATCAATCATCATGATATTATGATTCTTCTTTTCAGCAATATCTTCAACTAATAATGTTCTAGTGGAAGTCTTGTATTCAATATCAAGATACCCAAATCCTAAGTCACTGATTGTAGCCAAGTGTAACCTCATAAGTCCTTGTCATGCTACAAAATTGTCTCTATTCAACTTGGAAATCTCTCTTCTATAAGACATCTTAATCTTTAGCTTAGGTCCTTGAAACCTTCTCTACAATTACCAAAATCTCTGATACCAATTGTTAAAAATATAAGAGGAGTAACTTAGAGTGGAGGGGTGAATTAGTTACTACTAAAATAAATCCCAAATCCCTTAGATGTTAGTATAAATATACAAACTCAATACTAAATACTATTAAAACTCGACAATAACTAAATGAGTTCAATAAATGCTTAACATATAAACTTTAGATGTTATCTATCGTTACCATTACTTTAACTTAGTTGCAAGAACATAAAAGAAAAATACCATGAACACATTTGACCCCAAACTTTAATGTGGAAACCCAATTTGGAAAAAACCACCAATTTCAACTAGTTACTAGTTTCACTCTTCTAAAGTGAGCCTTGTTAGGAACCAACCCTATTAAAGGCTACAAAACACACTATTAGGTTTGACCCTATTAGAGGATTTAATGACCCTATTAGGAGTGGCCTTGTTAGAGGTCTTTAGACAATTCAATAGAATTGCCACCTTGTTAGAGGATTTGCAAATAGTTGTTAAAACAACTCTGTCAAGAGATTTAGATCACTGCTACAATAGTTAAAGAGTAACAGTTAGATGACCTTATTTGAATTATACTAAATTGTTGATTATAAATCTCTATTTTTGGCTTGTACTTAATCCCTCCTGATCAAATATAGCTTTTCTGCTACACAAGGATATTCTACTTATACTTCAAATTTTCTTCCTCTTCTCATTATCTTCAATAACATATTCATACTTTCACATCCACACTATGAAATCACAACTTGACTTTGTACTTATATCTTTCACTTTGTCAAATTACCTCAAATACAACTTAGAATAATTAATATTCATCTCCTTGGTTGTGTGGAATCAATAGATAAATCAATTAAGCTTAATATGCCAAAATAAGAAAATCCTTTGTTAGTTCACCCAGTAGAAACTAATTCAGAAACAATTTCATTTGTTAACCAATAGAAGCTTGGATAATACTACAAGCTTGTAAAAATCCTTTGGTAACTGAGTGAGCTCGATTAGAACTAGTTCCATCCAAAATTCCTTCATTAATCGAGTGAGCTCAATTAACACTCATCTTCTGCATACTTTCCTTCGATGCCTAAGTGAAATCAGTAGACACTCTCTTCTGAAATAAGAAATCATAGGAATGCTTGGTAGACATAGAAAATTATCTTCACTACCTATGTGAGCTTGGCATAAGCTGACTGATAATGATATGACATATGTGTAATGTCAAAGATAATACACAATTAATCAATTGTATCCAACATCATCTTCATTTGAATCATCTTTCATAGCAACATAAACAACTTCATCATCATGATCATCTAATTTATCATTAGATTCTTCTTTAGCAATGTAACAAGCTTTCTTTCCCTTGTCATTATAGCCTTTGTTACTCTCATCTTTTCTACTTCTAGATTTGTTTTCATATCTGTTGTTTCTTTTCTTAGGTCGTCTTGTGGCAATATGACCAACTTCATTACACTTAAAACATATGATGGGTAACTTACCTTTTTATTTTCCTTTGCCTCTGTGAAATCTCCTAGCCAGTAGTGCTTATATTTCTTCTAGATCTTCATCATTTGTTTCACTTTCATTAGCAACATGTTTGACCTTTTTCTTTCCTCTAGGTTCATTGAGTGTAAATTTAGCTTTGAAAGAAGAATCAATATTCTCATATTTGAAACTATACAAATTTAAAAGTTCAAAAATAGTGAGTCTACCAACTAGTCCTTCAAGGGTAAGATCACTACTAGGAGCACACCTTAGTCCATGTATAGTAGAGACTCTAATATCAAAGATAGAAAGCATGGTTATTAACAATTTGCTTATCATAGTCTCATTTTCAATAATTTCATTTGCTCCTCTGATTGCATCTACAACATCTTTTATTATTGCATAATACTCAACTATAGTTTCACCTTCTTGCACTCTCATTTCATCAAATTTTCCTCTTAGACTTTCTACTTTGGCTCTCAGCACATTCTCGTCTACTCTATAGATCTTTTATAGGGAATCCTACATTCCTTTAGAAGTAGTATATATTTTGATGTCTTCAAACTCTGAATAGCTTAGGGAAAATGCAATCTCCAACATTATCTAATTGTGTTCTTTCTTTTTTTTTAGTTGTTTAAAAGTTGGGGCTCCAACTACTTCAACATATTTAGTGGTGATAGTTGACTATGCATAATCTCTAAGTTCTCCTAGATGTAGCTTTATCAAAATTTTCCATGTAGGAAAGTTTTCCTTGTTTAGCTTGTGCACCTCCTTTATGTACACCTTGATCTCTGGCTTCAAGTGCCTTCAAACTATTTCGTTCACAAGAACCAAGTGCTTTGATACCAGTTATTGGAATAATTTAGAATAACTGAGAGGTAGGGTGAATTAGTTATCCAAGGTCCAAATGTATAGATAAAAATTTTTAGTAGTTAGCAAATACATGCGCATGCATTGATTAGATCATCTGATATCTCAAACCTAAGTATATTGTTGTCCTAGGTCAAATGAACTTTGCAAAAATGTAAACATGAATTACCAAAAATTCAATCACACAATTTGACAAAAGGATTTAACCTAGAAAACCAATTTGGGAAAAACCACCAGCAACATGCTACCAATTTTCACTCTTCTAAAGTGAGCCCTGTGAGGAGCCAACCCTGTTAAAGGTTACAATACACATTGTTAAATGTGACCTTGATTAAAGGATTTCAATCACCTTGTTAAAAGAAAGCCTTGTAAGAGGACTTTAGAATATTCCATTATAATGTCACCTAGTTAAAGGATTTTCTTATGACTGTTAGGTCAACCTTAATCCAAAGGATTTATCTAGACTGATACAATTTCTAGAAATTAATAGTAGGACTTAATCTAATAACAAAAAAACTCACTTGTAGATTATAGATCTCTCATTCAACTCTCCATTCTGCTTGGTATTCATTCCCCTTTGTCTCTAATTTCTTATTACCCTTCAAGCCTTCACCTCCTTAAGCCTTCATCCTTAGTATGCCAACTATAGGTTCATTCCTTTGGCCACTATATGAAGCAACACCTCTAGACTCCTATTTTTCACTCATACACTTCACACTTTGGTTTTGGCCTTGTATCTCCTTCTATAGATAATTTTGATCTTTTTTCACTTCATCACAATTTTCCATCTTAGGGTTAGGTTAGATTCATCAAATCCTCCCTCTTTTTCATTTTTTTCCCTCTAGAAACTTCCCTTACAATCCTCTTCAAATTCATCTTCAAATAGTTTATATTTAAATCTATGCCAGCAGATCATCATACTTATCTTGAACATGCTTCAAATAATTCAAGGAAACAACTATGTTGGCTTAGATTCATCAAATATTTGTCAAGCACTTTATACTTTTACTCAGAAATTACATGTTTTTGGCTCAGTAATAACTAACTTATGATGCTCAGTCAATACTAGGTTTCTCAGAATAAATAAAGTCTTTGCTTGGTCATTAATATCATTCTCTGATGCTCAACACATACTAAGATTTGTTTGTCTTGGCTCAAACTAAATTTGCTCAGTCACAACTAACTTTCTACTCACCCTAAACTAAATGCTCTACTTGCACTATTTTCTCGGTCAAGCTTGGCATACACATTTTATTTGCTTAATCTTTTTCTTGTTTTTGCTCAAGTGTCCTTTCAATATTTTAGCCTTAAGTAGATAAATTATACACTATATCATAAAATTCTTACTTGGTCTTAGTGCTCCTTTTGTACAACATATAACTCAACCTTTCACTAGGTACTCTTGTTATCCTTTCTTTTCAAATCCTCTTCATCAATCAATCAAATGATAGCATTAAAACCAAAATTAGCAATTATCTTACCAACAAGTAGTAGGTTTGACATCAATGAAAAAATAATGATTGTTCTCATGATAGGTTTCAACAATTTCCTTTATTTCTATACTTCGAAAATCTTGTTTTCAATAGGATTTTCCAAGAAGATGAAAGATTGGAAATGAAGTAATAAATGGAGTCCACTCAATGAATTAAGAGATGAGCTACGTTTTGATTTGTATTTGGAAAATTGAGTTGTACTTATAGTTTAAATTCTTTAATCAAGGTGACATTCTAATGTAATGTTCTTAAGTCCTCTAACAAGGCCACTTCTAATAGGGTGAATAAATCCTTTAATAGGGTCACACTTGTAGGACTAGAAAATGGGATAATATCTAACATACTATGAGAAAATCACAAACTCAATAATCATACATTGATATTCTCTAGTCTACCATGAAAGCCAAATAAACAAAAGAAAGAAAACAAAGATAAAACTCCCTCTTTTACTTGTAGCTCTCATGTCCTTTTTTCCTCTCCATGTGATGTACCTACAATTTCCTATAATGCACACAATTTGGAAGCGAAAATCCTATGATGATGACAATGCTATGAGAATACTAGAAGATGTGATTTAAGCTTGAGATAACAAAACAAAAAATAACTTGAAAGACTTAAGAATTAGAACCTGAGGACTAGAAATGAGAGGAAGAATTCTCAATTTATAATCATCACACAAGATGAGAGCATTGGAATTGTCACCTTGGATATGCGACTTGGCAAGAGATTCCTTTGAGAATCTATGACACATATGACACAAGATGCCAAATGTGGGATTGTATGATGCTTGGAAGTCAAACATGGCTAAAACTAGAAGAGGATCAATGAGGTTTCATGTGACACCTCAAACCCACTTAAAGCCAAGAATATATGACAATGGAAGCCAAAGATAGACATGAATAAGGGAATAAGAATATATGGATTATGATGTATCTTAGTGAAGTGTAAATGGATAATCCATGATGTGTCATACCTATATGTCATGATGGTGCCAATACTATGTGGAATATTGGAATTAAAATTCCATATATCCACACAAATAGAAATTAGTAAAATTGGAATTAATGGTGGAAAATACAACTTAGGAAATTGAGAATATCCATGGTTTGCGAATGATGAATCAATTAATTAATTTAATTAATTAAATTGAGAAGGTTAGTTGGGGAGAATAATTAGTAAAATTACATAGGATTAAATTATGGGTAATTTAATCCTATAGAGACAATTAGTAGATGATTGGCCAGTTTGATTAAATAAGCACGACAGTATTTGCTAATGAAAATGTGGTGATAATGCAGATTGACTAGGATAATGTTAGGTAGACCAAAGCCATGGTCAAATTGATTGATTTATTACATGCTAGAGATACATGACATGAACTAAGGACATGTAACACTTAATCGATATCATAAATGCTACAGGATCGCGATTGGTTGCTATGATTGATCATAATAACATTGATGAACACTATCAATGTCATTAAAATGGTTGATAATGCAATGATTCAACATTGAGAAACTCAACAATGTCAAAGATTAGATGATGTGAAAGATAGTTTCACCTAGCACTAAGAGCCATGGCAGTACTAATGTTAGATTGATAAGATTTGGTAGATTGATAGGTTTCCAAGGCACTGAAAGCCACAACAATGCCTAGGATTGGATGAATGATGATAGATTCAAGGTATCTGACATGTTTTCGTTTGATTAAGATAGATTTTGGGTGATTCTAAGTAGATTTTGGGTAATTTTGGGTCAATTTGATATGATTTTGAGTTGATTTGAAATGGTTTTGAAATGATCTACAATTGATGTGAAAAAGAATATGACTAATGACATACATCGTTGAGATATCAAGTTTGTCAAAATATCCAAGTTAGTGGAATGAGAAAATGGAATGATTTAGTATGAAAATGTGATGAAACTATAGACTTGAACCAAATTTGAGTGTCTACATTTTGCCCCTCTTTGATACAATGTGATTTAGAGTGTTGTGTCAAAGAATAATTGATGAGAAAACCACAACAACATGCCCTAGTAGGGGTGATATATATAGGTTCGCCCTCAAGAAATTTATTGAGATAAGAATATAATAGGTCAATTTATTGACAATAAGAAGACAAAGCCATAGCAACTAATGGAATGCAAATTGGAGTTAAAATGTGAAAGTTATGAGGTCTAGAGTGTAGAATGGGGGTCAATCAGGAGCCCAAGAATATTTTGAGGGGTTACCACTCAATATAGTGACCAAATAATTAAAATGATAGCTTAATTTTTTCAAAAAAAATATATGAATCCAACACAATTGACAAATTGCAAATCAAATTTGAAACACAAAAGTTATGGCCTCTAGAGTGCAACATAGGGGCTACAGGAGAAATTCTAGGCATCTTATTGCCCCAAGTGCACCCAAAATGCACCCAAGTGCACCCAATGTGCACTTGGTAAGCCCAAGTGCACTATGATAGTACTAAGTGTTCCCAAGTATGCTCTAAAAGTGCAGACTATACCCCAAAAGGCTTTGGGGGCCAAAATCAACTCGACATGACTTGAAATGACCTAAAACTTTGTGTGCGTGCCCAAAATGAAGGAAAGATGTCATAACATGGGTGAAATTAGTAAAAAATGATCAAATATGATCAAATATGTTCAAATGGAGGCTAGACTTTTTGGAAACCCACAAAAGGTTTATAGACAATGTAGGGTGATGCAAGAATGTAGGAATGCAAGATGAAGATGATTTGGTGTATTGGAACACATGATCATGGTGATGGATGAAGAGATGAATGATAAAATACCAAGGAGATGAGATGAGGATCAATTAGAATGAGGTGAAGAATTTCTTTTAGAAAGTGCACTATATGTCAAATGGAGCTTTATTTTATATGGAAAAAGGGATGCAATGCATCATGGCATAAAGGGTCAAAGCGCAAATGCAAACCTTTTGCATAAACAAGCATGATGCAAATAGAAAATGGCATTGTCCTTCTTAAGGCATATATGCATGCCCCAGAATCGCAAAGGTACATTTTAACAGATAGAAAATAAAAGACGACCATGAATCATCCTATCCACTCTCATAGATATTTTTATATCATCAAGTGGCATAGGAACATGATCAAAGAAAAACAAAACAAAAATAAATCACTCACTAAATAGCATGAGCCAACAGCTATTCTTGTCCATTATTACTTGCCTTTAGTGTTTTAGATTTGTACATAGTGATTGAAAAATTGATCATGTGATAGTTTTGTTTGTGGATTCAGTTGATAAGTTTATAGTGACATGTTGGATTGATTGTCAGTTCACATTGCTCAAATAGTGTAATTGTCATTGAGCTATTGTGCTTGGAGTTTCAGTCTGTGAAAGTGCAAGTATTTATGCAAAAGGAGTGATAATCCACGGCGAATATTTACAAGATTTATTACAAAAAAAATTGGTGGATTTTGTGACATTTAGGGTTTTTGAGGATATTTGATGTTTTTGTGTGACTAATTTCTTCAAGAAATTTTATGATTTTTAGTGTTTATTTCAAGATGTTTTACAATTTTTAGTGATTTTTTTAGGTCATTTTATATTTTTAGTGAATTTTTTTAAGATATTTTATGATTTTTATGAATTTTTTTAGGACATTATATAAATTTTATGGATTTTTTGAGGACATTATATGATTTTTAGTGAATTTGTTCATGACATTTTATGATTTTTATAATTTTAATGAATTTTTTCAAGATCATATTTGAATTTTTAGGATTTTTTACGATTGTATTTGAATTTTTAAGATGTTTTTAGGATTGTAAAAGCATATACAAGTATTAGCTCCAATCCATTATGTGATAAGTCCAATGGATAAAAAATTCTTAGTGCTAAACCCCTAGTTCAAGTTCAAACTCATGCACGATGTACATAATATGCCACGACAAACTATGTACAAAGACCAAAGATAGAGTATGTATAGATTGGTGATGCTTTAGGTAAGATAACAAGGGATATTAACTAGTTCATTGGCCATGGTCAAGGACAAGGGTTGTCTTTCACTATGAAGGATATGATCAGGGAATGGAAAAAAAGGGAGAAACTAGATGGAATATTGATAGATGGAGGAGCAACAACTGATTACACATGGCGCCTATTTGCCAAGTTTTTACCATGTTACCTACTTAAAGCACCTGTTTGCCAAGTTTCCACTTGTGGACAAAAATTTTCTCTTAACTCAAATTTTTGTGCCAAGATGCCAGTTTGCTAGGTTTTCATCAAGTCATCTATTTTTTCATGACTTTTTTTCACTTTTTCCTTTTCTTTTTTCATGACTTTTTTTTCTATTTTTATTTTTATTTTATTTTTTTGACTTTTTGCTATTTTTTTAATATATTTTCAAGACTTTTAGATGGAATCTAGAACATTGTTGATAAATGTTGAGAAGAAATTTTTTGTTGGTGCTGCTAGTTGATAATCTTTGGACCCACAACTAGCCATAACTAAGTAGGATTCATTCTGAGACTATAGCTAAGATCAAACCACTAAAGAGACCTCAAGATATACCATCGTGTACCGTATGTATGATAATGTTTACCTCTTGCAAATCAAGGCATTTGAGGATAGTTGGGTCAATAGATATGTTGTGTTGGATGTCACTGATGATGACGTACTAAAAATTTTGTTGGGTAGAGGCTTAATTTTGGGTGGTGGATAGATTAGGTAGTATGATTGGGGGATAAACTATTATATATAAGGAAGGATTGGAAGGATTGAGACCAACAACTTCCCACATGAATGTTGACCAAGAGAGCTCCAAA
Source organism: Cupressus sempervirens (assembly GCA_028749045.1). Lineage (NCBI taxonomy): Eukaryota > Viridiplantae > Streptophyta > Pinopsida > Cupressales > Cupressaceae > Cupressus > Cupressus sempervirens. The sequence goes on from CM053785.1 coordinate 848,094,948, forward strand.
AGACTTCATGACATGTTGAACACTGGACAACTGATATTTGTGGCATCATCTTTTTCATCTTGTATCCTTGAGAGCTACTTAGGCTTTGATTTTTCATGGTCTAATGGAACCTTTTAGTTTTCACGAATAGAACCTACTTTTGCCATTTTTTTCTCATTTTGCTTTGTAACTAGAAGATGGAGTTGGCTCCCCAAACTATGCTAATGTGTTTGCTTTAGGAGAAAGTTCTTCTTTATGATTTCCAATCATAATTCCTTCATAGATTTCAAAATTTGTTGCAAGAGCATCATCATTATCGAATCAATCAAAGATTAGTTGTCCCCGTTGGCCCCAATTAAAAAATTTAGGATAATTTGAGGGGATGTCATCTCAGTGTTGAATGGACTTTGGTTGAAGGTAGATATATGGGTATATGATTTAGTGGTATCATTAGGGTTATGCTCATAAGTTGGAGGACTGTTGGTTTTAGGTGGGGTATCCTTAGATTCATTTTCATCATTTAGAACATCCATAGTCTTACATGTAGGTATCATAGTACTCGAAGGATCTATTTGTAATAGTTTGAATCCAAGCCCCAAACTAGGAGGTCATTCTTTTATAGTGATAGGTTCAATTATTCCTTGTATTTGTAGCTATCATAGCCTTGTTTCTGCATGATAGTAAACCCAAGTCCATACTTTCTAGGAGATATCAAAGTGGGTTTTCATTCTTCTTTTACTTTCTCAATACATATGGATGTATTCTCATTGATAGAAGTGACATTTTGTGTATTGATCTCAGAGTATTGGTCTTGTAATAGTTGTGATTTATTGGGGAGAAAGTGATGACTCTCTAATGTGGGATACCTAAGACATAAAGTATTCTCCACAACCTTTATCTTCAATCTTCAATTTTTCCTTGGCCTTACTAAGGAGTATATCAGCATCCACATACTTAGAGGAATCTATGGGTTGTGATTCATTATTTTCTAGGACTTGGTATGTAGTAGCATCTCTTATATTAGCACAAAAATGGAAGGGATCTAGATCACTGAGGATAGTGAGTTCCACATTTTTTTAGGAAAACTTCATACATTGATGATATGTAGATGGAACGGCTTTCATATCATGGATCCAAGGACATCCTAGTATCACATTCCAATTCATTTTGATATCTAGGACTTGGAACAATGTCTCTTCAGTAGCTGGACCAACTCTTATGGGTAATATGGTGACACCCTTGGAGAAGCATTTTCCATCATCATAGACCTTTATTGTGATTTTGTGAGAGGAATCTACATCTTCTGAAGAGTAACCCAAACCCTTGACAACTTTAAGAGTGCAAATGTTCAGCCCTGCTCCTTCATCTATCAGGACACATCTAACCTTGGCATTCTAGATGAAAACTTCAAGATGAATGGGATCATTGTGGTTGGGTCTATCCTTAAGAATATCTCAAGGGGAAAAGGTGATATGTTGAGATGAAGATATGCTCCCAACCATGGCCTAGAATCAGGAAACATCAATGTTATCTAGGTCTACTAACTCTTTAAGGGCTTGATCTAAGATCTTCTAATGTTGGGGGGACATACACAGTAGGTCCAAATATATATTTGCATAGGGTTCTTGCCAAGCTATTCAACAAGGTTATAATCAGATGAACTAAGAGCATTAGTCTACTAGGGGGTGTAGGTCTAGATGGAGCTCCAGGTAGAGTGATCTTGGTATGGCATATAGTGACAGAGCAACGAGGGTCTTCAACCTTTAAGGTGAATGTGGATATGTAGGAATCAAACTTACTAAAATAGCTGATGGTGTACTCATATCTAGTGTGTGTGTGTGTGTAATTCACATTAGCTTGTGAGTTTGAGTTTGAACTTGAGGGCTTCTCTTTGTCATGATTACCTAGACGATCTTTTAAAATAGTGTGATTGGAGTTGGATGCTAGCAGTAATGGATCAACTATGATCACACCATAATTAATAAAGTCTTGTATTGCTTGTTTTAACTAGAAACATGATGAGGTCTTATGCCCTTTGGTGTTGTGGTAATCAGAGAATTTTTTATCGTCCCACCAAGAAGCTTTAGTTAGTACTTCATCTTTGATCAGGGGTAACTATAGGAAGTTATTACTAAGTAATTTTTGAAGTGTAGTATCAAAAGGTATCCCAAAGGGTGTGAATTTTCTATCTTTGGTTCTAGGATGTCTTTGAGGTCCATCCTACATGGAAGTCTCAGTTTTCTATTGTGGAGGTTATGTTTGATTAGGAGTTTGTGAATTGGTAGGGTTTGCACCTTTCAAATTTGGTTGAGGTTGTGTAGTGCTAATTGTTCATGCATCCAAAATGCCATCATTATCATTAGTCACATACTTGTTTTTGGAGAAGAATTTTTCCTTGTCATTAGATGAGTTGGTGTTTGTGTTTTCCTCATTTGTCTTGAGGATTTCCTTACAAATAAGAGCATCTTCAATACTACAAATCAAAAAGTGTCACTTCATTTGTAATGTTGAAGGAAAAGTGGGAGATGAATTTGTCTGCCAGCTCTAACCAAGATTTGATAGTATTGGGAAGTTTGGAGTACCATTCAAGTGCAGGCCCACCTAGAGAATTAGGGAACAATCTCATGAGATAGGTGGGCTAATCATTAAGTTTGGTACAAGAGGCATAGAATTCCCTAATGTGATCAATAGGGTTTCCTTTTCCTTGGTATTTTTAAAATCTTGGAGCCTCAAAGTGTTTTGGGAATGGAGGCATATACAGACTTTTATCAAATGGATTAGGACATAAGTCCCTTTCTATATATAGAACCTATTTCTTCTAGACTCCCAATGCCTCAACTTGTTTGGAAACTTGTTTGAATTGTTGTAATAACTCTTCCTTAGGGTTTTACATGATAGTCTTCCCTTCAAGTATTTTGTGCCTATGAGTAGATCATTTTCTATGGTGAGAACTATGTCTACTCGATTCTAACATTTATGTATCAGAAGAGTTGGGTGATGTGTTGCTAGGTGGTGGAGGTATATTAGTACCTCAAAGAATAAAGCATCTTGGTTGTGGTACATGATGGAGTACATGTTGTGGTTTTTGTTGTGGTACTTGTTGCAATATTGACTATGATTATTGTATCATGTGATTATTGTACCATGTTTTCTTGTTGCATCACTTGTTGTGGTTGTTGTCGGGATACCTCCATTGGTTGCATGTGAGACCATGTGTGTGACTATTATTGTAGAGGTATCTACTAAGGTTGTTGGGGCACATGCTATTATTGCAACAAGTGTTTTTGATATGCAATTTATTGCTCAAGGCATCTTTGATATTCCAACTATTGTTTGAGTTTCTCTTTTTGTCTAGCAAACAAGGTCTATTTTTGTTGGAATTGATGTTGGTACATTGTGTGAAAGTCAAGTGGATTTAAATTGGTTTGCATATTAGGGATGTTGGATGCTTGCACCACTTGAGGTTTTTCTTGTTATGATTGATGTTGTTTTTGATATGTTGAATATGTTTTAAGTGGATTCAAACTTGGTTGTGGATTGGAAGTGTTTAGTTATTTTAGCACTATAGTTTGATGTTGTCATGGGAGTTGGTTATGTCCTTGAGAATTAAACATCACATTTGGGTTGTTGTTTTGGTACCTTTGTGTGTTAGATGTTTCTCCTTGAGACATCATATTGATTTCATAATGAGATGTGTTCCTTTTGGGAATGGTTGAAATGTCAATAAGACTTTTCCTTTGTATGTCAATAGGGATTGTTGTAATTGATGTTTCACATGGTGTACTCATGGGAGGCTCCGTAACATTTGACGTCATAACATTTGGCAAAGTTAGGAGCAAGGGTTTGCTTTGTTAATTTTCCTCCAAAGGAGGTATGTTTGGCATCCCTAGAGTCCAAGTCCCTTTAGGTGCATTTTTGTTGCATTATGTGATTAAGATCAAGTCTTAACATCCTTTTGGGATATTTAGGAAGAGTCTTGTTTCCATTCACTAGTGGAGGTTCGTCAAACAAGGCATTAATGTTAATGTGTTTAAATGTACTTTGGAGGATTTCAAAGGTTGATTCTTGATGGGACCTTATAGGTTCCATCATTGTGTTTGAAAACTCCAAAGGTTGTTTTCCCTTATCTAAGTCCAAATTGATCTTGGATTGTATGTTTTTAATTGTTGGGTTGGTTTGATGTTTGGATTTAGGTCCCTCCAAGTGTGGATTAAACTTGACAATTTCTTGGGCTGCCAAAAGTTTGAAGTTTTTATGGAAATTTTTGTTTTGGAAATAGTCATTTCTTCATCATTAATGCCACAATTTGTGTCAAAATCATCACTTAGGTATATAGTACCTTGTTGTGTGTTTGATATGTTAGGGTTGAAGGTACTTGTGTTGGGTTTGTTTAATTCAAAGGACTATATTTTTTCATCCTCGAGTGTGGTTGGCACACTTCCCCCTTTGGGTGGCATCGGTATGAATACGAGTTCAAAGTTATGGCTCCATTGAAACATTCTATGTGTAGGAGAAGTTTTTGAAGGGAACCTCATAGTAGATATGTTTTTTGAGGTTTTTTGTGTCATCCCTTGATTTTTATGGTCTTGCAGATACATGCTTGAGGGGTCTGCAAGTAAAGGTTTTGATGCTTCAATTTGGTCTTCATAAAATGTTTTTTGGGTTTTATTTCTCTTCTTTCATCTTAGACAAGGTTTTGATTGTGTTGGCACCTAATAAAACAAGGGTTGATAAAAAATTTTGGGTCTCTAAGCTAATTGTGTCCTAGTGAGTGCTGGCATGAAACCTAAGGATGTAGATGCAATGGAGAAAAACCTAAATGGACTCCCTGCCTCCTAAGTGTGCACCTAAACTACCAACTATGCTCAAAAAATACCAAGTGCACACTTGGTGCACTTGGGGTCCTGAAGGTAAGCAGTTGGTAAGTAGAAGGTATGCAGTAGGTAAATAGAGGTGTTAGGGTGACTAAAATGTAGAATGTGAATGTTTTGAGTGATTTTGAGTGTTTTCCAAGGTTTAAGGATTAAATGTAAGCTATGGAAGCATAAATTAGGGTTCTACAACCTAGAATAAAATCCCTAATTACCAAATGTGCTCTAAAACTACCAACTATGCATTGAAACTACCAACTATGCATCTAAAGTGTGCAGTTAGTAAAATAGGGTAAAACTTGGAAATCTGGAAGTAGGTATGCAAGATATTAGTTTTTTTTGGATTTTTAAGTGTTTAAGGATGCTATGCAATGTGAGGAAGTGCCAAATTAACTAAGGTTTTGATATGAAAGGTGCAAATGTCCTAGGGAAACCATGCAAATGAAAATGCAAGCTGACATTTTGGAATTTGACTAAAGGAGATGAAAATGACTCTATGGTATATAAAATGATGATTAGGGTTAGACATGGGACTTGGGAATAATGTTGGAAATTTATGTACGCAATTTGCACTATGTAATGGATGGTGTGCTAAGGTTGATAATGAAGTTTATGATATGGAAAATAAGGATAAGTGATCAAGGAGACAAGTTGGTTGATATGTGAGTTAATAGGGTTTGATAGTAGAAATGATGCTAGGATTTTGAACAATGCAAGATGAAGGGGATGTACCACTAGGGTAATTCAAAATGACATTTAGGGAGACTAGGAATATGATAATGCTAATGACAATGGTATATTCAAGGTTTAGAACTTAGGTGAAATATTTGGAAAGTATTTTGTCTAAGAGATTAACCTTGTGAAGATAGACTTCGGATCTTGACCAAAAAGTGATAAAAGACAAAAAGGTCAAGTTGATAAAGATGAAAAGGTAAAATCTATCAAGAAATAGATATATTTTGACCAAAGAAAAATGATAAAAGAGACAAAAGGACTAGTCAATATCCATCATCCATCAACACTAGGAGATACTCTATGACTCATACTTTGTTCATATTTTTGACTAAGTTCAAAGGTTTTGGGTTCAAAATGATATTTAGGGGGCTCAAAATTATAGTTATTCTAATCAAATATGCAATATGAAAAGGTTCTATGATGTAAAATGAATTTTTGGGTGCAATATGTTGTTTTTGAGGAGATGCAAAATGAGGGCCTACAATGGCATCTAAATGTAGTTTTAGGGTCCCAAAATGGTTGTATAGGTACCTAGATGTTCTCTAATAGTACCAAGTGTGCTCCAATATCACTAACTATTCCTATGGTGCACTTGTGGAAATTTTGGGGGTAGTTGGTAGTTTCGTGGCATAGTTGGGCGGCTGGGTTGAATGTTTGTTGTTTCTGAGCTGAGTGATGGCTAAGTTGCTATACCATAGAGCTAGGATATTAGGGTTGATGTTATCAATGGAAATGAGATGCATAATGAAGGCTATGACCTAAGGAATGAATCCCTAAGAGAATACAATGATGGCTAGGACATACAGAATGTAAATCAAGACATGTTGAGATGAGCGGCCTATTTAGGTACCTAGGGACACTGTTGAAGCCTCAAAATGTTGTCTGGAAGTCCAAACTAGGTTCTCATACTACCAAGTGTGCTTAGACAATACCAACTATGCCCATGGTGTAGTTGGGGCTAGTTTGGGTGTAGTTGGTAGTTTCAAAGTGTAGTTGGTAAATTGGACTGAAACTAAGGTGATTTTAGGTGCTGGGGGGTTCTAGATTGATGTGACAGTGAGCTAAATAGAAAAGGATAGTGATAAAACTAGAATGGAGGTTTAGAATGATGCTTAGGACACCTGAGATGATGGTTAAAGTGTGCAATATGGAGGTTTGGTAATGCAAGAATGCAAATGAGAGATGTAAAATGTAGATTTTGAGCTTGAAATGCAAAAACTCAAGAATGCAAACTAAACCCTAATGAATGCAATATAAAAGATTAGAAATACTAAATGGGGACTAAATGAAGCCTATATTATGGATGAATTAGGCTCAAAGTATGGTGAATGCAAGTGGGTGTCATGTAAAGAGGGAATCTAAGTTATGCCAAGCACTTCTAGGGATGTAGTATTCTATGTTTTCAATGTTTTGAATGTTTATGACCAAAGTTTTCAAAATTTTGAAAAAGGTTGTAACATTTTGATAATGTTTGAAGTTTTGATAGGGTTTGAACAATATCCAAGGTGTAAATTTTCAAGTTGGCTTTTATCTTGATTGATTTTTTACACACACACAAGACATTATAAGACAAGAATAGTTGTTGTTAAAGTGAAAAGACACACCACAACCTAGGCTTTAGGACTGTATCCATGAAATTCCTACTTGAACCAAAGTTCATTCATGCTTATCCAAAGTGAAAAACTTAGAATCTTGGCACTAAATGCTCCCCCTTACAGCGCACTCACTTCTCAGGGCTACCAAGATCTGTTTCCCAAGGGGCATGACTTTCCAAGGGATTATTGTCTCTACTAAGGACCACAAGAATCTAGGATGTCTTCACAGGCATGGGTGACCCTTGAGCAAGTGGATAGAAAGGTTTTTGGCCACTTAAACAAGGTTTTTAGTAAGGTTATTTCATTTGGAAAGTGAATGATAAACTTCCTCAAAAGGTCTCCCTGCCCCAAGAACTGGGGTTTGATGCACCACAAGGGTATTAGAGGAGTGCTATCACACAACAATACCATCAACAAGGCATTAACCATGTTGAGTTTTATATAGTTGCCAGAATGTTAACCTAGCTTTGTCCCGTTACCACTTTGAAGTCGTCCCCTAGCATAGCCAATATCAGGTATCTTGGTCCAAGGTAGGCTTCTGTGTAGAAGTCACAAGGATTTCTCTTACACCCAAGATCCACGAATGGCGAGGGGGGAGGATATGTCCATGTAACCCCTAGGGTTTTAAAAACCATAGACACAATAATAAAAATAGAAAATTTTCATTTTAAAGCACCAAATGAAGTGTTATTTAATCTAGGAAATCCACACAAATAGTTTAGACAAGCACATTAGGGTCTTCGATAATGTCTTGCAAATAAGAATAAGTAGTTTGTCATGATTATGTATTCATCCAAAAATTTCCACATACTAAAAATAGACCATCAATAACACAAAAACATCAAATCTAGGTGCTAGAGAGAAACAGAAACCCTAGATGTAGATTCTGAGTGAATCATGTGCTTTCTATGAACCAATTGTGCTCTAATAGAATAGACTGTGCCCCAAAAGGCTAGAATGACCCAGAATGCCCCCAAGTGTGCTCAAATAGTTCTAACTATGCCTATGGTGCACTTGGTGCTAGAAGGGTGCAATTGGTAGTTCCTAGGCACAGTTGGGAGGCCAATTGTAGAGTTTGGGGAAATGGTGCTTAAGCAAGACCCAAAAGCTAAAATTTTGAACTCTGCCTTACCAAGTGTGCCTATATAGTGAAGACTATGTCCATGGTGTATTTGGGGTTCAAGAGGGTGTAGTTGGTTTTTTCTAAGCATGGTTGGTGAGTGGGAAACAATAAATGGGGGTTATGGTGGCTCCTAGGCCTCTAAATCTACTTCCTAAAGGTCCCAAGTGCATCCTAATAGAGGAAAGTACACCCTAGGATAGAAAGCTAATGGAATGCATAAAATGAGAGCATATAAAAATGCTACTAGACCCCCTAATAAATATAGATGTGATAAAAAAAGTGCAGATAGTAATTTTAACCTTCCAAGTGAGCTCCTTCCTTGCACCTACAAGCACAAAAACAAGAAATCCAAGTTAGTTAAGCATGTTCACATCAGATTCACCAATTGTGGGACCAAAAAATGGGCTAGTATCTAACATACTATGATAAAATAATAAACTTAATAATCATACATTGATACCCTCTAGTCTACCATGAAATCCAAATAAACAAAAGGAAGAACACAAAGTTAAAAATCCCTCTTTCACTTGTAGCTCCCATGTCCTTCTTTCTTCTCCATGTGATGTACCTCTAATTGCCTATAATGTACACAATTTAGAATAAAAAGCCTATGATAATGATAATGCTATGAGGATAGTAGAAGATGTGATTTAAGCTTGAGATAACAAAAGACTAAAGAACTTGAAAGACTTAAGAATTAAAACCAAGGACCAAAAATGAGAGGAAGAATGCTCAATTTATAATCATCACGCAAGATGAGAGCATTGGAATTGTCACCTTGGATATGCAACTTGGCAAGAGATTCCTTTGAAAATCCATGACACATATGACACAAGATTCCAAATGTAGGATTGTATGATGCTTGGAGGTCAAACATGGCTATAATGGAAGAGGATCTATGATGTGTCATGTGACACCTCAAACCCATTTAAAGCCAAGAATCTATGACAATGGAAGAAAAAGATAGACATGTGTAAGGGAATAAGAATATGTGGATTATGGCATATCTTAGCCAAGTGTAAATGGAGAATCCATGATGTGTCATGCCCATATGTCATGATGATGTCAATATTATGTGGAATATTTGAATTAAAAATCCATATATCCGCACAAATAGAAAATAGTGAAAATGGAATTAATGGTGGAAAATATGACTTAGGAAATTGATAATTTCCTTGGTTTGTGAATAATGAATCAATTAATTAATTGAAAAGGTTAGTTAGTCCAGAATAATTAGTAAAATAACATAGGATTAAATTATGGGTTATTTAATCCTATAGAGAAAATTAGTAGATGATTGGCCAGTTTGATTAAATAAGTGCGACAGTATCCTTTGATGAAAATGCAATGATACAGAAAATTGACTAGGATGATGATAGGTAGACCAAAGCCATGGTCAAATTGATTGATTGATTAAAATTGATAACATGCCAAGGATACATGACATGAACTAAGGACATGTAACACTTAACCAATATTGTAAATGGTATAGACTCAAGATTGGTTGATATGGTTGACCATAATAACATTGATGGACATTTTCAATGTCATTAAAATGGTTGATAATACCATGATTTGAAACTTAGAGACTTGACAATGTCAAATATTGGATGATGTAAATGATAGTTTGACCTAGCATTGAGAGCCATGATAGTACTAAGGTCAGATTGATGAGATTTAATAGATTGATCAGTTTCTTATGCATTAAAAGCCACAACAATTCCTAGGATTGGATATGATGATATATTCAAGGTATCTAACATGTTTCAGTTTGATTAAGACTAATTTTGGGTGATTTTGGGTAGATTTAGGGTTATTTCAGGTTGATTTGATATGATTTTGAGTTGATTTGAAATGGTTTCAAAATGATATGTAATTTATGTGAAAGAGGATTCAAATGATGACAAACACTATTGAGATATGATCAAGTTGGCCAAAAGATTTGAGTTAGTAGAATGAGAAAATGGAATGAGTTAGAATGAAAAATGTGATGAAATTATAGACTTGAACCATTTTTTAGTGTCTACAACACCTAATAGTGTGTATTCTAAACTTTAACAAGGTTGGCTCCTAATAGAGCACACTTCAAAAAAAGTGAAAACGTGGTAGCCTATTACTAGTAGTTTTCCCAAATTGGGTTTCTATGCTAAATCCTAGTGTTACACTTGTCTGGATGTTATTTGATATGTTTTATTGTTTTATGTTTTACATTCTGCAAGTCAGTTATTATTGGGATAGTGGATTGCAAGTTTATGTTATTGATAAGTTGATATAGAGACCAAATGGACTAAAGAATAGATATAAATTGTTTGAAGAAATTAAAATTTTAATTGGTACATCTGGACCAAAGGATATCTGATTCACCCCCCTCTCCCCCCCCCCCCCCCCACATTTATTCTAAATCATTCTAATGGTTGGTCAAGTTATGAGTAAAGGAGAAAGTAATTTTTTGATTTGAAAGATAGTAAAGAACATGACACTTTTCGGTAAACTAAAATGGAATCTTATCAGTACAAAGAATATTTGATAGTAAAGATTTATAGGAAAGTGGGGAACAGCTAATGAATTTTTAAGATGTAGCTATAAAATTAGAAGCTGGGTGACTCAAGTTAAATTTAAGGAATGAGGTGTGTTAGTAATCAGAGTTTGGAATAATTTTGGAGTACAATGTAATTTTTTGCAAAATAGACCCCTATGTGAGGTTTTGGTGCCTATGTGTCTAGCTTGTGTTTCAAGGCTTGTCATGAGTTTCAAATGTTCATTTCATTTCATTTGGCATATATATGCATCTCAGATCCTTAGTTTGAAGTTTCAAGTTATTTTGTAACATGATATTTTGAGCACTTGAGAAATCTGCATTTTTGTTCATGTCAAATTGTTACAAACACCCTACTTTGTACCTAAATATCTTGTAATTTGTGATGTTTCATATATTTCCACTTGAAGGATGTTTAGCATGCATATCAAAGAACCTACTTTTCTTATTTAAGGCCTTTATGACAAGTTTTGGTAGGATTTTGAGTTCTCAAAATTCTGTATTCACTATTGTTCTATTGTCCTACTCTATTTAGAATGTTCAATAGAAATGTTTGGCTTTGAATAACTTTTTCCCAGTTAACCTAAATGAGAAACTTCTTCCTCCATTGCATTCAAGGTATCATAAATATATTATTTTCTAGGTTTGAGCTTATAAAATATTCATTTGATCAACTTTCCAAATGGATTCCAAATACAACTTCTTATCTTTCGATATTGATCATAATTGTAGAATTGTCAGGAGCTTTGTTTGTGATAACATTGTTGGAAATTTGTTGATTGCTCCCCTCAAGATTTGTGAAAAGGACCTAAGAACCTCCTATCTACTATAAGTTGAGTGGTTGTATTGGGAATTGATATATCAATCTTTGGGTGCAACAGCAACCCTACTCTAAAAAGTAGTATTAGAGCATGCTTATAGGTTTGAGTCCTTAGACCCTCAAGTAAGGTTGAGGGGGAGATTAATAGAAAAAAAATTGGTGCTCCCCTTAGGATTCATGATAAGGGCTTAACCACCTCTTATGTACTATAATTTGAGTGGTTGTATCAGGCATACAGTTAAGTGAAGCAGTGTCTCTTTATCCTACATATGGTTCTGACATAGATCTAGGTTGCATGCATGCATGCAAAGGGCTGAGGCCACCAATTCAAAGATAGTGATCCAAGGATGGATGTTGGGTTTTCACAATGGATTTTGGAGAGAAACAAACCACACTCTAAAAAATATAACTTTGAGTCTACATTATTTTAACTTGAATTGATTATACTAGTGAATTCCAAACATAAAACACTTTCACTATGCTAGTTTTTAGAACTTGATGAATCTCTTTGTCCACTTTTCAAAGTGCAGTGTATTTGCAAAAATCTATGTTTAATAAGTATGCCATGTTCTATAATTTTTAAATGCCAACTTTGGGAGCTCCCAAAATGAAACCAATTTGTTTTCATGATCCCAAGCCATGTTCACATACTCTCTATATCATAGTGAATGAAGGCCCTAGGTTTTATATCATTTTGAATTTATTTGGTGGGTTTCCAAGCACTATTCTAGATACAATTTATTAAAAGATATACATACACCAATAATTTTTTCTTTGAGTAGGCATATTCATGGGGTTGAAATTTACATCCAATATACTATCAAGAAAATCAAGTGACTAACCCATGATGATGATGTTGGAAATCTAAAAAGATACTGGGGGGTGAATCAATATCTTCAAAACCACATCAAAAATAAACCATATTTGAGTAACACATAAAAGTAATTGATAAACACATGACACTATATATGGTAACTTAGAAATCCTCCAAGGTGACGGTAAAACTATGGTTAGGATGACACCCACAAAGATCTTCACTAGTACAACAATAAAATGTGTCTATTCGGGCTACAAAGTTTGGTCACTTCTTGTGATCTACCATGTGAGGATTCTACCTTGTTAAGAGCTTAAAATACTATTAGGACTACCTTGATTAAAGGATTTAACATTACAACTAAGTGAGTACTCTATTAGGAGATTTACATAGTCCTATTAGGACCACTTTGTTAAGAGATTTACCCTAAAACACCTATTAAAATGATACAATATATTGATCCTTCAATTTTCACTAGAATACTAATATAGATCTCTATCCAATTTAATATCACCTCTTTGTGATTGATCATCAATGACTCCTCACTATAATTCTTAGTCGCCTCTATCTTTTACCTCTAATTCACCTTAAACTTCATATCCAAACTTCTAATTTACAACATCATTGAATTAGGTCTAAACCTCTCTTTAAATAGTTGTTCAATGAAGCTTTTAGATCATGATGTAGGAGTATCCTAGGCTTTCTTGCAATCTTGCATGTTGGGGATATTTGGTTTAGAAGTTGTGGACTTGATCGCCAAGGAGTGGTGCTTAGTCACTATTGAGCATAGTTTATGTCTAGGAGCTCAGCATACTCTAGGAGATTAGAATACTCTATGTTTCTCAGTAATGCCTATGTAGCTCAGAATTGACTTAGAGCTCAGCATGGTCTATGGTGCTCAGTAGTGCTTATGGTTTTACTAGTGCTCAGCATGGTTTTGCTAACACTTAGTTTGGTCTTGGTTACTATTGGTGCCTAGTTATCTATGAGCCAAATTTTGGTATTTAATTTATGTATAGGTATTTAATTTTTGTTCTAGCTGACTTGTGCCTCAACATATATTTATGTAAGGGATTTAATTTAGTTTGTAATGAACTAGGCTGACTTGTGGCTTAGTTGGGTATAAGTAAGGGGTTTTGTGGAGTCTTTAGGCAAGGTGATCATCCATCTTGGAGAAGATGATGAATATTAGATGTGAACTTTGAAGGGCTAGTAGTTGTGGGTTGAGAACCAGTGGATTGCTTGTGGGCTTGAGGGTACAACTACAGATTCTTCATGTTCTTATCTAGTTGTAGATTTGGACTAGTTGAAATTGAGATTATAAGTTGGATTTTGTGAGATCTTGCACAACTGATATTGTAATTTTTGTTTGTATTTGGCCCTACCTAGAAGGCCTTACAGCCTAGCATATTGCATGAAATTAGTTAGCTTATGAATAAAGAGTTGTGATTTTGTATCAGATCTTGCAGTGTTATTACATTTTTGTTGTGTTTTCATTGTGTGGTTATTTTCTAGGGATTTGGACATCTCCTTTAGGGATTCTCCTACCTTGCACTACATTAAGTGCTATCATAGCAAAGGTTGTTCCTAAGTGTTTAGATTGAAAGCTAAAGTTGTGGCAATTTACACTAGGACTTGTAGAGAAAGTTGATCGTGGAACTGATTGATCTTCTAGATTGGCAGATCTATTGCTTAGGGTTTGTGAAAATTTTGGAAGATGCCTCCAAGAAGATTGAACCCTAGGGAAATTTATGATCTTAGTGATGTTGTGGAAGAATGGATCTCAGAAAAAACTAGAGAAGAATTCATATCTAAGATTGCATTGATGAAGAGTGACATGATTGCTAAAATTGTGAGTACTTTAGCTAGTGCACCTAGGTATGTGGGTACTAAAGATGGCTATGAGGAAGTTTCTAAAGACTTTAAAGTTGCTAGATCTAGTGGTGAGAATAGAACTGATCATGTCAAGAATCCTATTGGAATTAGGGTTGGCCAGTTTTGTAGACCTGGATCTCAGTTGAAGCTGAAGCATATGATGGAGGTTTCTAATTTCTTAGGTACTTTGACTCTTGAAGACCTGATTGACTAGATTTTTAAATTGGAAGACTACTTTGAGCTTGAGGATATTAAGGATCCACTCAAAGTGAGGTTGGCACAAACTAAGTTGAAAGGACATGCTGCTCTTTGGTGGAAAGAATTGCAAAGAGACAGAGAAGAGAAAGGTGAAATGAAGATCTCTAGATCGAGATTGATGGTGACTAAATTGAAGGCTAAGTTCATTCTTGCTAATTATGAACTTGATCTATTCAAGAGGTTGTAGAATCTAAAGAAGAAAGATATGACTTTGAAAGAATTATAACGAGGAGTTCTACAAATTGACTATTCATTTTGATCATAGAGAATTGTCAAAGGAAAATGTAGCTTGATACATTAATGGCTTGAGATTCAATATTCAAGATGAGGTTGGTATCCTAAATATCTCTTTAGTTGGGGATGCTTATTAGTATTCTCTAAAAGAAGAAGATAAGTTGAAGAAGAAAAGTGAAGGTAATGCTAGAGGGAAGGAGAAGTAGGATAGCTCAGCACAAGCTAAACCAAGTGCAGAAGGTGAACCAAAACCTGATGATTAGAAAATGAGGATAGATAGAGGTGAGTTTAGAGGTAATTATTTCAAATGTGGGAAAAAGGAATAGATCTTTTAAGTTTCCACATGGTAGAAAAGTTGTTGTTGTGAATAAGGTTATAGTCCAAGATAGTCAACCTAAGAAAGGAAAGAGTTTACTAGCTCAGTGAATATTGGTTGGTTAGAGGACATTGGATTCTAGTAAAAGGAGTATTTTTTTAGGACTCATTTTAAGTCTAGTAGTAAACTCTACAAGGTGATTGTAGATAGTGGTAGTATTGATAACCTTGTTATTAAGGAGATGGTTGAAAAACTTGGTTTGAAGAGAGTGAGACATCCTTATCCTTATAAGATTGGATGGTTGTAAGGTGAACATGCTTTGGAAGTGAGGAAACAATAGCTTGTTGATTTCCAAATTGGGTAGTATAAGTATCAAGTGTTGTGTGATATGGTAGACATGAATAGTTGGCATGTATTGATCAGTAGACCTTGGCAGTATGATTGCAAGGTTGTGCATGATTGTGTCAAGAATGTGTTTACTATTGAGAAAGGTGACATGAAGTTTTCCTTGATTCCTTTGTAGAATGAAGAGCTCAGTAAAATAAACCTAAGTATTGGTAGCCAAGTTGAGTTGGAAAATTCTGAGAAGGATGGAGATCAACTTGGAAAGTAGACCTGTAGCACATTGAGGATGGATATGAAGAAGTAGAAGAAGAACAAGGGAAAGAATGTAAAAGCTAAAGACTTGGAGAATATGTATGTGAAGAACCAATTTGGGATTTATGTGTTGAATCCTAGAAGATGTTCTTCTAGCTACTAGAACATCTTTTTAAACTTGAGGTGTTTGATGCAAGAGCACCTTAGGATTTCTCGCAATCCTTCATGATGGGGGTATTTAGTTTGGAATTTTTGGACTCAGTCACCAAAGAACTGGTGCTCTGTTGCTATTAAGCATAGTTTATCCCTAGGAGATCAGCATACTCTATGTTGCTTGGTAATTTCTATGTAGCTCGGCATGGTATGTGGTGTTTGATTTGCACCACAATCTTAGTAGTGCTTATGATTTTACTAGTGCTCTGCATGGTTTTGTTGACACTTAGTTTGGTCTTGGTTCTTGTTGGTGTTGAGTTATCTATGAGCTAACTTTTGGCATTATGGGTACTTAATTTGTGTTGCAACCAACTTGCAGCTCAACATATAATTAATGTAAGGGACTTAATTTAGTTATTAATGAACTAGGCCAACTTATGGCTTAGTTGGTTATAAGTAAGGAGCTTTGTGGAGTCTTTAGGTAGGGTGGTCATCTAGCTTGGAGAAGACAATGAATGCTAGATGTGAATTTTGAAGGGCTAGTAGCTATAGCTTGTTTTTGAATACCCATTTGGTGACAATCACATTTTTTTCTTCTAGTCTAGGAACTAGACTCCATGTTTTATTTTTCTCTATTTTCTCAATCTCTTCTTCCATGGCTTTACTCTAGTTGACATCTTCTTATGAATCTCTTACTAATTTTGGTTCCTTCATGCTCAGCAAACATGCAGTATTTCTCAATTTGTTTCTTGTCATTCATCTAGCATCTTTATCTCAAATGATTTGAGTAGCAACATGATGTCTCTTCACATATTTGGACAATCATGGCTCAACTCTAATTTCTTCATTTTGTCTTCTAGCTTCAGAATCATTGTGTAAATCTTTGTCAGGCAAATCAATATCTCTTTCAAGTACACCAATCTCAGAATCAGAATGTTCTTCTACTTCATTCTATAACTTGGCATCTGAATCTAGCTTAGTTCCTAAATGCAACTCAGCATTCATAGGGTGTGACTTGGTAGTCACTGAAACTTTTTGTTGGTTTATAGCTTAATTTGAAGCATCTTCTTCAGCACACATACCTTCATAAAAGTATACAAATTATTTTTATTCTTTTGGTTCTTTCATAGATTTAGCCCCATATACTTCTATATATTCATCAAAATTTACATTTGCACTTTCCACAACTTTGTTAGTGTTACCATTCAAACACTTATAAGCTTTACTTCTTGTGAAATATTCTAGGAGTATACCTTCCTCACTTTTTACATCAAGTTTACCATTCTTGAAATCTTTAAGAATGTAACATTTTGTTCCAAATACTTTAAAATATTTTACAATGGGTGAGTAACCATACCATAGTACAAAAGGTGTTGAATGAGTACCTTTCTTGACTTGTCCACGGTTCAAGGTATAGACAATTGTACTTATAGCTTCTCTCTAGTATTTCAAAGCAACATTCTTCTCCATCATGAGTGTTCTAGCATGGTCCATTATAGATATTTTCCTCCTTTCAACAATTCTATTTTGTAGAGGGGTTCTAGGTGCAGAGGTATGTCTTTTAATTCCTTTGTCATTATAGAACATCTCAAACTCATTTGATGTGAATTCTCCTCCTTTATTAGATCTCAAACACTTTAGACTTTTACCTATTTCCTTCTCAACTCTTGCTAAGTACCACTTAAAAATTTAGAAAACATCATATTTCTATTTCAAAAACATAACTATCATCATCCTAGAATAGTCATCAACAAGAAACATAATGTACTTATCTCCTTTGTATATTTTCACATCGATTGGTCCACACAAGTTAGTATGAACAATATCTAGTATTTCTTTAGAGGTATAAGTTTTACTCTTAAAACTTGACTTTGTCATTTTTTCTAACTAACATTGTTTGCACATTATATTATGAGGCTTCTTCAACTTAGGCAAACCTCTAACTTTTCTCATGTGACTAATACTAACTAGGGTATCAAAATTGACATGACATAACCTTTTGTGCCATACCCATACATCATCAAACATTACAACTAGACAAGTAGCATCCTCTATATCAAGATAGAATAGGTCACTCCTACTTTGATCACCCTTTCCAATCAATTTCCCATCAGTATCATATATCTTAGCAATCTTGTTTTCCAACTCAACCTTACATCTTAAATTATTCAGTTGTGACACACTCAACAACTTATAGTTAAGTGCTTCAACATAGTAAGCATTGCCACATAAAATCTTATTTGTGAGCTTGATAGAACATTTTCCTTTTATCAAACATCATGCATCATTACCAAATCTTACACTATTTCCATCATAACAATTCAAGTTAATGAACTTACTTTGTCTTGAGTCATGTGATGTAAACACCCATTGGAAATGATTCGTCTATCATTCTTATTCACACAAGTCACAAGTGCAGTTGCCTCATCTTCATTAGATTCATCCTTCATTGCAACATATACCACTTCATCATTATGTTCATTAGATTCATCCTTTGTTTCCTCTTTAGCAATGTAGCAAGACTTCTTGCCTTTGTCTTTGTAATCCTTGATGTCTTCATCTCTTCTACTATTGTATCTGTCACCACCTCTATAGTTCTTCACTGGACATCTAATAGCAATATGACCAATCTCATTTTAATTAAAACAAGTAATAGGTAACTTACCTTTAAACTTGCCTTTACCTTTTGTGGAATCTTCTTGCCAGCAGTGCTTCAAGTTGTTCTACATCCTCCTCATTTGTATCACAATCACTAGACACATACTTCTTAGTTTTCTTCTTCTTCTTCTCATCAAGTTCCTTCGATGATACCTTAGCTTTGAAAGTAGATTCAATCTTTTTAGGTTTGTAATTATCAAAGTTATATAACTCAAAATAAATGAGCCTACCAGACCTTCAAGTGATAGTTTATTCCCTAGTATACATCTCAGCTCTTGAATTGTAGAAAATCTAATAACATATATAGGCAATAATGTCCTTAAAACTTTTCTTAGTAGAGTATCATCATCTATATTATCAATAGCTCTTCTTATTGCATTAGCAACTTCTTTTATCCTTTCAACATATTGAGCAATATTCTCACCTTCATCCATTCTCATATCATCAAACTTACCTCTGAGACTCTTTGCTTTGGTGCATCTCCTCCATAAATAGTGGTTAGGGTATCCCACATTTTCTTTGCACTATTAAGAACTTTGGTATCATCAAATTCAACGTAGCTTAGGGTAGAGGCAATCTCCAGCATTTCCTAGTTGTGTTTTTTCTTTTTCTTCATATCCTCAAGAGTTGGGGCACTAGTAGGATCAACAAGCTCAACAGAAATGGTAGATTGTGCATGATCTCCAAGTCCTCCAAGGTGTAGCTTCATCAAACTTTATTAGCCTGAAAATTTATCTAGTAAACTTGGGTACTTCTCTTTTAGGCATCTTGATCTTTTTGCTTCTAGTACCTTCAAACTAGTCCTCTTAAGAAAATGGCTCTAATACCAATTGTTGGAATACTTTAGAATAACTAAAAGTGGGTTTGAATTAGTTATCTAAGGTCCATATGTATAAATAAAACTTTTCATAGCTTAGTGAACTCATAAAACTTTTATACCCATGCATGCATCCATAAGATTATGAAATCATTAAAACTTGTAGGTTACTATCAAATCAACTTGTAGAAATGTAAACATGAAACATAATAGATTCATTAACACACTTGACACAATGATTTACATGGAAACCCAATTTGGGAAAAAACACTAGTAACATGCTACTCTTTTCACTCTTCTGAAGTGATGCCTATGAAAGGCCAACCCTATTAAATGTTACAATACACGTTGTTAAAAGTGACCCTGTTAAAGAATTTCAATCACCCTATTAGGAGTGAGCCTTGTTAGAGGACTTTAGACCATTCACTTGGAATGTCACCTAGATAAAGGATTTACAGAAAAGGTTACAATACACATTGTTAAATGTGACCCTGTTAAAGAATTTCAATCACCCTGTTAGGAGTGAGTCTTGTTAGAGGAATTTAGACCATTCACTTGGAATGTCACCTAGATAAAGGATTTACAATTGACTGTTAGGTCAACCTTAATTTGCATATTACAGATCACTATTTAGTCTTCCATTTTTCTTGGCCTTCATACATTATAGCTCTGATAGCTTGTTCACCCTTCAAGCATTCATATCTTTAAGCCTTCTTTCTTAGCATGCTATTGCAAAGTCTTCTCTTAGGTCACTTGATGAAGCAAAACCCTTGAATTCTTGTCTTCCTTAAGTTCTCACACATGACAACCTTGCTTCATGACCAACCATTCCTATAAATAGGAAATTAAGATCCTTTTCCACTCATTCTCCATCATCCAATTTAGGGTTAGGATGGATTAGGTAGGATACAATGAATCTATCCTACATTTCATATCTCTTCTAGAAACTTCTCCTAGAATACTCTTTGAATTTTCCTAAAAATAGTTCACCTTGAATTCTGTGCCACCATCTCATCAACCTTATCTTCCACCTAGCTCACATAATCCAAGAAAACAAACTTGTCAACTAGGATTTATTAAATTCATGACCTTTTAAATAATGCAATAGTTCAACATTATCAAGCTTCTGATGCTCAGCACATATTGCATTGCTCGGCATCCTCTATGAAATTACTTAGCATGAACTAAAGTTTACTTGGGCTCAACATCAACTAAACTTTACTTGGCATCCACTATTCTACTCGGCATACACTAGAATATACATTTACTCAACTCCAACTAATTTTATGCTCAGCTTGCACTAACTTTGCTCGATACCTACTATCCACTCGGTCAAGCTTGGTAGGAAATCTTTCTGTAACTTGTTCTTCTAAACTTTCTTAGTGTAACTAGCCTTTGTAACCTTAAGTAGATTATCAATACATCATGTTATCGCAGTCTTAACTGATTCTTTTACTCCTTTACAAAATCATAACTCAACCTTTCCTCTAGGTGCTATTGTAACATCTTTTGATCAAATCCTCTTCATCAATCAATTAAGTGATAGTAGTTCAATCTTATAAGTAGTTATCTTACCAAAAAATAGTAGGTTTGACATCAGTAAGAAAATAATGATTGAAACAAACAATCTCCCTCTTTCAATCTAGTCAGAATAATCTCCCTCAATAACGAATTTTTTCAATCTATTTTCAACAGTATGATTACACACATAATTGTCTCCTTGATTAACTCCTCAATCTTTAAAACATAATTCCAAGTCAATAAAAATGGTTTACATTAGATTTTGTGCCATTAAAAACTCATATACAAAAATTATCTTACTCAACATAAATAGTCTTTTGATACTTGGTTATACTTGTTCTTCATGTTGTCCCTCAATAATAGCTCTCCTCGGTTTACACTATAAGTTCATGTATCTCAATCAACATTCATTATCTCCTAAGTCACTCAATGTTAACTAAAGTGGTTGGTGAATCTAATGTATACTCGGTATTAACTAGTTCTTAGTATAAACTGATTATGTACACTTCACCATTATACTTTCTTGGCTTATATAGTGGCTTGGTTTTAGTGTTGACTAACCAATATTTCCTAAATAATAATAAAGTGTTTTTCACTAATAAACATTACTAAGATTTCCTTTAGGGTCAGCAATCTCCCCCTTTCACATTAGTGGAAAAAATGCTTATCATGGGACAATACATTGAAAATACATTGAACATGGATGCAAGTTCTAGTTCATCTCATTTTGAACTAGAACTAGAACTAGAACTTGCATCCATGTTCAATGTATTGTCCCATGAACTAGAACTTGCATCCATGTTCAGTGTATTTTCACTATACCACAAATCAAATTCATTTGTATCCATTTGTGCTCTTATTTATTTTGGGAATAAAGAAACATCACATAACTTTCTAAATAATATATGTATATTCTAAACAACTTTATCCAAATTATGTAAAAGTTTTTTATAGTTCTACTTGTCTGATAGTTAACCATTGCATAATTTCCTCAATTGTATCAAACTTTGGATCATTCAATATTTCTACTATTTGAAACAATTGTTCAATGATTGGAACTTATTTATTCATATTATCAATAACAATTTTTTCAAGGAATGTATCCTTGATTTCATACAATACCTCATTCTGTTGTTGTTCCCTCCACATTTCTTCTTGTCTAATTTTATTGGCTAACAACTCTTGAAGTGTCTTCATCTAATCATAAATTAAATTATTTTTGTCCCAATTAGGAATAACAATCACTTCATCAATTTTTACAAGCTTACCATGTATTCCTCCTGGAGATTTCAATTTTCTTTGCTTATATTTCTTCCCCTTTGAATCTGGGGTGTTGCTACTTGGAACAAACACTTAAAGACCTTGAGTGGGAATTTCTACACTCAGCCTCTATGACTCCTTGGCTCCTTCTCTCCTTTTCTCCGTATTAGCTTTTTCCTCTCTAGTAGCTATCACCTTTTGTTTGGGTGCATTATCCTTGTTCTTCTCATCAATGGAAATGAGTTCACTAGTTAAACTCAATTGTACAACCTCCTTTTCTCCCTCAATCTAAGGTCTTGAGGTACTTATTTTCACATCTATAGTAGAATAATCTACTTGAACATGTGATCTATCTTCCTTCTTCTCTCCTTCTAAATATATACATGCACTTCCCTTGTTGTAATTGTTTATTTGTTTAGGTTCTTGTGCTTTTTCACCTTTGCTTATTGGCACACTATGTTTCTTAGAAACACTTACATTTACATTTACTTGACTTTCAAATGTATTCAAAGTGGTAATAGGAATAGATGATGATTTGATCAGTTGAGTAGCTACCTCAATGTCAATCTTCAGATATTCTTTCACTTGCACTAGCATAGGATTAGTGTTCATCAACACTTGTCTTGTTGACTTTTTTGTAGGAGCTTTCTCTGTTCTTTCTCAATTAGTGTAGTCTTTTCTAGCTCTTTCGTTGCATTATTTCCATCTTTATCTTCTATAGGTTCATCCTCTATGGTGGTTTTTTTAGTTTGCTTCTCACTTTCTTGAGCCATTCTATGGATTGTGTCAACTAATTACTCAACGTCATCATAGATATATTCCTTATTATCGAACTCAACTTCTCCTACCTCCTTCTCTTCCTCATCCTTGTTCTCTTCGTCGTCAAGAGCTAAACCATAAATCTTTTTCCATGTTATTTTTCTTTCTTGAACTACCTCTTCTTCCTGGTTCTTTAATAACAAATATGCTCTTCTTTTGGGTACAAATCTATTTGTATGATTTCTCAAAAGAATTATTTTCTTTTTCAATTCAAGTATAATCTAAGCCAATGAGGCTTCCCTTATTTTTCTCTCAATCACTAGTGTCCACTTCCATTTTGCATCAATTTTAATGTACAACTCCTTTGGATTCATCTTTCATAACTCTATAGGTGCATGTTTTAAATTAACCATCATATCCAAAATTGTTTCTTCTACTTTACTTTTATTAGCATTGCTTAATGTGTCATATTTTGTATTATACAATCAAGATAATCTTGCACTACTCCTTATTCTCACATGCCTCATCAGAGTCCTAGGGCTTCTTGTGCACATAGCAATTATAAATTGACTCAAGTCATCTAACTTAGTCCTCTTTTCTTCCTCTTCCTCATCATCCTTTCTAAATACAATCCTTCTCCTTGGTTTCTTCATACATTTCTTGGCTTGTCTTCCTTAGAGCTTATCTTCCTCTTTGTTAAGCTCTTGATTTGAGTTGGCTTGGTTATCTTAGCAACTCCTTTCTCCTAAAGCTTGGCAACTATAGTACTAGTTTTTCTAGTCCTATTAGATACAATCATTCAATCGTATGCTATCTTTGATGTTACACAAATGTCAAGTATATGCTAAGAAAATAGTGTATGCTGAGCTCACTCAAGATTCAAAGGAAGTTCTAATGTATGATGAGTGTTTCAGTGTTAACCAAGTTCTAAGTCAGTGTCTATTGAGCTCACTCGGCCACCTAAGAAAAGTCTACATGGAACCAATGCTAACTAAGCTCACTCAATTACCAAAGAAAAGTTGACATGGAATAAGTGTTAACCAAGCTCATGTGGTTACCAAAAGAAGTATGAAGGAAAGTCATTTTTGAGTTAGTGTTGACCGATTTGGGTCAGCTAACAAAGGATTTTCCTACATCAACATATTTGATCTTGCAGTTTTGTTGGTTAGTTCTAGCTGACTCATGGGATGAATTTCATTTGTTTAAAAGCTATTCAATCTAACTTGACAAGGTAAAACATATAAATTTAAGGTCAAGTTGAGGATTGAATTGTAGAAGAAGAATGGATTGAAAAGATAAATCAAGGAAGCAAATTGGAAGGATATCAAAGTATTTAAGTTGACTAAGATGCAAAGAACATTTTGATCAAGGAGGATCAAGTATTCAAGCTAGATTAGAGATTTGAAATTAGAAAATGTAGTTGCATCAGAAATCTATTCATATCATTATTACTCTAATAAATTTACCAGTGAATCAAATCTCCTAACGGAGTTATCTTAATAGCTATTTTCCAAATCCTCTAACAAGGTGGTATTTCTAGATTGAAGTGTCTAAAGACCTCTAACAAGACCACTCCTAACAAGGTGAACTACATCCTTTAATAGGGACACACCTAAAAATATGGTTTATAACCTTTAATAGAGTTGGCTCCTAACAGGGCTCACTTCAAAAGAGTGAAAAGCAATAACTAGTTGCAATTGATGGTTTTTCCCAAATAGGGTTTCCAGGTTAAATCTTTATGTCTCTTTTTTTTTTTAATGATTCTACAACTAAGTTAATTAAGTTTAATTACACTAAACATATTAAGAATTAATTAATTTTAATATTTTTAGAGTGACAGTAATTCCTAGTGTCAACTGAGTGTTCCTATGTTAACTGAGTCACAATAGTATTTTAGTTTCAGAAAAGTCTGGTTTTGAATTATATTGACATCTTAAGGGATATTGGATTTGTTTTTGAGGTAATTGATTCACCCCTCCCCTCTTATTTACTCCTCTTATATTTCCATCAATTGGTATCAAAGCTTTTGGTGCTTGTAGAGAAGGTTCGAAGGACCTAAGCTAAAGATCAAGATGTCTTATAGAAGGGAGGTTCCTAAGTTGAATAGATATAACTTTCAAGCATGATAGGAACTTATGAAGCTCCATTTGGAAACCATTAGTGACACAGGTCTAAAATATTTGGAAATAAAAATATGTGGCACCATCTGGAACTTTGACTATGGAACAAATTAGAGAAAAGGAGAACCATAACATTATGATGATTGGCATTGCTTAAACTCTTAATTATGTTGAATTGGATGAAGTCAAATATTGTGGTATTGCTCATGAAATATGGATAAAATTGAAGGATATCTATGGAGGTGATGATAATGTGAGGAGAGATAAGGAAAAAAGTCTTAGAGATTAGTTTGATCTAATGAAGATGGAAGAAGATGAGAACATTGCATAGTACAATGAAAGAATCAAAGCTAGTGTGAGTATAATCAAAGCCTCTAGTGGGAAAATTGATGATGTAACAGTGGTTAAAAAGGTACTCACAACACTTCTTCCTATTTATGCAATTAGAATATCAATTGGTCAAGAAACTATATGTGATCTTAAGAATGATATAACCTTGGATGCACTAGTGGAAATATTGATAGAATTTGAGTTAGATAATTATGTTCCTAACTCCAATAACCTTGAGTCTGCATTCCAAGCCAAGCTATCACTCAAGAAGAAAGATGGAAATTCTAAAAGTAAGAATTTTAATACTAAAGATGAAGATGGTTTTGATAATGATCTTGAATATATTGAAGCATTTCTTGCAAGAAGATTTCCCAAAGGAAAAGGAAAGTACAAAGGCAAAATTCCTTTGATCTTCTTTTCTTGTGAAGAAGTTGGTCACATTGCTACAAGGTGTCCAAATAGAGAAGGAAAAGAAGAAAAGAGGAATGACAAGTACAAAGGAAAGAAGGATTTCAAAAGCTACAAATACTACAAGGATAAAGGTGTGAAATCTTGTTACACAGCTAAATATTTTGATAGTAGTGAAGAAGACAAAATGGTTTACATTATTGTTAAGGATGAATCAGATGATGAGAATGATATGATGGCCCTCATTCCTCATTTTAGTAAGAATGACACATGGATTATTGATAGTGGTTATTCTCACCACATGACTAGTGATAAATCTTAATTTGAGCACTTGGAACACTATGATGGTGGGAGTGTCAGATTTGGAAATGATAAACCTTGTTATGTGAAGGGAAAAGGTTTTATTACACTAACCAATGATCTCAGTTGTGATAATGCTTCTTGTGTTGAAGGACTTAAGCATAATCTTCTTAGTGTGGCACAATTGAATAACATTGCATTCAAGGTAGAATTCATGAATAGGAAAGCCAAGATGTTGGACGGAAATCAAAATCTAGTTGGGACTAGCAATCAAACAATAGATAGTCTATTCTACTAGATCTAATTGTAAATTAATGTTTCATAGCTCAAGTAGAAGAAACCTAGTTGTGGCATAAAAGGTTGTGTCATGTGAATTTTGATAATCTGGTCAACATAAGAAAAAGCAAAAGGGTTAGAGGCATTCCAAGCCTAAAGAAACCTAATATGGGCATGTGCAAGAATTGTCAAATTGGAAAGATGGGAAAGACTAGTTTTAAAAGAAAGAACTATCATTCTGAAGAATTCTTGGAGCTCGTTCATACATACCTTTGTGGACCTATTGGCATAAAAAGCTACACTAAAGATAAGTACTTTATTTTCTTTGTTGATGATTATTCTAGGATGATGACAGATTGTATTTAAATGATAAATCATAAGATTTTCAAAAGTTCAAATGGTATTTGGCTAGAGTTGAGAAAGAAATGGGAAAGAAACAAAAGTTTCTAAGGTCAAATAGAGGAGGAGAATGCATCTCTAATGAATTCAATGAATTCTACAATGAAAAAGGAATCAAAAGATAGGTATCTACACCTGGTACACCTCAGCCAAATGGCATTGTTGAGAGAAGGAATAGATTAATCATGGATTGTGCAAGGATGCTAATGATAGAGAAGAATGTTGCTATCAAATGTTGGAAGGAAGAAATTAGTATTGCAATTCATACTTTGAATCGAGTTTAGTTGAAGAAGGACTAGGATTAAACACCTTTTGAATAATGACATGGCTATAAACCTAATGTGTGTTATTTAGTAGTGTTTGGAAGCAAATGTTATATTTTGAAGAAGTCAAGAAAAGGAAATTTTGATGTGAAAAGTGATGAAGGCATATTCTTGGGATACTCCAATAAGAGAAAAGCATACAAATGTTTGAATCCATCTACTCACAAACTTATAGAAAGTGCATATGTAAAGATTGATGAGTTTGCAGAAAAGTCTAAAGAAAAAAGTAGAAAAGAACCTAAAAAATACAAAAAATTTATTTACTATGAGCCTAATACTTTACCTAAAGTTCAAGTAAATGGCAGTCAGTAGTCTTCACCACCTGAATCCCCAAAATCCCCAATTCAACCTGGCTTGTAGCCAGTACAACCTGAGTCAGAGTTTGAAGGACCCGAGTCATAGTCAAAAGGACCCAAGTTTTAGCTAGTACAAATTGGGTCATATAATGGACCCAAGTCATAGATAGTGGGTCTTGAGCATGATTCAAAAGACCATAGTGAACCTAGTGAATTTAGAAAGAAGGAGCCTAGACTTGCTAGATATCTTAGAAAGCATCATGCACCTAAGAAAATCATTGGAGATCAGTCAGATGGTACAATGACAAGGAAAAAATTAAAAGGTACATGTTTTATTACTAAGCTTGAACCTAGAACTACCAAAGATGCATTATAAAATGAAAGTTTGATAGAGGCAATGAATGAAGATATTGATCAGATTGAAAGGAACAAAAATTAGACACTTGTTCCTAGGCCCAAGGACAAGATTTTAATTGGCACAAAATGGATATTCAAAAATAAGATGAATGAGAATGGAGAAGTTTCAATAAACAAGGCAAGGTTAGTTTGCAAGGGTTATGCTCAAGAAGAAGGTATTGATTATGGAGAGACTTTTTCTCTGGTTGCTAGACTAGAAGGTGTTAGAACACTCCTTGCATTTGCAATACACAAAGGATTCAAAGTATATTAGATGGATTTGAAATCAACATTCTTGAATGGAATCTTAGAAGAGGAAGTCTACATAGAGAAACCAGAAGGTTTAGTTGATCCTAGAAAAAGGGACATGGTTTGCAGACTACAAAAAGCTACTTTGTATGGTCTCAAACAAGCTCCTAGAGACCAATATGAAAGGTTACATAATTATCTCGTAAAGATTGGTTTA
The DNA here is from genome assembly GCA_028749045.1 of Cupressus sempervirens. Taxonomy (NCBI): domain Eukaryota; kingdom Viridiplantae; phylum Streptophyta; class Pinopsida; order Cupressales; family Cupressaceae; genus Cupressus; species Cupressus sempervirens. The sequence goes on from CM053785.1 coordinate 848,123,183, forward strand.
TAAAGAACTAATGATAACAACAGCCTATACATCAAAGAAGGACCATATAAGAAGATTGTGTTGGTAGAAATCTATGTGGATGATACATTATTTACTAGAAATGATGATATGTGCAAATCTTTTTTTGTGGAAATGAGTAAGAAATTTTAAATGTCAATGTTTGGAGAAATTAAATTCTTTGTTGGCTTAAAAATTCAATAGATGAAGGATGGTATCTACATTACTCAATCAAAATACATCAAGGAGATACTAAAGAAATTTGGAATGGAGGATTCTAGACCAGTTGGGACACCTATGTCTACTAGACATAAGCTTTCCAAAAGTGATGATTCCAAAGAGGTAGATCAGACTACATATAGATCAATGAATAGAAAAATTTAGTATGTAGTGCATACAAGACCTGATATAGCATTAGCAGTTGGTATGGTGCCAAGATTATCTGCTAATCCTAGAGAAAATAATATGATGGCAACCAAAAGAATCATGAGATATCTGAAAGGTATTAAGCATTATGGTTTGAGGTATTAAAAAGGATGAAACTTTGAATTGAAGGTATTCACTAATACAAATTGGGAAGGAAGTGTTGATGACAAGAAGAGCACTAGTTGGTGGAGCACTTTTTCTTGGAAAGAAGCTAGTATCTTGGACAAGAAAGAAGTAGAATTGTATCTCTTAGTCTACAATAGAAGTAGATTATGTTGTTGTAGTAGTCAATTGTTCCAACATTGTGTGGTTCAAGAAACTATTGTTAGGTATGAAGGAAGAGATCAAGGACCTATTTGTTATCTTATGTGTTAACACCACTACAATCAACATATCCAAGAATCTAGTGATGCATACCAAGATCAATCACATTGTAATAAAATATTATTTCTTGAGAGAATCGGCGCAAGACAGGGAAGTGAGATTGGAATATGTGAATACAAAAGAAAAAATTGTAGACATACTCATCAAGTCATTGCCTAAGGATGCATTTTTGTATCTAAGAGGTAAGCTAGGGGTCATTCCTTTATACAAAGTAGCTTTTTGTAGTCTACAAACCATGTCCCTTTTTCTAGGATCAACTAAACCTTCTGGTTTCTCTATGTAGACTTCCTCTTCTAAGATTCCATTCAAGAATGTTGATTTCACATCCATCTAATATACTTTGAATCCTTTGTGTATTGCAAATGCAAGGAGTGTTCTAACACCTTCTAGTCTAGCAACCAGAGAAAAAGTCTCTCCATAATCAATACCTTCTTCTTGAGCATAACCCTTGCAAACTAACCTTGCCTTGTTTATTGAAACTTCTCCATTCTCATTCATCTTATTTTTGAATATCCATTTTGTGCCAATTAAAATCTTGTCCTTGGGCCTAGGAACAAGTGTCTAATTTTTGTTCCTTTCAATCTGATCAATATCTTCATTCATTGCCTCTATCAAACTTTCATTTTATAATGCATCTTTGGTAGTTCTAGGTTCAAGCTTAGTAATAAAACATGTACCTTTTAATTTTTTCCTTTTCATTGTACCATCTGACTGATCTCCAATGATTTTCTTGGGTGCATGATGCTTTCTAACATATCTAGCAAGTCTAGGCTCCTTCTTTCTAAATTCACTAGGTTCACTATGGTCTTTTGAATCATGCTCAAGACCCACTATCTGTGACTTGGGTCCATTATATGACCCAATTTGTACTAGCTAAAACTCGGGTCCTTTTGACTATGACTCGGGTCCTTCAAACTCTGACTCAGGTTGTACTGGCTACAAGTCAGGTTGAATTGGGGATTTTGGGGACTCAGGTGGTGAAGACTACTGACTGCCATTTACTTGAACTTCAGGTAAAGTATTAGGCTCATAGTAAATAAAGTTTTTGTATTTTTTAGGTTCTTTTCTACTTTTTTCTTTAGACTTTTCTGCAAACTCATCAATCTTTACATATGCACTTTCTATAAGTTTGTGAGTAGATGGATTCAAACATTTGTATGCTTTTCTCTTATTGGAGTATCCCAAGAATTGTAGCAGTGTGAACTTATTCTGTCATCAATCTATGATAGCAATGATTGCAATATCTCCTTCTAACAACAAACTCTCCCTTTTTGATATCAACTCAAAATTTATGATAGAAAAAATTGTCCCTCTTTGACATCTCAGACATAAAAATTTCTCTATGTTCCCTCTTTGACATCTCAGACATAGCTTGTCATATGTGTTCCTTAATACAAAATCTCTTATTTCACCAATTTTTCACATATAATACCATCTAACATCATGAATTAAAATTACCCTAGGTAGGATGAAGGATAGGTCTCTAGATGCATCTCCCTTAACTATTATCTCAAGGTATGCCTTGAATTTAGGTGGATTGCAAGCTTCATCATGGATCAATTGAACATTACTAATCTTTGATGATTCCCCTTTCTCCATTGTAGTTGAACTTGATGTCATTATTCATGATTAGGGTTTGTTTTCCAACTCTATTTCACTCAGTAGAAATATGAGCCCTGAATCACACATGATTACCAATGGCACAATGTGATATCTTTACTAAAATTGTTGGTCAATAGTCTAGAGTCACTCTAGCTCTTTGTCTCTTGAAAATTTGAATGCATGATGTGTGAAATAGTTGATCAAATCCATTTTAAAGGTTAAAACCTTCGAATTATGACCTCATTAATGTGTCATACATATAGTGGATGTACAACATGTTAGAGTAATAAAGTATATTCTTATTAATCAAATCATATTGATTTAATTATTAAGTCACTTATTATCTATATTTTACTTAAGCTAGACTTTAGGCATATAATAATTAATTATGTTCTTAATTATTGTCATGCAACTTAGGTTAGTTACATGTTAGGGTTTTGATCTCCCTTAATAAAGATTGATCTCTTTGTAATTTATTAATTCACTTCTAATAATAGCAATTTCTTTTTTTTCTCATCAAGAATGTCTCAACTATGGATCTAGGAATTTCAGCCTGCATAGCTTTTGCTTCTATCATTCTGTGACAAGTGTTTGCATGCAAGTGATTCTTGGGAGCTGTTGGGTTGATCTTTTATCAACTTCAACATTGTATTAGAGCTCTAGATCTTCATGCCCCTATTTTTTTTATGATAGGTATGGCTTGGCTTTCAGATCTGTGCTTTTTATTTTAGAGGGTTTCATTTTTCAAAGTTATTTTGTATTGAATCCGGGAGGCCACTAATTTTTGGGTCAATATGAGCTCAAATGGAAATCACCGTTCAGCTCAGAGTGCCCAAATACCTTTATTTTCATATCAAATTTGTCCAATTTGGACACAACTAGAATCTGAGGCAAAATAATATTGCACCCAAATTGGGCATGTTTCCTGAGGTAGTGATTTTCTAATTTTTTGCAGATAGATCAAGATTTTTGGTAGAAAAATTGAGATTTTTTATTTTTAAAATTGATATTTTTGGGCACACAAATCAAGATTTTTGGATGCACAAATCAAGATTTTTTGGTGCACAAATTGAGATTTTTGACATGCAAACCAAAATTTTTAGCATAAATCCCAAGGTAATTAATGGTACTGGTGGGTGTGCTTCCCATGGTATTCTGACACAAATCCTAAGGTGGCACTTTTTTTTCTTTTCTAGCACTATTTTGACCTATCTATGGTTTTTTGGGCATAACTTGCTCATTTGGACTCTGTTTTTTGCAAATGAAATATCATCAAAAAGTTGGTTCTGAGGCCATTGTGATGGTGTAGTTTATTTGAATTTTTGATGTTGTTTGGTCTCTAGTTTATGTAGTCAAATTTAGATGTTCTATTTTGCACTCTGAGAGACGTATCTTGAGACATTCTATTTTCTATATTCTGCTCCTGGCACATCCCATTTAGTTTTTTGTTTTTTTTTTGCATTCTAGTGGATATCTTGGTTGTTTCAAGTCCATAGATTGAATTTTTTTTGAGATGATTTTTCATGGGTTGTACTACCTCTTCTATCGTCCTTATATCTTTTTTGATCTTTTTTTACATCCTTTTGTAGTATTTTTACAAATGCACTGAGATAAAGTGCCACTCTATTATATTTTGGTATCCTAGACATCTTTATGTTTTGTTATACTTGCACTACATTATAAACTTCCTTCAAGAGTTTCATGTTGGCCATATTCACCATCTTATTTTGTCAAGTGAGTGTTCCTTCCACGGCATTAGCCTTATGATGTCTTGATGACACGTGTCATTATAGGTGTTTGTACTTATTTTGCTCTCTCGATGTTCCTAGTTCTCCTTTCTGCATGAGATATTGCATTCAATTTTAGTGTTCATGTCTTATCTCTTAGCATTATAGAGGGGTTATGTTGGTTCTATTTCTTTCTTGGTTCGATGGAGTGAGCTATGTATTCAATATTTGATCCTATGTACTAGGAGATTGCAGTGGCTAGATACCTATGCATTTTGGTGAGATGGGTCTTTTATTCTTATTTTTGGAGGCCATCAAGATACCTTCCATATTTGATTGATCATATCTTCAAGCTTAGTCTTCTCTACTTGGTCATGTTCTATATAGTGGAGGTTCTTCATATTAGCAGTTTGGCAGTGTTTGCAACTTCATGCTTCAGTGATGTTCTTCATGATCATCCTTTTGTTCCTATCTTCTAGAACATTTTTTCTATCTATTTTTGGAGTAGAATTTTTCCCATCTGGTTTTCTCTATTTCTCCTTTTTTAGAGATTTGGTTGTGCTTGGGTACCTCTGAGGCCTTTGTTTTGTAGGATCCAAATCTACATTCAACAGTAGTATCTAAGTTTTTAGCTACTTCTTAATTTTATCTTAAGGGAGGGTGTTAGAGTAATAAAGTATCTTCTAATTAGTTAAATCATATTGATTTAATTATGAAGTCACTTATTATCTCTATTTTACTTAAGCTAAAGTTTAGGCATATAATAATTATTTCTTGTATTAATTATTATCATACAACCTAGGTTAGTTATGTATTAGGGTTTTGATCTCCTTTTATAAGGATTGATCTCTTTTTAATTTATGAATTCACTTTAGATAATAGCAATTTCTCTTTTTTCTCATCAAAATTGTCTCTACCATGGATATGGGAATTCCATCCTCCATAGCTTTTGCTTCTCTCTTTTTGTGACAAGTGTTTTCATGCATGTGATTCTTAAGAGCTCAAGGGTTGATCTTTCATCAACTTCAACACAACAATTATCTTGGTCATCTCTATAAAACTCAACAAACATACTTCCTTTAGTTTGGCTCGAGAAATACCACTACAGTCTTTAGCTCTACCTATGTTCCAACTCGATTACTATAGTATTTTAAGACTCCAATACTGGCACTCTATCATCACAAGTTATTCAACTTAGCTCTAGAATACATTTATTGGTTTAAACATCAGATATATCCTCATGCATCTAATATTGTGCTGATTTAGATGTCTATGCAAACAATCTTAGGAACTGATGTATGATGTAGAAATTTGAAACACAATTCCGTACATACTTATTTATTTAGTTTGGGGTAGGGGAATTACCTAATCCATTGGATTGTGTGATCACATTTTTACCATTTTCACTATTGCTTCCATCTGATTTCTTCTTCCAAGTTTTGTTCATCTAAGTTCTTACTTCTTCCACATTGACATTTACTTTTCCATTGCTCTCTTCATCATTGTATACTGGTGCTTGGTCCCTACACTCTCTTCTTAGGTGACTAACCTTTTGATAGTGGAAACATATAGGGCCAAAAAAATTCCAATTATTTCCTTTGAAGTGTTTCTTCACCCAATGTTTTGTAGTATGTCCATTCTTACGACATAGTTGACATGTGACCCAGGTATTGTAATCCCAACTTACTGTATTACCTTGCCTATGTGTATTTCCTTAATTCTTAGCTGTCTAGTTAGGGTTTTCATTCGATGTGCAATCTTGTTTTATGTGACCATACTTCTAACATGTATAATAATATTCTTTAAATATAGATCCTTTACTAATCTTTGATCTACACTCAATTGTTCGGTCCCTACACTGTCTTCTTAGGTGACTAACCTTCTGATAGTGGAAAAATACAAGGCCAAAAAAAATCCAATTATTTCCTTTCAAGTGTGTCTTCACCCAATGTTTTGCAGTATGTCCATTCTTATGACATAGTTGACATGTGACCCAGGTATTGTAATCCCAACTTATTGTATTACCTTATCTAGGTGTATTACCTTAATTCTTAGTTTTCTAGTTAGGCTTTTCATTAGATCTGCAATCTTGTGTCATGTGACCATACTTTTGACATGCATAACAATATCCTTTAAATATAGATCCCTTACTAACCTTTGATCTACACTCAAGTGTTCGGTGTCCATACTTGTTGTAATTAAAATAATTTCCCTTGAATTTGTGTTTAAAATTTGATTTAATAGCTTTGCTCCTATAAACATTTATTGTATGACATGGTTTTCCACAGTGATAGCATGTAGGCTTCTTGTTTTTTGGTTTTGCAATAACATTCCTCTACTCTCATTACTTTGATGACTCTCCTTGCTTGGTACCTGATAAGAACTTGGTATAGCCTAATCTAGAAGTATCATGATGTATATTTGTTGCATTCATCTATTCATTAAGTAATCTCATAGCCTCTTTAGGTTTTTTCATCCTTTTTATGACATTTTTTCAGCTATCAATTCATTCTTCAATTGATCATTTTCAAATCTCAAATTTGCAATCTCTTCAACTTTTCTATAAACTCATGATTTGCACTTAATAGCTGATTGATCAAGTCATATTGATTTTTTGTCATCATTTTCACTTCATTTATCCTTTCATAAAGTCATATAGCCATTTTCTTCTTGGCTTCATCAATCATTGCCTTTGTTGGAAATATAAGAGGAGTAACTAGGAGGGGAGGGGTGAATCAGTTACCACTAAAATAAAAAAAATTTGAGTTAGTGGCTACCAAGTTGCAACTAGTGCAACCTGAGTCATCATTTTCACTTCATTTATCCTTTCATAAAGTCGTATAGCCATTTTCTTCTTGGCTTCATCAATCATTGCCTTTGTCATCATTTTCACTTCATTTATCCTTTCATAAAGTCGTATAGCCATTTTCTTCTTGGCTTCATCAATCATTTCCTTTGTTGGAAATATAAGAGGAGTAACTAGGAGGGGAGGGGTGAATCAGTTACCACTAAAATAAATTGTTTTTGAGTTAGTGGCTACCAAGTTGCAACTAGTGCAACCTGAGTCACAATTTGAAGGATCCAAGTCATAGTCAAAATCTATTGAGCTATTGCCAAAGGAAACTAAGTCTGAAGGACCTAAGTCACAGATAGTAGGACCTGACATTGATACAAAAGATCATGATGAGGATAATGGAACAAGTTCTAAAACCAAAGTAACTATGTTAGCAAGATATGTCAGAAGGCACCGTGCACCTGATCAGATCATTAGAGACAAGTCAAATGGAACAATGACAAGAACTAAATTTAAAGGTACATGTTTTCTTGCTAAATTTGAACCAAGATCAGTTAGTTGATGCAGTATTGAAAAGGGCATATTTCATATGAATCAATGCATGAGGTACATTGATATTCACTAAATATTTTCTTTGGCATGAGATGTCATAGAGGGAGAGGTTTCTATCATAGCACAAAGATTTTCTAAAGAGGAAGAGTATACATTTCACAGAAATCTCATTTGAAGATGTCAGAGAAAGAAGATGAACTTGGTCTGATATCAAAAAGGTAGAGTTTGCTAATAGAGGGAGAAACTGAAGACAAAGGGAGTTCACATTGATAGAGGGAGTTCTCATGGATGAGAATTAGGATAAAACTAAGGATATGCCCCTTACTTTATTCTTGCTCTAAAATTTCATTGTATTATGACTTATTGTGTTGCCATCAATGCCAAAGAGGGAGATTGTTAAATACATTTGGTTAATTGTGTATTGTCTTTGATGTTACACAAAATGTTGTATCTTTTCTAGTTAGTGTATGTCGAGCTCACTCGAGTGATGAAGATGGTTTTCTATGTCTGTCGAGCATTCCAGAGTTTTCCTAGTTCAGAAGACAGTGTCTACTGAGTTCACTTGGGCGACAAAGAAGAGTTCACAGAAGATTGAGTATTAACCAAGCTAACTTGGTTAATGAAGGAAATATTGGATGGAACTAGTGTTAACCATGTTCACTCAGTTATCAAAGGAACCTTTTTAATATGTAGTGTTAACAAAGTTCACTTGGTTAACATGGGAAATTTATTTCTAAGTTAGTGTCTACTAAGCAAGGTCAATTAACAAAGGATTTTCTTGTTTGGGCATATTGAGTTCAATAGATATGTTTGTTGGTTCTAGCCAACTGAGCGGATGAATATTAATTATTCTAAGTTGTATTAAATATGACTTGAAAATGTGTATGATATAAATATAAGGTCAAGTTGAGGATTGAATGTGTGTAAGTTAATAGAAGATTTGAAGATGCTTAGAGGAAGCAAATTAGAAGGATAAGAAGAATATCCTTGTGGAGTTGCAAAGAAACCTTCGATCAAAAAGGATCAATTATACAAACCAAAATTGAGATCTATAATAAGCAATTTAGTTGCATCATAAATCAGGTGATCTCATTGTTACTCTCTAACCATTGTAGAAGTGATCTAAATCTCTTAATAGAGTTGGCTTAACAGCTATTTGTAAATCCTCTAACAAGGTGGCATTTCTAGATTGAAGTGTCCAAATACCTCTAATAAGTCCACTCTTAATAGGGTGATTAAATCCTCTAATAGGGTCACACCTAGCAGTTTATTTTATAACCTTTAATAGGGTTGGCTCCTAACAGGGCTCACTTCATAAAAGTGAAAATTAGTAACTAGTTGTAATTGGTGGTTTTTCCCAAATTGGGTTTCCACGTTAAAATCTTGGTGTCACTTGTGTTGATGCTATTTCATTTATGTGTATGAAACTAAGTTAGGTAAGGTTAATCATAGATAATATCTTAAGATTTACATGTTAAGAATTTTCTGAGTTACAATTTTTTTTTCACTACTTACCAAGTTACCGCATTTTCTAGTGTAAACCGAGAGCATGTGTGTTTACTAAGCATCAATATTTTTTGTGAATTTTATGTTTTGTGTTGACATCTAAGGGATTTGAAATTTATTTGATCAAATTTTCCTTTGAGACTTTTATCTTTAGCTCTTCTTACATTATCATCTCCTCCATAGATGGCTTTTAGCTTGATCCATGTTTCATGAGAAGTTCCACAATCTTTGACTTCATCAAATTTGACATAGTTGAGAGATGAAGCAATATTAGACATCATAATGTTATGACTCTTTTTTTTTTTAATTTCTTCAATAGTCATAGTTCTAGCAAGTGTCACATATTTGGTGTCTAGATACTTTAGCCCTGAATCTCCAAGGATTGCCAAGTGCAACCTCATGCGTTCTTGTCATGCCTTGAAGTTATCTTTGTTCATCTTGGGGATCTCCCTTCTATAAGACATCCTTCTTGCCTTTGTACTTTTTGTGCTTCTTTTCATATTTGTCTTCTCTATTTGGATATCTTGCAGCAATGTGTCCAACTTCTTCACAAGAGAAAAAGATCAAAGGAATTTTACCTTTGTACTTTCCTTTACCTTGGGGATACCTTCTTACAAGTAATTCCTCAATAGTTTCAAGATCACTGTTAGAATTATCTTCCTCTTCACTTTCAAATTGTTTGGCTTTTGAATTTTTAGTTTTCTTCTTGAGTGAAAACTTGGCTTCAAATGAAGACTCCAGATTTTAGAACTAGGAACATAATTATCATAGTTATCTAGCTCAAATGTTGCTAGTCTTCCAACTATTGCATCCAATGTTATATCATTCTTTGAATTGCATCTCATTTCTTGAATTGTTGATACTATGATTACATATATAGGAAAAAGTATTCCAAGAAAATTACTTACCATTGTTTCATCTTCAATCTTTCCTCTTGAAGCTTTGATAGCACAAACACTGGCTTTGATTATGTCACTATACTTAGCAATGTTCTCATCTTCTCTACTATCTGAATCTTTTGCCATAAAACAAGATTTCTTACCTTTTTATCTTGCACCAATTCTCTCAAAAAATGATATTTTATAGAAATGTTTTTGGTTTTGATATGCATCACAGGATTCTTTGATATATTAGTTCTAGATCCCTTAGATGTCAATACAGAATATAAACTTCATAGAAAATACTAATGCTTGGTAAACACACAAGCTCTCAATTTACACTAGAAAATGTTGTAACTCGGTAAGCACTAAAATAGCAACTGTAAGTCGACAAATTCTTAACATGTAAATCTTAAGATATTAAATATGTGACTAACCTTAATTAGCTTAGTTGCATTTACATAAAATAAATAGCATGAACACAAGTGACACCAAGATTTAATGTGGAAACCCAATTTTAGAAAAATCACCAATTGCAACTAGTTACTAAATTTCACTCTTCTAAAGTGAGCCCTGTTAGGAGCCAACCTTGTTAAAGGTTACAAAACACACTATTAGGTGTGACCCTATTAGAGGATTTAATCATCCTATTAGGAGTGGCCTTGTTAGGGGTCTTTAGACACAATTTTTTTATGTTAACCCAGTGAACTCGGTTAACACTACATATTCACAAAGTTCCTTTGTTAACCAAGTGAGCTTGGTTAACACTAGTTCCATCCAATATTCCTTTCATTAATTAAGTGATCTTGGTTGACACTCAATCTTCTGCGAACTTCTCTTTGTCACCTGAGTGAACTTGATAGACACTATCTTCTAAACTAGAAAAACTCTGGAATGCTCGGCAAACACAGAAAACTATCTTCATCACCCACATGAGCTTGGCATACAATGACTAGCAAAGATATGACATTTTGTGTAACATTATTTAAGACAATACACAATTAACCAATTGTATTCAATAGCCTTGTCATCCTCAACTTTCTTCTTTTGGTCCATAACTTCACATAACCTTACTAAATTCATTTCATGTTCTCTTTTCAATGCTCTAAATTCTTCATTTAGATTTTTGTTTTTCTCCAATAGATCTGCTATGGCTACATCCGATTTAATTAATCTCCCTTCATCAAAAAAATATTCAATAGTTTCTTATTTGTATTGTGTGTCAATGTTTTGAATTCCCATCTCTTTCCTTCTCTTCAAGGATTTCCTCAATGTTTCCTATGCAATCTTAACTTGTTCAAATGCAAATTGAACATCAAGATTCCAATTTTCAATGATCTTTCCTAGTTTATAGGCTTCTATTCTCCAAGATCTTTAACTCCCAAGTGGTTATACTTCTACTAAAAGAATATGGCTCTAATGCCAATTGTTGGAAATCTAATAGGGAGAGTAAGATACTAAGAGGAGGGTGAATTAGCATCTTCGAAACTACATCAAAAATAAATCACATTTGACATTTTATTTTAAACCCTCATAAAACCTTGAACTTATATTTAAAAAAACATATATTGCACTGTATGATCAGATCTAACATCTAATAGCATGAGCAATACATATAATCAATTGATCAACACATGACACCAAATATGGTAACACATTTAAACCCTCTAAGGTAAAGGTAAAATTGTGGTGGGGATGACACCCACAAAGATCTTCACTATTGCAACAATAAAGTGTGCTTGTTAAGGATACAAAGTTTGATCACTTGTGATGATCTACCCTATGAGGGCCCTGCCCTATTGAGAGCTTACAAGACCCTTAGGTCTACCTTGATTAAAGGATTTAATATCACAACTAAGTGAGTACTCTACTAGGATATTTACATAGGCCTATTAGGAACACCTTGTTAAGAGATTTACCCTGAAACACTTGTTAAAATGTTATATGGTACCTTGATTCTTTAGTTTGCACTAGAGTGTTGATACAAATCTCCTCTATCCAATGTAATATCACCTCTTTATGATTGATCATCAATGACTCCTCTCAAAACTACTCAATTGCCTCTATATTTTACCTCTAATTCACCTTAAACTTCACATCCAAACTTCCAATTCACAACCTCATTGAATTAGATCTAAAACCCTCTTTAAATAGTTTTTCAATGAAGCTTCTAGATTATGATCAACAATCTAGATTATCCCTTTTTCCACTTAGTCCTTCTAATTTTGTAATTGGTTGGTTACCTATCATAGGGATTAGTTATATGTGATTACATGCATAATTGTATCCTTGATTAACTCCTTGATCTTTAAAACATGCTTCTAGCTCAACAAAATTATTTTACATCATGTTTTTTGTCATTACAAGTTCATATTAAAAAAAATTCTTACTCAGCACTAATAGTCTTCTAATGCTTGGTCATGCATGTTCTTCATGTTGTACTTCAACTTTAACTCTACTTGGATTATACTAAAAGTCCCTCTATTTTTCTCAGCATTCGTTGTATCCTGAATCACTTGGCACTAACTGAATTGGTTGAGGACTCTTATGTGTACTTGGTACTAACTATCATTCAGTATGAACTGATTATGTAATGTCACCATTATACTTTCTTGGCCTATATAGTGGCTCAATCGCAATGTTGACCAACCAACATTGCCTAGATAATTACTAAGTATTTTGCACTAATAGACACTACTAAGATTTCCTTTAGGGTCAATAGATATAACTAACCCCAACTAAAAATTCACAACCAAAATATATATAATAATTGAACTTAGAATGGAAATAAATCTCTAACGTATTTCTTCCATTGAGTAAAATGTACTTAACCCTGAAATAGTTTTTATAACTCTAAGCTTGGTTTTCTGATTTTCAAAATTTCTTACAATAAGATCTCTAGAAGATAATCCTTTAAGTAAGTGTGAAGCTTGACATAGAATGTATGAGTGTAAAAGGAAAAAGGAAGCTAGTACTTTAAAATTTTGAGAAGCTAATGGATGAGTAAAGGAGAAGATCAAAACAAAGAAATGATTCTATATCAACATGTTTTAGAGATAGAAATCAAATTGTAATTCTAACAAATAATAACTATTATAAAGTGATGCAATGGAGCCAACCATAAAAGTCTTCAAAGACTGAGATTAGTCCTCAAGATCCTCTTCACTGAAGTATTGAATAAGAAAGTTGTATATTTAGAGGCCAAGCTACTCAAACACTCATCACAAGTGTTAAAATGGGTGGTTAAAGGTTCTCACAACCCAACCCAAACTAAGCAATCCCAATCACTAGGACAACTCAAGTATTCCAAGACAACTGATCACTAGTTGCTTAATATGCACAATGACAACTTTTGACACAAACTCTCCAAAACACAATCTAGGACCAAGGGTGACTCTAGGATGGATACCTATTCTATTTAAGCCCCAAACAAGGTGGGATGATGGACAAATCCATATTGTGCAACTTTCTTCCAATAGTTTCTCCACAATCCCTATCTTAGGCTTCTAGCCCTTCAATATTGCAAAACAAGCCTAAAGTGAACAAACTCCACTCAAACCCTAAAATGAATCATGGAATTGGAAACCCTTTAGGGTTTTATAAAACATACCTAAGCACAAGGACTTTAAGGTAGAAACCAACCAATTATTATTCACCTTTTCTCCTATGCAATTAGCCCTATTAGGCCTCCATTTACAAAAGAAGTACAATTTCTCCTTGTCAAAACCCCAACTTAGAAATTGGAAAAGGAAGGGGCACACAAGTGAATCTAGAGACAAGATTTCAAGTCTTGGTGACTTCTTTATATATAGTTGTGGGAGTTGCTAATCCATGGTGTAGACATGCACATGGGTCTTGCATGCCTGGGGCATCAATTTTCTCCCTGCCTCCTACAAGTTAGCACTTAAGACCAAATTCATCTTAAATTAGGGATTCAATAATTGGATTTCACTAGAGGCCATAAAATTCCCATGATGAAATCACAAGTTATAACCAATTTTATATGAAACCCTAGGTCTAGGCAACGATTTGTGATAGTATTTACAAAAATTCAAATATCTAGATTTAAAAATTATTTCAAGACCTCAAATCAAATGCATTAGAAAGCTAGTTCATTTGAGGAATCCAAAAATGTGGCCCAATCAATAAATTTTTTGTACACATCTGTACAACCAAGTTCAGCATGAGATTTTGTAGGAAAATAGCTATATTTTATTAATTCATAGTAAAAGTTACACCTCATGAACCTACCACCCACATGAAAGGTCTATGTAGGCATTCCCAATGGTCATAACAACCATTCAAACCAAATTTGGCCATTGGGGAGTGAAAATACAAATTTTGCAACTTCTTGCTAAAAGTTGCTTGACAACTTTTTAACAATTTTGCAATAATTAGCAACTTTTGCAACTATTCACCAAATCATGGTCAAGACTAAACTAAATGATCTAACATGGATCCAAACATGTCAAAAACATGAAAATAAGGAAATATGCTAAGATCTAGGTTATTTGACACCTTTGACCAATAGTTGACCAAGGGCTTATAATGTGCCAATCTTGGAACTAGGTCTTACAATTGGGTCCAAATAAATAACCTTCATTTCTAACCTATCCTAATAATTCCTAGGACCTTTAAGAGGTGCATCAAGTGTATAGAAACACTTAGCTTTATGAAGGTGCTCCTGCACCATAATGGAAGGTACGTCTTCCTATTTAAGGGAGGGTATGCCCTCTAAAAGACCTTTGAATAGAAACAAAGGCTATTGTATCAACACATATACAGGACATTTGATGTCCCAAGCTATACTGGAGGTTTTCTTCATTGTTCATTTTTCCCTAGTGCCTGCACTTTGAATGGGGATAAACTATTGTAATCATTTTAATTCTTAATATATAGGGCATTGTGCCTTTTACAAATTTTTAGAAAAATTGATTATCTAAATTATTTTTTAATTTATAAAACTTCAAATAAAAGTATAATTTAAAATAATTATTAATTATCATAATAATATAAAATAATTATTACTTTGAAATACATTTATTCTACTTACTTTAATCTAAAATTAAAAATTAACTCTAAAAATGAATAGTTTTGAATATAGAAATGTGTATCTCAATAACATCTATAACTATATACAATGGATGTTTTAAAAATGTGATGAAATATTTTTAATTGAATTATTCTTCCAAAGGTTATTATAAATTATTGAAAACTAGGCTAGGTTATATATATATATATATATATATAGTAGCCGTAAGAATTATTTACTTTTTTTTTACAATGACTTAATATGTTCTACATTTTTTTTTTCACATTATCTTCATGTACAAATATTTTATTTTATATATAGAAACACATTTTATATAGTTCAATTAAATAGACAACTAAATAGAACTTCTAATTAGATAGTAGATTAAGTTCGGTCTTAACAATATCATTTTTTTTAAATTATTTATTTCAAATGATTCACATCAATTTACTTGACTTATATCTATTCACATATTTTATTGAAATTATTAAAAAGAATACAAAGAATGATTAATGAACTCTAAATGGTCCACATCAATTTACTTGACTTCAAATTTACAAGTATTTTTGTTGAAATATTCTAAAAATTATATAAAGAATGAGTGTTTTGATCATTTTTAATCTTAAGACTAAACTTATAGTTGAACTAAGAGCTTTTGACTTCCCAATTACCTACTAGATACTATTAAGGTATTAAAAGAAAATGTCTATTAATAGAACTAAGACATATCATGACTTCATTTTAAAATTTAAAAGAAAACAAAATAGATAATGTATAAGTATCTTAATACAAAGAGAATATCAGCTAACTAAATAAATATTAAAAATAACTTTAAATTGAAGTCTAGCATTATTCAATTAAAATAAATAAGTTTTAAAACGTTAATATTACTTAAAATTTTATTATTCTAAATATTTTTTAAATACATTAATTCTACATGAGATCTAGTAATAGTAATAAGAAATCATTTGTAGTAATAAGAAGTTGTTTCTAGAAATATTCTTTTATTCTTTCATTTCTCCTCTTTATAATGTGGTATTCACTTAATATTTTTTTAATTTGAAGAATAATATATAGTTAAATGTTGAGATATTATAATTATTAATAGGATTGAGATATATTATGTCCTTTCATTTATTAATTCATAAAAAACTTATAAACAAATAAAAGAGATTCAATGTCATTCATCTAAATACTTAGTAAAATAAATTGTATAATTAAATTTTTTATTGAGGTCTATTGATGAGAATGAAGACAAAGAAGAAGAGACCAACATTCAAAAATAATGGATAATAGAGTTGCCTTGAGATTGTTAATGAAAAGCTTGAGATTGTTCACGAGTAGGAGTGTTGGCTTGAAGTTGTGAGTAATTTGTCATTGTTTTTTGTTTGAATCTACTCCCTAATTTAAGAAATGAGATATCCAAAATATAGGCTACTAGATGCTTGGACCACCCAAATAAATTTTATAATTTATTTTTTATTAATGTAAAGATAGGGACAAAAAAACAAGAATAACATTAAAACAAACGGTTGCAAATGAGATCAATTTAAAGAAAATGATAAATGGTGTGTGGTTATTAACAATTATTACTAGAACTTCTAAGCTAGAAGCCTATTACTATAATTTCTAAACTTTTAATTCTAACAAGAATAATAATGTTTCTAAACTTTTTTTTTTAGTTTTGTTCAATTAAAATAAATAATTAATGAAAGACATTAGTCAAAACTCCTTATAATAATATAAAATTAAAGTGAGTACTATTAATACTACTTCAAAAAATTATTTATTTCAAATAATTTCTATAATAAGACCTACATTTAAGTTTCCTCTATGTACAAAACTGTTACAATTTTTTTAATATTACAATTTGTTTTTAAAAAAATTAACAGAATTATGTGCAAAAATTCTATGCATATATGATATATGTCTTATAACATATAATTTGTTTACTTGACCCAAAAAAAAAAAAATCATGCTTTGTTGTCGGATCTATTCTTTGCTATTTAAAAACCAAAAGTACATTTATAGTTGAACTGCCTATATACTTCCCAAAAAAAAAAGTATATTTTGTTGCTATATTTAGATGCTCGGATTTATTCTTCTCTATTTGAAAAAGTACATTAAGTTGAACTACCTATAAACTTCTCACTCCTTCAAATGTTTGAGAAATTAAACCACCAATAGCATACAGACATTTCATAACTTCATATTCAATTCATTAAAAAAAAACTCTGCAAAGAACAAACTACGAAACACTGGATTGCGTACCACTCACCTACTCAATAAAAAAGAAATGATTTATTCCAAATTTATTAACAACTTATACACATCCCAATAGTTGCAAATCAAAAACAAAGAGAACTATATACAATTTTAATATATTTAATTGACCCTAGATTATATTGCTCGCTAAAGACATTATTCCCCTAAATTGCGGGTGAGATGCTGTATTTAAAGGGTATATTACTGTAATAATAATAATAATATCACATTGCAAAAAGACTATTTTAATCTATTTTAATCTCTAAAATAGACCAGTTTTTCAAGGTTACATCAGTATACGCTTTTCCAAAACGTCCATTACACACCTAAATATTTCTAGTAGTAAATTATAAATTAATGGGTGAGTATATTGTAAGCTAATTCATTTTCTTTATAATTACAGAGAGAATAATATGTTCTAAATATTTTTGTTCGTGTCGTTCTCTTACAATAATTTTATATCTAATAGTTTTTTAAAAATTTAATTAAATAAGTAAATGATATCATAAAATATATTATTTTAAGTTTCATAAAGTTTAATATATTTTTAATAGAGATTTTTTTTGTTGGGTTAATCAGATAGCAGATTAGAGTCAACCTCATCAATATCATTAAAAATTAATTTATTTCAAGTAATTCACATCAATTTACTTCATTATATCTATTTATATATTTTTTATTAAATTTTTTTAAAAAGATACCAAGAATGATTAATGAACTTAAATGGTCCACATCAATTTACTTGACTTGTAATTTACTATTGAAATCATCTAAAAAATGATATAGAGGATGGCAACTATTTTTTGATCATTTTAAACATAAACACTAAATTTATAGTTGAACTGGGAATTTTTGACTTCTCTAAGTACCTACTATAACATTAGAAATACTAAGATATTATATCCATCAATAAAACTAGGATATATCATAACTTCAATTATTTAATTCATTAAAGGGCGGGGGCCCTAGCTCGGTTGGCTAAATCTTCCCTATTGCAGGGGGTTGGTCACGAGTTCTAGTCTCCCCTGTCCTCGTGGTACCGATGGGCGTGTCGCGCCAGCACTACCAGTTTATAGGGGGGGTCGTGCTGCACCCGATTCCTACAATCATATATATATATATATATATATATATATATATATATATATATATATATATATATATATATATATATATAATTCATTAAAAAACTTAAAACAAAACAAAATGTGTAATAGAAGATTAGAAATCATTCAATGGAAAGAGAATATTAGTTAACTAAATACATTTTATAAAATTAACTTTAAATTGAAGACTAGCTTTATTCAATTAAATTAATAAATTAAAAACATTGGCTAAAGCTTTTGTAATAGGGCACGAACAATCTGAGCAATATTATTTTTTGAAATAATCTACCCTAAATGATTCCTAGATAATTTACTCTTTGAAGTCTCCCCTTTCTAATGTGTGTTGTTTTTTATATCAAAGGAGCCAAAACAACAAGGTTGGCCCTTAGGAACAAAACAATAGGAAACTCATTAATGGTAGAAAATCATTTACATAATTAAAAATGCACACGCACAACCCCAACAATTAATATCAAAAACGTATCCCCGTGGAACCTAGTTAACCAACTACAACACTTATCAAGCTTAACAGTTAAAAAGTTCATAGCAGTATTAAACATAAGAAGATTAAACCTTATTCTACTATAATAGTTTTTGAAATCAAAAAAGGTCACACAAGGCTAGTCCAAACAAAACACAGTAAAGAAAAGGCCTAATTTTCCGTCTTTTCCATTCCTAACCTTGATAGGAGAATTTTAGTCCATTTATTAACTAAAACTTCATACAACTTCCAGGAGTCTCGTCCTCCCTGTGCCGCATCCCCATTATCATAGTGAAACAATTGTAGTGTAGTGGTAATTGTGTACATCACCTTCACCACAAACTTCATAAGGATGTTGAAGCTCTCATACAAAGAGGTAAAATGAACTCGTAGATAGTCAATTTCACTTATGACCTTATCCATGGTACTCTCCAGCTCCTAGCAGCCAACACATTTGTTCTTAGGCAGCACAATATCCTAGACCTATAGCAAATTGGTGTTAGAAAAACCTTTTATTTTGGTGCCATCCGTGGAAGTAGTTGTCATATGGGAGGTGCCATTAGTGGTTGGAGCAGTCAAGGGAGCAGGAGAGGTGAAGTCCATTGTATTGATTGTGAAACTCATGGAGCCTTGGGTATAATCTAGGCTATGATTATTTTTCTTCTTCACAATGTCCTCCTCCAAACCAGAGGTCTCTTCTTCTACCTCCTCTATCACATACTTCTCCCTAAACACTTTTACCTTCCTCCTCAATTTATTCTTCTTGTCACTCACCCCTAAACTTGACATGTGTTCCTCCATCTTCACATTCATGTTAGTTGTGCTTCATTCCGTTTCGCAACCTTACTCTTCACCAATCTGTTAGACCTCTTGCATCCACCCTCATGATCATCCTCTAAATCCAACAGGTCAACATCTACCTAGGCTTTAGTTTTTAGGATTTAACAGTAACTTGGCCCCTATCCATTTCTATTTTCTTCTTTTTAAAATTCCTAGAGGGGTGGGAGAAGATGATAGTTGGGTAAGTGTACAAAGTTGTGGTACCAAAAACTTTGACGAGAATTTGAAGATAGTTACACTAAAAATTTCAAGATATGACTATAACAAAAGTTGTAGTTCTCTAAATCTAGTTTCTAAACTACTTTTTTTTCTAGATGGTGGACTTTAAGGCCCTAAAGAAATGGGGTCACAAAAATTCATATTGGTTTTTCAGTAAAAACATTACATAGTGCAAAGTGTGGTCCCCCCAAAATCCTAATTTTTTTTGGAAGTTATTTAATCACTCTGGTCAGAATTAGTTAACACCATGTAGTTTATCACATAATTTTTGGGTTTTTTTTTTTTTTTTTTGCGTGTCTATATATATATATATATATATATATATATATATATATATATATATATATATATATATATATATATATATATATATATATATATATATATATATATATATATATATATATATATATATATATATATATATATATAATGAATTTTGTAAGTGAACACATAACAAAAAGGTGAAATATCTATGTGCTCGCCTTAAAAATAATATTTGAGAAAAAATAAAAAATCAAAACTTTTTTTTTTATATAGTGTGTAGAATGGAGTCAATTTTCTTAAAAACTAGCTTTTTTCAAAATTGGATGGAGCTAAAATCTAACCGCCAAATACTACACATTGATTTTAGAAAGAAAATGGACATACAATGAAAAGAAATTATAGTTGAAAGGCTTAAAATAATCTAAATTCAAAATATATTATATGGTTGCATTGCTAATATAGATATCTACAATATCATGTAACCTGATTTTATCGATATTAAAGATGGTGAAACCTGATAGAGAGAACACAAGAAAAATGATGCAATTTTTGTATGCTTGTTGTAAATCAGATCTAAGACTAGTTTAAAATGATGAAACCTTTGGGTTGGATCTCCAATGAAAATCCAAGCCTTATGCTTGTTGAATTTGAATGCATTATGAAGTATGTATGCACTAGTGTGTATGCCCTATTGCATGTGTGTGCTATGTAAATAATAGTGTGATCATCCTATAGTGTGAACACACTATAGAGTGTATGCACTACTAAGGACATTTACATAGCCAAAAGAGAGGGAGGGAGGGAGGTAGAAAAGGTGATAGGAAGAGAGAGGTAGAAAATGAATAGTATAAAGAGACATAAAGAGAGGATATGATGGAGAGGAACAAATAGAGAGAGGGGAGGGGAGGGGGGGCGGCGGAGGGAATAGGATGCAAAGAAGGGGGTAGGAAGAGAGATGGGATAGGATGGAGAGAAAGAGAGTATAGAATACAAAGAGAGAGGGGATAGGGGACATGATGGAGAGAAAGAGAGAGTGACATAGAGAGAGAGTAATTGATGGAAAGAGAGGGAGAGAGATGGAGAGAGTACCAAATAAAAGATGCATAGAACGGGGTAGGAAGCTCACTCGAGGATAGGATGGAGAGAACAAGAGTAGGGGATAGGAAGGAGAGAAGGGCTCAAAATAGGATGGAGAGAGAATGAGAGAGAACGGGATAGGATGGAGAGAGGGGATAAGGTGGAGAGAAAGAGAGTAGGGGATAGAGAGAGAGAGAGAGAGAGAGAGAGAGAGAGAGAGAGAGAGAGAGAGAGAGAGAGAGATTTTGAATAGGATGTCCAGATAAGAAGATAGGGAGTGGATAGGATGTATAAAGAGTAACTGATCTATAGAGACATGGGGCATAGGATAGATATAATAAAACAAAGAGAGACAAGGATGGGATGGGATGGCATGGATAGAGAAGGGGGTAGGAAGATCTATAGGGGATAGGATGGTGAGAAAGAGAGAGTAACATAGAGTGAGAGAGTGATTGATGGAGAAGAGAGAGAGAGAGAGAGAGAGAGAGAGAGAGAGAGAGAGAGAGAGAGAGAGAGAGGCCCAGATAAGATGGAGAGAGAGAAGGAGATGGGAAGAGAGGGGATAGGATGGAGAGAAAGAGAGCGGTAAATAGGGAGAGAGAGAGAAAGATTGAGAGAGAGAGAGAGAGAGAGAGTGGATATGATGGAGAGAAAGAGAGTAGGGGATAGGAGGAGAGAGGCCCAAATAGGATGGAGAGAGAGATAATAGGGGATAGGGGATAGGAAGAGAGAGAGGGGATACGATGAAGAGAAAGAGTATAGGGGATAGGAGGAGAGACAGGGGATAGGATAGAGAGATAGCGTGAGAGAGAACTAGATAGGATAGAGAGAGAAGTAGGTAGGAAGAGAGGGGATATGATGGAGAGAAAGGGAATAGGGGATTTTAAGGGGGAGAGAGGATAGGATGGAGAGAGTGGGAGAGGGGATGATTGTTGTCTAGAAAGGGAGATATGAATTGAGAGAGAGAGAGAGAGAGAGAGAGTAGGGAATAGGAAGAAGGATAGGGGATAGTATGGAGAGAGTAATCTAGAGTGAGAGAGTGATTGATCGAGAGAAAGAGAGAGGGTATAAAGAAGGGGGTAGGAAGAGAGAGGGGATACAATGGAGAGTAAGAGTGAGTGATTGATGGAGATAGAGAGAGTGTAGCAAATAAGATGCATAGAAGGGAGTAGAAAGCTCGCTCGGGGATAGGATGGAGAGAAAGAGTACGGGATAGGAAGATAGAGGCTCAGATATGATGGAGAGAGAGTGAGAGAGAGGATAATAGGATGGAGAGAGAAAGGGGTAGGAAGACCTATAGGGGATAGATTGGAGAGGGAAGGAGGAAAGTGTGTATTTACATAGTGTGATTGCACTATAGCAAGGTGACCCCAAATCAACATCATCATGACTAGTCTAACTCTGCATATGATCATGTAATAAACCAAATCAGTTTATTATTCATTCATTCATTAAATAACATATTCAATTTAATCAAATTAACATGCAAACGAGTATACCTCTACATGAGTGGTATCATGCCCATGCTTGGAGGCCAATGTACAAGTCAATGGTCCAACACATAACTAATGCACATGGATAAAAGTTTTGAGTTAACCTTCATATGATTACATTATAAATAGATGTATTAATTTAAATGAATACATTTATACATACCTACAGAGTCATTGATGTGGCATAAAATGAGGCCCAGGGATATGTGCCAATGCTAGCAACACTCTAGCCCTAAATTTTGAACAACGTCAAGACATACTAATTTATTAGTCATTCGTGTACATATGAGATGTGACTAAAATAGTTTAAAATATAATTATTTATATTTATTTGTGTATAAATGTCAAATGTGGCATTGAGAAAGTCATTTTCCATCATCCCGTTATCATCATCCTCTCTGTTGGAAGTGTCAAATGTACATAGAGATCCACGTGACATGCACATATGACCACTAGACTAATCAGGCTTGTCTACAACCAAAGGAGTGACACACTGAACAAGACTCTGAGTCAAAGCTCTAATAGCACCTAGTGTGTTGGCCTCTATGTGTTCCTTCACAACAAAAGGAACAATAACATGCTCCACTTGTGGCTTGCCAATAGATTCCCTAACAACATTAGGATCATGAAGTGCCCCTAACCTATCAAATGATGATCGTGCTCTACCTTGAGAATGAAGAATATCAAAATAATTGGGGATCTCTGCAATGCCAAACTTATAATACAATTTTTAAGAAATACTTTGGAACCTCGTGATTTTTACGAGGGGCATCAAACAACATCCACCCTCTATTCCAAAAGTTATTTTTAATACCTTCATGAATGCACCAATGGATGGGGAACCTTTTAGCTGTAGTTCTCAATGTGTTTTTCTCTCCTAGATTTTTAAACAAACCACATATGTCATCTTTGGTAATCTCCTTATTTTTTACATCTTCATACGATAATTTATCATCATAATGTCTTTATTGTTCTTCACTTTTATTATGTCATAGATTCAATTGTCCACTAATAGATGATACCTGGCCCACAATGGTCTCAAGGCATTGTTCCAATTGTGTCCTACCAAGATTATTTTGAAGTGAATTCTTTAGCCTCCTAACAATTATTTCTAACTCAAATTTCTCTCTTTAAATGTACTTCAACAAATGTCTTGGGTCCCTAGAGGAGGTCTTTCAATTGGTGAAGGTTGTGGAAGTGGTTATTCTTCACTTTGAGGGCTTTCAAGTTGATCATGTGGAGGGTTTGGTGGTGTATTTTGTTGGATTAGTGGATTTTGTGGTGAATTCTTCATAGCAAAATTAGGGGGTGGATTTTCTATGTTACTTAACAATTAAACAATACTATTTTTAAAAAGCAAATAAACCCAAGTCAAAATTCAAAAAAATCATTAAAAAAACATAAAATTTAACAAAAACAAGTGTTAACATTCATATTGCTTTGACCAATTTGGGATTTCTGACAAAGTGGAGCCATTTTTTATGCAAATTGGGTTTGAAAACTACCATGTACACCACATTCATGATCCCTGGAAAATAAGAAAATGCCAAAGTCGCTAGAGAGAAAACAGAGAGAAATGAGAAATGGGTCTTTGGTTTTTTTAATTATAACTTTTTCAACAGCGCGATTGCGCTACCTTTTCAATTTCATGAGTCACAGGCTCATCCCGCCCAAACCATAGCGTGATCGCACTATACTGTGACTACATTATTGCTGAGATCAAAAAATAAACAAAATGTGGCATTTTTTGGTACAACAACTGTGTGCACTTACCCAGTTGAGTGGTGAGAGTCACATAACACCTACCACCCATAGCCTTATGTGGGCAAGGAAGGCCTTGAACATCATTTATGGTAATGCATGCATCATTTACAGAAATATACTAGGGAGGGAAAACAACAAGATAGAAGATATAAAGGCACAAGATAAGCCCCTAGTGTAAAATCACATTATGTTTTCCTTTCTTTTTCTATCTCTAATATTTATAATAGTAGCTTCCAAATCATGAAGGAGAAAGAGGATAGAAATTTTTTCATAGTGCCTAAAATGGTTACTTGTAAAGGGAGAACACACCAAATATTCCTTTAAGAGTAAGATATTTCATAACTAGGAGACATACCTCATCCCACAGTTTAGGAAGCTCTTCTTGATTAAACCCTCTTATGTGCTTGATTGAGGCTTCATCCTTCTTGAAGAATTTTCTAAGGTTTGTTTCACCCAAAACCTTAGTAATCCTCTGCCATTTTCTGCCTTCCATGGATAGGTTAGTAGCCATAGAAATGATATCATCATTAACTTGGAAGGTGATACTTATAATAGTCACTTTCCTATTGTTCCAGGAATTCATGAACTAGGTTGAGAAATTTTTGTCATGCCCCTCCATGGCATCCATTAAAGGGAAGAGGCCACCTTCTTTAATAACCACTAGGCACAATGGGTTTTTCTCATATAATTCTTTTTTTTTTTGGACTCATCCCTCAGCATATCTCCTCCCATCTCCACCTCCTACTCTGATCCTTCTGAGAACTCTAGATTGACAAACTTCAATAAGCCCTTTTTCAAAAGCTGCATCAATAGGTATTTGTTTATCACAAATAGCTCAAAGCAATTTAACTTCTTGATTGAGAAAAAAATTGAGTTTATGTAATTATTACTAGAGATGGTCATAAATTGTTCATCTAAACATTAGTGAGGAGACATGTGGGAAGTTGTCCTTGCAATCAATAATCTTTCCCACTTTATTCTAATATATGTGTGATTGATATTTTGTGTCAAACATTTGAAAGAATAGAAATTAATTTTTGATCTTAATCTTCTTCTGATAAAATATCTAGATATCCCTTCTGTAGGACTTACAAGTTGATTACTTATGGTTCAATACAAAAGAACAAAAGTCCATTTTAACATATTTCATTTGGCCCCTTCTTTCCATGATTGCCCTCAAATTCAAATTTGAATTCACAAGGGGCTCCCTGCTTAGGAATCATCATCTTAACACTCTAATGAACAAGCCAACTAAACAGATTATCCATCATTCCTCGTACAAGGAATTATGTTCCCTTTCAATTAGGGATTGGGTTTGCACTGGGAGAGAAACCACATGCCTCCAACATCTAACACCCTGAATATGCAAGCCAAAGCTTGCCAATGAGTTAGCCACAATGTGACCTTCTTTGTAAGTATGTTAAATCATATAATTCTCCAAGCCAGTAATAAGCATCCAAATCTCGCCCACAATATTGGATATTAACCAACCAAGTTGCACATTTTCTTTTGCAATCGCCCAATGATTTTTCAATCCCCCTCAATACAAAGGTGTTCCCATGCCATATTGGTAGCTAGCTTAAGAACCTGGTAAAGCGCTATAGCCTCCACCACATCATTTGTCATGGGTCCAAAGTTGCCTCTATCAGACATCATCAAGTAACCAACAATGTTCGTGACAACTCCCCCACGCATAACACATCCACCTCTTGCAACACCATCAAAGTTGAGTTTGAGCATAGAAAGGGGTGGGAGGGAATCCACTTGGTACTCCTTAAGGATAGAGAATTGCCAAACATCGTAAAGGCTTCCGAGAGACTCCAACCCAAAGCTATCTTGTGGTCATCAGGCTGAAGGAGTTTTCCATTTACAAATAGCTAAAAATAATAATAACTTAATTATTGTAGAGGCCACGACATCCACAAGGCATTCCACCCCTCTTTAAGACCTTAATATTCCTCTCCTTCTAGATTCCCCAGTAGGTATGGGGTGTAGCCATTTTCCATAATAATCTTATTAAGGGGTGGGAGAAAGGGAAATCCCAATTTTAAATGAATTACTGCAAGTTAATTAAGAACATCCACAAGAGTTAGAAATTCTACAGGTCTAACGCCCAAACTTCTCTAGCAAATGGGCAAGCTAGTGAAATATGATTAATATCATCTTCCTCTACCATGCACAAATAGCATCTATTTGGTATTTGAAATCCCCTTTTCCTTGAATTATCAATAGTGAGAATCTTTCCATGAACCATAGTCCACCAGGAGGAATTAACTTTAGGGTTCAGTTGGCCATTCTAGACATTCTTCCAATATAGAGGTGATATGTTATTCTCTTGCGGGAGGAAGTAAGTAGATTTAATTGTAAAGTTCCTCTAGAAACATTTTTGACACAAACTTGTTCTCCTCCAAGAATTGCTTAATTATTTTTGCCACCAAGATGTTCTACGACTCCATAAAAAGTGGCTACAGGTTACGAGGTAACATGTCTTCTGTGAGTTTTCTCCACTTCCTCTTGAGGGAGATAATCATTGACCCTTTCACCAAAGTTTAATTCCAAATATCCTTGATCTAGCCAAATTTACTCATTAGTAATGGTTTCCCCCCGAGCCAATTATCTTCCCAGAATCTAACATGGTTCCCTCTTACCACAATCCATCTTAGACCATCATAGAGGAGGCTCTTATCTTTTATCGAACTATTCCATATTTTAGAGCCTAAGGGCCAATCATTGTCATTTAGACAACACTCAAAAGGTAGGTTATTAAGGTACTTCGTTTTCATAATGTCTCCCAAACCAGTGTGATTAGCAACAAGACACCAACAAATTTTAGTAACCAGAGCTCTATTTATATCAATAATCTTCTTGATTCCTATACCTCTCATATCTTTTGACTTACACATAGCACCCCATTTCACTAAGCTAAACCTATATCTATCATTTGAGCTCATCCATAGGAAATTCCTCTAATTTTTCTCAAGCTTTTTAGTCATGCCCTTACACATAGTACCCCATTTCACTAAGTTGAACCTATATCTATCCTTTAAGCCCATTTGTAGGAAATTCCTCTGAATTTTCTCAAGTTTTTTAGTCATACCACATGAGATTTTAAACAAAGAAAAGAAGAAAGAAAATACCCCCTAAAGACAAACAAATAACAATTGTAGATTATTGTGCTACTTAGCACTTTCCCCTTCCATTTGACCAATTTCTTCTACATTCTAACCAAGATGAAGTTGTAGAATTGGGTGGAAACATCCTTCATCATGAGGGGGAGACCAAGGTAAGCATCAAGGAGACCAACAGATTGCACCCCATGTTAGTGGTTACACTATTAAAAAAATGCATTTTTCTCTTACTGTAGTTGATATGTTGGTCTAAAGATATAGCATAGTTATCTAGGAAAAAATTCCAATTTCTGGCTTTAATCACATACAAGCAACCAAATAGAAAAGTATCATCGACAAATTGATGAATAACCTCTGGAGGAAAAATAGTGTCAACCTTAATTCAATTAATAGCACCCGAGCGAGCCAAATTAGTAAAAGATCTCCCCATAATCTTTGTAGCCATTATGAAGAGGTAAGGGGATAAAGGATCTCCCTATCTCAAATTCACCCTTGGCCTCAAAGAGCCCCCAAGGAGTACCCTTTACAAAGGTAGAGAAGCTCACAGTTTCCATGGTAGTCAATGATTTTAACAACTCTATCATTAAAATTAATCTTATACAAATGTCATAAAAAAGCCTACTCCACCTTATCATAAACTTTCGAAATGTCTAAGTTAAGAGACATACCTAGGTTTTATTATTCTCCATCGAGTGCATGACCTCATGGGTAGTTATGACAACATCAAGGGTATTTCATCCCAAGACAATTCCTTTCTAAGAGGTCCAATGAATTCGCTAAGAAAAGGTTCATTTATATTCAGAAGTACCATGGAGAAGACCTCATATTTCTATTCACAAGTGACTTGGAGAAGATGTTATATATAATGTTACAGGAAATTATAGGTCTACAGTCAATGAACACATTCTGTCAGGGTAAACTTTAAGAAACCCCCCTTTAGAAAAAGATATAAATTATTGGCGTATCTTTCATTATTTTGAAAAGTCAAAAAAAAAAAATTTCAACAAATCTTTCAATTTTTTTAATTTAAATATTATTTATATTTACGATTATTTTGGAATCATAATTTTTGAGTAGAAAATACTAGCAAATCCCAATAATAATAGGAAGTTCACTAATCGTCATAGAATATTACAAATCAAATATATATCATGAAAATAAGAGGATAATTACATTATATTTTAAATCAATAGTGAAAAGTAAATATTGGTAATATATCCTTAAAGTAACTAATAATTATGATAATTATTAATGAGTTAATTTTAATTTTTTTGATAATATATAATATTTAAGTGAATCAAATCTAATCATGTATCAAATATTGTGACGAATCTTTAAGTATAACTTTTTTAATAAAATAAATTAGAGTGATTTTAAATATTTTAAAATAAAATTTAATAAAAATGTGACAATTTAGGTTGCATTAAATCTTAAATTATTAACTAAATTACTAGCAATTTTTTTTCTAAAACTCATAAAATTAAGAATATTCACCACTAGAAAACAACCTACATTCGTTTCAAACATTTTGGAAACCAAAACAATAAAAGTTTTAACTTTTGAGTTCACCCATTATAAAAAAAATCCTTGAGCTAGTTAAATCCACCTTTACAAGGTCCCAAAAGAGTTGAAAGGTTGGTGGGAAACCATTTAGGCCTAGAACTTTGTACACTCTCATGGAAATCATTGTCACTCTCAACTTCCTCCTCAACAAGACTAGCAATAACATAATAATTACTATACTCAAGATTCCTTCCTACTTTAATGTTTGTTGTTACTCACTCCATTTTTTTCATTTAAAAGTTGTGTACATTAAAAATTTATAGCGCTCAAACCCCCACCGAACTACTATTTTTGAAGAGAAGATTCCAATTATTTTTAGGCTTTAAGAGAATACCTTTTAAAGTGTACAGCAAAGGGGTGGAGCAGTTTACTCATTATATATTTGAAATCTTAAGGTGTTCTAACTCTTAAATTCATGGAACCACCATTTTCCTTGAATTTAAGAGCTATATATTTGAAATCTTAAGCTGATCGAACTCTTAAATTCATGGAGCCACCATTTTCCTTAAATTTAATAGCTTTATTGGAAATCTTAAGCTGATCCACCTGTTATTTTCATTGAACCATTATATCTTCCTTGAATTTAGGACCTGCACACTATAAAGGGGAATGGGACTTGATGTGACCCCTCTTAAAATTTAAGATGTGACCCCTCTTTAAATACTTCTATCACAATTCTACAACAAATGCCCACCAAGAGAGGAAAAAAGTTCAAAAAATATCATGAAAGCTTTCTTCATTATATTCATTTTAATTTTTCTTGAATATTACCCCAGCTAAGATAAAGATTAATATTACTGATAGTATTAATATTTATTTCAAAATCTTCCTTTTTCCCATTTAAATTATTTAAAAAGTTACCAATATATTTGTCATTTGTCATTAGATTAAATTATGCATTTATAGTTTATCTACCTATTAACTTCCCGAGTAAAAAAACATGTTTTGTTGCCATATTTAGGTTCCCAAATTTAATCTTTTATTTCTGGGGCTATATTTAGGTTCTCGGATTATTCTTTTCTATTTAAAAAAGTACATGAAGTTGAACTACCGATAAGCTTTTCAGTGCTTGAAATGTTGAGTCATTAAATCCACTAACAGCATGCAGACATTTCATTACTTGCATGCATATTCAATCCATTTTAAAAACCCAGAAAAGAGTACTACAAAACCTAGGATTGCGTACCATTCAACTACTCAATGAAAAAGAAATTATTCATTCCAATAGCTGAAATAAAAAACAAAGAGAATTCTATACATTTTATCTCTAGACTCAGTTCCTTCAATCACAATACCAAATGGTACTGTCAAGTAAATAGCCTCAATGTCGCACTCGTATAACGTGTAAAACAAAGAGAAATCTATCAAAGAAAATAAACAGCCCATTTGATCTCCCAGAGAGAACTTTCAATCCACCATATACAAAGCGGCACTAATCACATATCAAATTAGTAATAATATCGATTTGCAGAGCATAAATTAGAAACACCAGTGCCATGCACGGCAATTTGAACAACAATTTTGCACGGAGGCTCAAGACCCACTTCACAAATACAGTAACCCAACTACACAAATACATAAACATTTCAGATTCAAGCTAATTTACCAGTCGTTATTGTCCGCACATGAAAAACCCCAAAAGAGAGGGCTTCCTAACAGAAAAGAAAAAGCCCTAAATGAACCCTAATCCTTGCCCTCGTCAAGCTCAAAAGCACTTACAGGAAAGCTTCTCCCAATCCCAGTAGAGCTCTTGAAGTAAATCTTATCAGCAGAGGATTCATCAATAGAAATCTCAACAATAGTAATCCAGAGCAGAATCTCCTTACTCTTAACCCCAGTGAGCCTCTTCATCTTGTTCTTCTCCACATATGCGGTGATTTCAGGGGCATAAGAAACAGTCTTGCCGATCTTCTTGAATCTGTGATCTAATTTCTTCTTCTGCTTCAGCCACACATAACCAGTCTCCTTCACATACCCAGATTCTTCAAGCTCGTCAAGCGGCAAAAGCCCTTTTGGAAGACCCATCATTTCCAAAAGCTCCATAGATTTTGCCTTGCATGTTTCGCTGCCATAGTAAACCTCTGCTCCGGCTCTCTGATCCTCTGCTACTTGCATGGCCATGGCTGCCGTTTGTTTGGCGGAATAAAAGAACGAAGAAATTTAGATTGACTTAGAAGTAATGGTAGTCTGCTTATGACCGGAATGATGTAGAAGGATTTATATAGAAAAATTTGGGGATTTTTTCGATGGGGGCAGGGGAATTGAAGGGATGTATTAATGAGATGGATGCAAAGTTTGGTGGGTAGATGCATGAGTTAATGGCCGGCTGTAGACATCTGGTTATCTTCCAATGGAGGAGAGATTGGCGGCATGTTCTCTGGGTTTTGTGTTCACTCATTCATTCATTGCATGTTCGCTTTTATTTATTACCTTGATTATCAAGCTTAGTCGCCTTCGGCTTAAGGGGTTGGGCATATGGGAGCTTAAGTCATCGATTAGTGTGGGTTACTTGTCATGGCTCACAACATCTGGCATGAAGTAATGCTAAGAAGGAAATGGTTTGTTAAAGCGGTGGTCCTATCATTGTAAGCAACTTGGAAATCATTCCCATGTGACTTGTCCTCTTGTTTTTCTCAGAGTGTACGCATCTACCTGATTTTTAAAAAGGTCTCTAAGAGGTTATTAATGGGTTCACTCAAAGAGCTAAAACATTGATTAGATTGCAAATGAAGTGATGCAAACATTTGGAAGCATGGTATAGGGATAAGTGGTGTGGTGTAAGGGAGGAAAACGTTAATTAAATAGCAGATGAAGTAATGCAAACATTTAGTTAAATTGTAGATTAAGTAATGAAAATCTGTGGAAGAATAGCATGAAGAGAAAGTGGTGTTTGAAGCGGTATAAGTATATGGAATATATAGTAGAATAACATAAAGAGGTTGTGGTGTTTTAAGGGTTAAAAGAGAATAGAATAATGGTCTATATTATTTTGTATTGTAAGGGGTAAAAGCATAGAGAATATAAGTTTTATGTTTTATCTTCTTTTGAGTAAGCTTATTGATGCTTGCAATTATATGTTAATAATAATAATATGAGGAATAGATTTGTTTTCTATTTGAAAGAATATAATTATAAAGATTTTAGTAATTTAATAAGTATGTATTTTGATTATTTTATTTAAAAAGTTTTAATGAAATATTTAATAAAAATGATAAGTTTAGTTATTTTGATGGTGATAGTATTTTTTATTATTACAAAAATATCATATTATCAAATATAATGTTCATTTCAGTGGTCAGGTAATCTTGAAATTTGGATTTTAAACTCTTACAAATTAAATTATAAAAGTCAATTTAACAATTTCTATTAATAAACATGCATAGAATCTTTAAATTTAATAGAGAAAAAAATTCTAATCTAATCCTATTATAGTTTATTCTAGAGAGTATTTTCCTTCAAACATTAGTTTGTAGACATATAAGCTCAATTTGTAACCACTTTTTAAATTGACTTGATAAGTTGCATATAACATAAAAGAGTGGATATCTTTTACAAATTTGGGAACAAAGAAAGAAAAAATCAACCAAGACACTCTCTTCATGTAGAATTACAAGTATAACTCCCACAATCATTGTGTAGTATATATGAATAGGGAAAGAAATAATCAACTTCCACCTTATCTTAGTTGTAAATTACATGTGTTTTTTATT
Organism: Cupressus sempervirens; assembly: GCA_028749045.1. Taxonomy (NCBI): domain Eukaryota; kingdom Viridiplantae; phylum Streptophyta; class Pinopsida; order Cupressales; family Cupressaceae; genus Cupressus; species Cupressus sempervirens. The sequence goes on from CM053785.1 coordinate 848,155,994, forward strand.
TAAAAGTAGCTAAAACAAGAGGGTTGGCCCTTTACAACAGTGGTGAAACAACCAGCAGAAAAGCAACAAACAACTCCACAGAACCTTTAATGATTTACATAAAAAATATACGTAGCAACATAATAGTAATTAAAAGTACTAGAGTTCCTGCTCTTAATACTAACATAGTTTAACAAATTATCAAAAGGCATATAGGTGGTTAGCGCATCGTACCACCTATAGTCCATAACCAAGTTCAACAGAAAAACCAAAACCATCAAACAGGATGGAGAGTAATAACCAGCAAAGCACCCAAAAAATACAAGGCATTGGAAAGGCCACTAACTAGCATCCTTCTTCTTGCCTTTCCCAGCCAAGAGAACTTTGGCCCAATCCTCCATAAGGAAATTATAGAGCAGCTTTGAATCCTCCTTCCCAAGGCCCTCCTCCTCCTTCTTGTGAGCTAACAGTTGGAGGGTGGTCATAGTTGCATGGGTCACCTTCAAGGTGAACTTGGAGAAGAGGTTGAAGCCTTCCTCCAATGCATTGCACTTGTCCTTCAATTCCTGGAGGTCTTTAAGAGTTACCACCCGCTCCTCCGCAGTACCTAAGTTTAGAGCCCTACTACAACTCACTGAAGACTTCCTCTTATCCTGCACATCTAGAGTGTTAGTGGGAGCCCTTATGATTTCCAGACCATCATTCCTTAATGGGGAAGAGATTGTGTCAGGGGAAGCTTTATCAGGTTTGGGTCTTCCTAGTTATCAACAGACAATAGGGTGAAGTGGTAGAAATATGAGTGGGCTCTTGGGAAGGGTCCTTGGTAGGGTTCTCCACCTCAAAATCCTAGGTGCCATCAATAGTGTCATCCAACTTCTCCACCTCTTTATCAGTCTCCTCCTTCAACTTCTCCTTACCATCCCTCGAAGTCTTATCACTCTCCTATGAATTTGTTTCCTCCTCTTGAGAGAAACTTCCCATTTGTTTGAATCTACCCCTGGTCTTAGCAAGTCTACTTGATCTTCTTCTGTTCCCATATATCTGTTCATCTGAATCCCCAATCTCCACCTCCGCCCTCTTTTAAGTTTTAACTTTTTTATTTGCAACCAGCTCAAAAGCCAGGGTTTTGTCTTTCCTACCCTTAACTGGGGTTTAGCTCAGTGAGGGTTGTGGAGTAGGGGCATAGCTACCACTCACAAACGCCATACGAAGGGGGGCCCGAGTGGGAAGGAATTATCAATGGCTATCACTTTGGGAGGGCAAAGGGCCAAGTGGAATTGAAATAAACAAAACATGATCCCTTGGTATATAATACTGAAATTAGCCCCTTTTTTCTCCCTAACATCCATCACTATCTCTTCAAAGGCGTGCATCAAAAAAAAGGGAATGTATATTAACCCCCTATTATGAAAGTGATTAAGCAAAGGGAAATGGTAAAAATAATACACATCATGTCTTCCTTCTAGGGTGAGATACTTCATTATAATCAAGCACACATCATCCCAAGGTTCCGATAACTTATCCTTCCAAAAGCCACTATGATACTGGTCTGGGGCCTCAATGCCTCTGAAAAAGCTAGAAAGGCTAGGTTCATCCACCACCTTCATGATCTTCTACCACTTCCTACCAGTTATGTCAAGTCTCGTTGCCATAGCTATGGTCTCCTTGTTCACTTGGAAGGTGATCCCATTGATAGTGACCCTCATGTCCTTTCAGCTGCTGACAAATTATTAAGAATAATTCTTGTCATAGCTAGACATAGCCTGCATGTAAGGGACAAACCCCCCTTCCTTCAACATTATCCAACTTACCTTCCTTTTGGAGAATTCCTCCATCTTCGTGGGCTCTAGTCTGTTAAGGTCCCCACCCATAGAAGTAGGCTCCTCAACGATATTTCTTTCTACGAGCTTAGTTATTTTCATTTGCAAGAAAAATACTACCCATAAATTGTAATGCCCCACGCCAAGATCCCTGGAACAAGGATAGATAAAAGCCAAACAACTTTTTTTTTACAAGTATGGAAGTACACAACAACCAACAAACAAAGATCACAAGGATCACACTAGAAGACTAACCAAACAACCAAACACCAAAGATCTCTAAGTGTCACTGTTGGTATGATTTTTTACATTTGTAGAAGTTGTGAAAATTTTCTAGAAATTCTGGTGAAAAATCATTTAGGTCTTTTATTTTAAGAAGATTAGGGTTTTCACTCCTCATATTTTTAAAAGTTTTAAGGTTGTCCTAGTTGTGTCTTGCTTCGTGTGATGGTACATTTTATTAACTTTTGAAGGTTGGTCTCTTAACTTAGCCATGAAAATGCCCTAAATCTGAAAACCCTAGGTTCCCCTTTGAATTTCTGAAGAGGAGTTATAAAATGCTTTAAGTTTGTCCTTTACGATCTTACGGTGTAAGGTTTCATGTAAGAGTGGAATGCCTTTCTCTTTTGTTTTCGTGGTTGCATTTTATAGCGCAACGAAGAAGCGTAAAGGATTTCATGTTCTACGAGGATACACTCTTATTTTTCGTAGTAGCGAAATTGCTTGGCCAGAGGCTTCCCGATCATATGAATGGTTTTGTAAGCGAAGAAGCGTAAAGGTTTATTGCACTTTGAATGATCTTGTTACAGGGCTACGAGTAAGCAGTTTGAGCGAAGGGGCGGAGAGGTATTGAGTTGTGATCTGCGCATATACGTTTCAATGAATAGCGTAAAGGCGTAATACCCCAGCATGGCGAAAAGCTTTATTTGAAAGGTGCATGAAAAAGTTTTACAGTTCTATGAGTAAAAGGGTAAACGTAAGAGCGAAAGTAAGGTTCAAATGTGATTACGTGCATACGTTCTTGAGTTTACAGACAACCATAAAGCCTTGTTCTAGCAGTAAAGGCATCAAGTGGGACCTATTGAAGTGTCAGAAGGGCCCAGTTGCAGCAAATCAAATGAAGGCACAACATTTATGTCAGATGGGCCCATCCCGCGTGGCATATGACTTAAAGTATGAATTTTGCATGTGCACAAAATCAACGGCGATGTTATTTTTAAAATTTTCTAAGATCGAATCTGGGTCGTTGATATTTGAGAGGGGCAGTTTTTGTCATTACGCCCTTACGCTTGCTAGGAAAGCATATGAACGAAGGGCTGTTTTATCTTCTCTCCATGGTCACGAGTTCAATCTCAGCATGTAGGCGTAAAATGGTAAGTGTGGGAGATAAAAGAGAAGGCTTTACGTTTTTACAATAAAAGGTAAACGTAAGAGCGGGATGTCCATTTTGAAGGCTCTCTGAGCATACAAGATAAATGGATTTTGTAGAGGCGTAAAGAATTGTTCAAGGAGAGCCATAAGGTATTTTGATGCTATGGGAAAAGCTAAATCGTAAGAGCGGAAGGTAAGTTTTGAAGTCTTACGGTGTCTCAGGAAATGAAGTAAGCGGAGCGACGTAGAAGAGATTTTCAGGTTTTTCGCTAATACGAGGACGTGTGAGCATAAAAGGAAAAAAGGAAAGAAGAGGTAAGAGATTTACGCTCATACGAAGAATTGTTGAATCGTGAGATCAAAGGTGATAGCCAAAGGGATTCTGATCCTGCGGTTTGAAGGGCTACGTATAAGCGTAAAAGGTAAAGAAGGCTAAGTTAATGGTTTTACACTTATACGACGAAGGTCTAAGTCATAAAAATGGAAGAATGTAGTGAAAAGATTTGAGATCCTCTGGGGTAAAAGGCGTTTGTAAGAATGTAAAAGGGATTTTCAAAAAAGTGCCAAGGTGTCATTACGTTCTTACGATTAGGGCATACTGAAGTGTCTTCGAGTGAACATAGAGATCCATCGAGGGCACTTCTGACATTACGCAGATTGAAGGTTTGACGTAGTGTAAGAACGAAAGACAGTCATTTAAAGAGAAAACAGTTGATGTGTCATGACAGGTAAGCAAAAAAGACAAAATTATTGTAGCCAAGTAAAATAAAGCTTTGAAAGGTACATCAAAATCAAATTTTGCGGCTGATATACCCTGATGGCAACTTGTGTTCATAGTTTTAAAGCTCATGCATGCCAAATTTATTGAAAAGGTTGATAGATGTATGATTAAAACATCGAAGATTGATTAAATGTCAATGTATTTACTACTGTGAAGAAGATTGTTTTCTGTCCCATTCTAAAATTTGAAAGTTTTAGAGCTTTGTGTATTCTGTGCTACTGTCAAAGAATCCAGAATATAGTTTGAAGGCAAACATGGCTGACAAAGAAGTTGAAGAGATGCATGAAGAAGAAGTTGAAATCAAAGACGAGGGTGATGATGTTGTAGAAGTCACACTAGAAGGAAAAAGAAAGAAATCTGCTGCTAAGATAGAAAAGAGGACAAGGGTCAGAAAACCGAAGAAGCATGCAGAAGATTGGCTAAAACTCCTTCCAGGGTCGTCAAACGCAATTTTTGCAAACGATCATATATTCAGAGACCCTTATGTTTTTGTTCAAGATGTTGAATGCCCTAGAATGACTGGTTATGATCTTTTTATGTACTTCTATTAGAATAGAACAGAAAATGTACTAGTGTGTAACCCTTGGAACATAAATATGGCAAAATTGATTTTTCCAGAAGTATTCATTGATGTTGATTTGAAAAAAGCCCTAATAAACTCCTACAATCCAGTAACCAGGACTTTCCATAGGCATAATGGGAGTTTATTATGTACATTGGACATAACTTCTTTTGTTGAGGCTTTTGGATTGATGGGACAAATGGATGTACCTATTGACATTGCGGATTTACAAGGAAAATTTGCCAGGAATAAAACCTATTTTGTAAACAATGTCATGTTGCCACATATTCCTTACAGAGTTAAGAAGGCAGGGTTAATTCCAAGAAAGGTGGGAGACTTTTTACCTTTGAGTAGGTTCAAGAATTATTTCAAAAATACAGTGTATGGGTTGCACAAAGTGTTGGGAAGTGATGGTGCAGAGGATTGTGTATAGAAGTGATAGTACAGAGGATTGTGTATATGGTTCTCTTTTTCTAATGGCATGTGATATACAGGATCCTTTTCATCATAAGGAGTATGATTATGTGGCCTTTATCATTGACAGTATGCACATGCAGATTTGTGATGCTAAGAAAGGAGAGATGAAAGACTTCAAGTTCCACCATTATTCATTATTGATGCACCTTATCCTATATAGCAACATTGGGTACATCAGTGGAGACTTCATTGATCAAACTTCTGATGAATTTGGTGAGTTACCTGTGCAACTCTAGACTCGTATTTGGCATAAGGATTTCTTTTATTCAAATGCCCTAGTGTTTTTTAATTTGTTCAGTTTTGTTATCATGAGGCAACTAGATCATACTTTCTTTAGGGCACCTAATGTTTTGAAGACTCTGCTTAGGCCCTCTTTCTTAGATGAAAAAACAAAATTAGATCATAACTGGGGGAGTATATTTTTGTTTAAAGAATGTACGTTAATCAGAGTATTTGCACGCCCATAGCCTCCTCATCTACTGCCAAAATATTTACCCCCCAAACTGGCTATTATTGAGTTCTTTTGGCAATTCTTATTGATGAATAGAGAAATGATCCCTCCCTCTTTGCATAAGCCTACTTTTCTGTGTAGAACTTTTAAAGTAGGAGATTTTGAGATAGGAAAAAATGCATTTGAGGAATTAAGTGAGTTTTTAGGTCAATATAAATTTGCTACTGGGCCCTATAGGATGTATGACCCTAACAGTTATATTGCCAATGAGGTTAAGGCCATTAGGGGTTTTATTCTGCCTCCAAGCAAGCCAATCCGTATAGAGGACCTAATTGCCAACATAGTAACAACAGGGGAGGCAGATGAGTTATTAAGGAAATATGAGGAAATAAGGAGAGTGGAGAATGCTTTGAAGAGGACCAACCCTTATTTTAAGGGTTTCTATACAGAATTTCCATATCCTAATAATCTGAGAAAGATGGTTGAAAATTTTGACCATATTATGTCACAAATGCCTCATGAGCCAGAGGGAGAGGAAGCCACTGTAAATAGAGAATCCCTTGAGCCAGATACACAATTGGAAATTGAGTTAGAAGAGGAGCAACCATCAACTTCAGCCTGGGTACCACAAGGAAATAAGAGACAAAAGACAATGCACATCCCTGAAAAGGTGGCAAGCAGAGCTATACAAGTCATGTCTGGAAATAGTGAGTATTTTGCTGATATTAGGCAAAATTATTTTCACTAAAGGGCTACTGAAGCAGGGAAGGCTTCTACTGATTTAAAAATTGTAGCATCAAGATTGGATGACAGGCTCATTCAATCTGAAAAGTTCATGGAAGATGATGATTTCATTAAATCATCAGAATTTAAAAGTTTTCTCTATAAGATCAAACAAAATGAACTCACATTGAATCTCATGTTGGGAGAAGATCCAGAGAAAAATAAGGAATTAGTTGAAAAATTATTGGCTTATGATCCTGAGAGTGAAACAATGACTGCTGCAGAAGCTAGAGAGTTGGTACATAGGAGTGGTATGATTCTAATACCACATTGGGATATTGAGAAGGCCTTTGTGTTGGATCAAATGAGAAGACAAGACAAGGCCATCAGTTATGAAGCCACTAGCAGTGAAGGCTTTAAAAGAGGGTCAGGTTTTAATGTGGACACAAAAACCTTAGCAATATGGAGTGTGGCCCCTGACACTAAGAAGCCCAAGATGATGGATATAGAAGAAACTGCTTAGGGCAATATGATTGTGTGGACATTGGAGAGCACTACTGGGAAGGAGATCTCTAGCTTGGTCAAACATTTTGCTCTCATGAATGAAGAAAAGGTTGATGAAATTGAGGATAAGTTAGCTGCAATGTGCAATGAATGCCTTGATATTAGAAGAACATATGAAGAAGAGCTCAAAATGAGCCATGTACAGAAACAAAGAATAGAAGAGTTGGAGGAAAAAATTAAAATTTTGGAAACAGAAACAAAATCCCTCAAAGAACAACTCAAGGTAGCAGCAGAGGTAGAACATGCACCAAGGCAAGAGGAAGAAAGAAGGCACATGGTAGAAGCAGAGGCCCAAATAGAAGAAATACCTATAGGGGTAACAGTGTCAGTGCCTATGATTAGTGTGGAAATAGAAGTGTCCCAATCTGATAGTGACACCAAGAAAAATCCCTTGATGAATGTATTAAATCATAAAATAAGCATTCTGAAAAGAATATCTCAAGATGCTTATAATACATTCATCAATCTTCAATCTGCAGAATAGGTATGCAAGGATGCAATCAGATAGCTTGAGCCTATTTTTCAACAATGGGGGCCATATATGCAATTCTTTGACAGGTTGATACCCTTGTTAGCTAAAAAGCCAGATCTCCGAGATAAAATTATTACTTTGAAGGAAGGCATGGATAAAGTGAAAGACTTATTATAAACCTTCACAGGGAAGCTGGTAGTAATTCAAAGCAAATTGAAAGTGCTGACAAATGGTTTCTATTCTTTAATTCTTTCTGTTATTAATTTTGATGGTAGGCTAAAAGATTTTAATGATTAGTCTAGTTCTTTTGATCACATTATAGACTTTCCACAAGTGGTATTTGTTTTCCAAGATGGTATTGATGAATGTCTCTTCAATAAACTAATTGATACCCTTTTCAAGATTGAAACTGAAATGAATAGGTTTACCATAGAAGGAAGGGTGATTACTGATGCCAGGTGGTAGAAAACTGTTGATGAACTAACGATGATTAAGGAATGTGAATGGCCCACCAAAAGAGAAGTATTTGTTTGGGAAGCAATCGTAGAGATTAAAGCATTACCAGTAGGGAGCAGTTAGAGAAAAGGACAAAATTGAAGATTTTATGCTCCAGATGTCATCTACTACTATTTTATTTGTTCCTTTTTGAGTTAAGGTGTTCGGTTTCTTTTGAAAAGGAGTAATATACCAAATTTTGTAAAAGGACACCTGTCTTTTTTCTTTTAGCTTGAAGCTTGTTGCATCGCACACTATTTAAGTGATATTCCAAGTCTAAAGAATGGTCTGAATTCTAATTTTCTAAGTGATATGCTTAGTCTGTCTTTGGTCCAAATTTTTGAAAGCAAATTCATGATGTATTTTCTCTGTCAATTCTCTGAGGATACATGAATATAGAGTGAACTGTGTTTCTTTTTTAAGGTCATTCTGAGTCTATTGTAAATGGTATGCAATTTTCAAAAAAAAAAATACAAATTGTGAACTGTCCTCATATCATTCTTTTCTGAATCTTGTCTCCTTTTTATTACTGGGTTATCTTGATATTGTATAAGTAAAGGCTTGTGCAATTGAATGCAATCTAGTTAGGTTGTATATCTGTTTATCATTGTTGTTAATTCAATGGATTAAATAAAAGCTTTGGTAAATGTGGTAAGGTTTCTTCAGTAGTTGAAAGGGTTTTGAATGATGAATTCTGATAAGAATTGCTGATAGAATTTGTTGTAAGGCAACAAACTAGATCTGAGAATTTGCTATCTACTCTAAACCCCAATGGATTAGGCACTGATCAAATTGATTCAGCTAAAGGAGAAATATATCATAAATGATTATCAAAATGCAACATCAAATCAAATTTTACTTTTATTTCCTGTAGATCTTCAAAGTTGGCCAGCACTTGTCTGCATGGAATGTTTTAGCTTCAGTTAGCCACTATTGTTAAGAACATCTGCAAATCTATAGAAGAATTCTTGGCCATATCTATTTTATGGGATGTTTTTATCAAGTTAGTAAGAATTATGTATATGTTTGAGGATTTTAAAATGAGAATCAGAATGAAACTAAGAATAATCCTCATACAGTTGTTCTAGTTTTGAATCATCCCTGGGTATACCCACCCTGGTTTTGCAGAGCCAAAAGAGTAGAAAACCACCTTTGGTTTTGTAGAAGTTGGATCCAAATACTTTGCATATGCAATTGTTAATAAGAATTGGCTAGTCTTTAGATTGTGTGTGTATTGTCATCCTGGTATTAAGAACTTTTTCGCTTAGTAGTTTTAGTGCATTTTAAAACACCAACACCATTGACCAAAATATAAACAAGAAAATAGTAGAGACCAACCATGGTCTCACACACATCTAGGCTGCAAAGGAAGCACAAGTCAACTATTGAACACCATGCTGAGAGACAAATGTCAACTCCTAAAAAATGGCTATCTGAAATATTGAAGCCCTGAAATTTCCTAGAATCTTTATCTTAGCTCCTAGAGGTCTGGAACCTATCTCAAAAGACTTGTTGCATTTATTATTATATATCTTAAGCATAAGGAATTCTAAGGAATTATAATTCATTATACTTAAATGATATATTTTAAACCCCATAGGAAATATGTTTTGAACTATGAAGGTGTAAAACATAACAGGGTGTCCAAAACCAACTTCTGAAATTTCCCTAGTGAAGCCTAGATTCCCCCTTTTTTTTCATGAGGACCACAGACTAATAGATTCTCACGTGAGGAAGTGTAGCAAGCCATGTAAGAAACTGCCCTCTATGCTAGGAAGTGCACCAAATGGCAAGAGGAAGTACTTGCAGCCCAGTAGCCAAGACACCTAAAACTAGTATTGGGTTTTGTGCAAGAAAGTGCCAGAATCCATGTGAGAATGCCCAATACACCACATAAGGTTTTGCATTCTTGTGCAAGAAAGTAAAATTTCATGCAAGAATCCAAAATAGAATGCTAGAAACCAAGAAGGTTAAAAAGCTAGAAAATGATACCCTCCACACTAGGGAGTATTGGATCCATATCTCGAGGCAAAGACACTCGAACGAATAACTAAAAGATGGAAAGATGAAATTTGAATCTAAACACTTAACATAGAAGTGAAGGGAAATGATTGAAAGTATCATTGTAGTGTTCAGAAGCAACATCATAATGTACTGAATTATGAACTAAATGTGTGGTTCTTCCCAACCATAATAGCATCATGAGACCTTAAAGGTCCTAGCCATCCCCCACACATAACATCCCAAATTGTTAATTAGATAGTCAGAGCTGTCTTATAAGGATGTCACTACTAAAGTGTAATAACATCATAAGAACTAGAAATCTAATCATGCTAAAATAACAAGCTATAGATACTCCAACTAATCAATTAGCATCATCTAGTCATATGCTAAACATTACAATTAAGGAAATGAGACAATGCTAACATCATTTAAACATGATATACAAGCATTCCAATGAAAGCATAAATCACAAGAAAGCATGCTCTGAAACCCAAAGTACCAAGTGAAAAACATCTAGCATCAGTCGCACTATGACAATGGACTATGTCTACACACTGGTCCCCAGCAATGGTATAGGTAGCAATGCCTCCCAACTATGTGAAACCCATAGGTCCACTCCTGTCATGCTGATGGAGATTATGATCCAACCACAAACACACTTAAAATAGATGTACATGGCTAACACTCTTGCCAAACAATATGATGACTGGAACCAAGATCAGAGACAATGCATAAACTATTGGTCCTAGTCATACACTCAATGGGCTGCTAAGTAGGGACTAATATCATGGAGTCACTGGCATCGACAAGACCAAGCCAGTTTGGTAGCTACTTTCCCCAATGAAAGGAACACAATGTAGTTTTAATTATCTTAAATTTATTACCACCCAATATTTTTATTTAGTTATCACTTACTTAAGATTTACCACACAATGCTTTGGGCACAGACACCAGGCTACAGAAATAGAAGCCCCCTCCATATGCTACCCTGTCCTACCCATGCTCATCCAACAACGAGTGCATGTAGGCATGCATATTCTCAACCCATCCCTAATAATCATAACTCCTAGAAATACCATGAAAAATCAGGCCTCGCAAGTTACTTGACAAATGCACACACACATGCTCATGTGTGGCGCATCACCATCATGAAGATCATAACACAAGGACTGGATGAGAACACAATGCAAAAATATACTCAACCAAAAATAGACTCAGAAGAATAGATGCAACACTCATCCTAATGCAACATAAAAGTGTTAGAAACAATAGTCCACCAAGATAACTGAGAGGGGGAGGGGTGAATCAGTTATCCAACAATTAAAACATGTATCTTCCTTAAAAAAAACTTAACCATTCAACCAAAGTAAACAACAACCATAATAAGATGTACATAGATAATTACACCAAATATGTTAACTAGGGAAAACCTTGATTAGAGGGAAAACCTTAGTGGGAATGATGCCCACAAGATGATGTATTAATATAAATATTCCTTGTTAGAGGATGGACTTTGTTAGGAGTCTATTACAACATTTAGTACATATCAGTCCCTATTAGGAGACTTTGAATCCTTGTTAGGAGTTGTACCAACTCAGTTAGGAGTTGTGGTACAATGTATGTAATAAGAGCCCATTGCCCAAACATGCAATTTCAATTACAAGAAGAGCTCACTGCTCAAACAAGTAATTTACTATTATGATCCTCTTTCCTCTATTCTATCAACAAACCAATCACTATCAGAACTTGTAGACCAAGTCACAAACCTCGGATCCAAATATCAAACCTCGAATCACACAATAGAACCTTGGTAATGAAGTTTCCTTCACTTCTGCTCTCCTCTACTCAACTTCGCATTCCACTCTCTCTACTGCTTACAATCACTTTGTGTCCATTCACATTACTACTTATGATAAAGGAAAATGTCCTTCCTTCATACTGAGTCCATAAAATAATTCCCTGAGTTATCTGCTAGAATTTCTCAATTAATCATTATAGGGCCACATTAATAACACATTACCCTTAGCAATGACATTAATCTTCTATCTTGCAACTTAAATATATTTCCATACATGTGTCATTATGATGAGTGAACTTAACCATGGCATCACCAACATGTCTTCTTCATATCCTCAACCTTGATTCTCAGAATAACAATTCTACTAAGAGATATAAAAAGTTTAACAAAACATGCCTCTATAAACTCTATCTCAGAACATACATCACCAAAACTTACATAATGTCTTCCAGAATTAACATTTCTTCATTCAATGTTAACTGCATCTACTAGATACTTAGACATATCTCCCATAACTTTAGATAGTGAGAATACTCAACTAGCCGTTTGTACCAACTTGATCTTTTCATTGTTCTTCTATTAGATACCACAAAAAATTGCTATGTTGACATCAATGAAAAACACAATCATGAATGTAACATACCATCATAGTAACATATCTACAATACTCCCCCATAGGGATATCACCAACATTCATGCTTCCAACAATCTCCCCCTTTGGCATTGATGGCAACATAGATGAAAAACATCTAGTTCAAAGAATACCAACGAGACTATTAACCTTTCTTTTCAAACCCTCTTCATCAATCATTCTCCCCCATTGATATATCTCAATGTGCTTTCTGTCAAACTATCATTCCAATGTGTACTTCTTTCAAACATGTTGTACTTATTCTTGCTTGTCTTTTCTTCTCCCCATGATGTTTTTCTTCATGATATTTTTCATGTAGTACTTCTTCCCCACTGACATCAATGTCAAAGGAATCTGCAACCAATAATCTTTGCAACAACTAATTCTTACTAGCTAAAGTGTCCAAAGACACTATTCAAAACAACATCCAAAAAGAGTCCTAGATAACTTTGTCCATCACAGATACTCCCCCATTTAGGAGGCATCAACATTCAATCTAGACAACAATAGTGCTCTATTATACTGGACTGATGCACTCTTGCATCTTCTACTCAGATGTAAGAAGGGACATAACCCCTAACATACCTTGCAAATACTCAAAAGTCTTTTTGGCAAGAGGCTTAGTGAAAATATCTGCAATTTTCTCTTTAGTGCTCACATACTCCAAGCTAATTTCCTTTTCTGCAACTTTCTCTCTCAACATATGATAATTGATAGAAATGTGCTTGGTCTTCAAATGCAACATTGGATTCTTAGACATATTTACTGTGCATGTGTTGTCACAATGTATGACAATAGGTTTTCTGAATCCTATCCTTATATCCTTTAGCATCTGCTTCAAACAACTTGATTGCAATTGTTTGTTGTTGCAAAATATTCTAATTCCACTGTACTTTGTGAGGTACAATCTTGCTTCTTACTTAACCAAGAGACCAATCTTCCTCTAAGAAAGAAGTCTCCACCATTGGTACTTTTTATATCATCCATATTGCCTACCCAATAAGCATTAGTATATGCACATAAAGTGAAATCACTAGATCTATCATACCACAATCTAAACTCAGATGTTCCTTTTAGATATCTAAATATCCTTTTGATTGTTGCATAATGTGCTTCTCTAGGATTAGCTTGACATCTTGTAACAATTCCAACTGCATTTGCTATGTCTGGCCTTGTGTGAGTCAAATATTGCTATCCTCTAATCATAGATCTGTACTTCTTCTGCTCAATAGTAGGTGTCTTATCCTTTTTAGATAATTTGTGTCTAGTTACCATAGGTGTTCCAATGGGTTTACATGTTTCCAAACCAAACCTTTTCAGTAAATCTTTCAAATACTTAGTTTGAGAAATAAAGATTCCTTCTTTATCTTGCACAATTTGTAATCCTTTGCAATATCCAAGCTTTGTCAAATTCTTTTCCGAGCTTGCATACTGATTTTTGGGTGTCTGCTTCAAGCCATGCAATGCTTTCTTTAATCTACATACTATGTCCTTGTCATCTATCAAAGAACAACCTTTAGGTTGTTCTATGTACACTTCTTCTTCAAGTTTTCCATTCAAAAATGTTGACTTGACATCCATCTGATACATTTTGAATTTCTTATATGTTGCATATGCTAAGAATAACCTTACTACTTCTATTCTAGCCACACGAGCATATGTCTCATCATTGTCTATTCCTTCTTGCTATGAGTAGCCTTTACATACTAGTCTTACTTTGTTCCTTACAACTTATCCTTGCTCATTCATCTTGTTTCTAAATACCCATTTAGTTCCTATCACATTCTTGTTTGTTGGTCTAGGAACCAATTCCCATGTCTCATTCTTTACTATATGATCTGATTCCTCTTTCATAGCTTGTTTCCAATAGTAAAATTTACATGCTTCATCTACATTCTTAGGTTCAACTTGAGATATCAAACATAGTTCTTCATTGACTCTACTTCATGTTATCACACCTTTATCTCTGCTTCCGATGATCTATTTAGGTGAATGGTTCTTTGTCATATTATTTCCTGAGTAGTAGTTGTTATCTCAACTCTTAGCTTTGTTGAAGGTTTTGAACTTTGTTCCTTCCTTAGCTCTCCTTCATTCTGTAAATCATTGCTAGTCTCAAAAAATACTGCATTATTCCTTGGTTTAGTAACAACATTCTCATCATCTAAACTGTAATCAACTATTCTTTCTTGTATCCTAAATTTCTCATCAATTCTCACATTAGCACTTACTGCTTGTTCATCAGAATCATATTCTTCATTAGCATATAGACATTCTCTATGTCTTCTAGGTTTGAAATTTACTTTGTATTTTTTCTCTCTTTTAGGACATTTAGATGCATAATGACCATATTTATTACATGTCCAACATTTAAATATTTTCTTACCATCTTTTTCTCTTCTTACTAGAAGGGTTATTCCTTCTTCAATCTTTCTATCCTCATCAACTTTGCTGCTGCTAGCAAAATCTCCTCTAGCACTTGTGCTCCTTGATAAACTAGGTTGAATATTCAAGGCACTAAAAGTTGTTTCTATTCAGGTCAATTCTCAAGACCGTCTAAGCTCATTCTCAACTACTTCAAGTCTTCCAAGTAATGTTTCCTTGGTGAAATATTTGGTAAAGGAGATCAAAAACTGTATCATTTGAACTGTTGGCTTAAATGGTGGTGTTAAGCTCTTTAATATCTTTCATATAACATCATCATCTTGTTTGGTTCCTCCTTGAGATCTAATATCTACAGTAATTTCTGATATTCAGCCCACAAATTTTCTTACAAGTTCATCTTCCATCATCTTAGAATCTTGAAATGCATAAATCCAACTTTGTAACCTCAATTTCTTAGAATGTTCATCAGCTTCAAAACTAATTTCCAAAGCTTTCCAAATCATATGAGAAGTAACAAGTGACTTTACCTGATTGTACTCAATGTTAGGAAGTGTAGACAATAGTGCTTCTCTAGCTCTTATGTCACACATGAAAAGATCTCTTTCATCCTCAGTGCAATTTTCCAAATCTTTCTCATGAATGATCATTTTCTTAGATTTTGTCAAAGATCCAATATCTCAGACCCATACACAACAGATGTGTCTTCATCTTTTCCTTCCAATGGTCATAATTTATTCCATCAAACTTTAGACTATCTTTCCTTAACATGTTTGCCATGGATCTCCCAAAGTTGTTAAACTTTATCTTCAAGGACCTGATGCTTTGATACCAATTGTTAGAAATAATAGTCCACCAAGATAACTGAGAGTGGGGGGGGGGGGCTGTGTTGGGGGGGGGGGGGGGGGTGGGGGGGGCGAGGGGCGGAGGGGGTGGTGAATAAGTTATCCAACAATTAAAACATTTATCTTCCTTAAATAATCTTAACCATTCAACCAAATTAAACAACAACCATAATAAGATGCACATAGACAATTACACCAAATATGTTAATTAGGGAAACCCTTGGTCAAAGGGAAAACTCCAGTGGGAATGATGCCCACAAGATGATGTAATAATATAAATATTCCTTATTAGAGGATGGACTCTATTAAGAGTCTATTACAACATTTAGTACATATGAGTCCCTATTAGGAGTTTTTCTATAGCGTATACAAGAAGAGCTCGCTGCCTAAACATGCAATTTCAATTACAAGAAGAGCTCACTGCCGAAACAAGTAATCTACTATTATGTTCCTCTTTCCTCTATTCTATCAACCAAACCAATCATTGTCAGACCTTGTAGACCAGGTCATGAACCTCAAATCCAAATATCAAACCTCAAATCACACAATAGAACTTCAACAATGAAGTTTCCTTCACTTCCACTCTGCTCTGCTCAACTTCACATTCTGCTCTCTTTGCTACTTACAATCACTTTGAATCCATTCACATTACTACTTATGATAAAGGAAAATATTTTTCCTTTATACCAATTCCATAAAACAATTCCTCGAGTCAACTGTTAGACCTTCTCAATTAATCATTATAGGACCACATTAATAACACGTTACACTTAGCGATAACATTAATCTTCCATTTTGCAACTTGAATATCTTTCCGTACATGTGTCATTATGACAAGAAAACTTAGCCATGCCATCATCAACATGTCTTCTTCATATCCTCAACCTTGATTCTCAGAATAATAATTATGCTTAGAGATATAACAAGTTTACCAGAATATGTCTTTGTAAATTCTATCTCAGAACAAACATCACCAAAACTTACATAACTTCTTTCAGACTTAACATTTATTCATCCCACATTAACTGCATATACTAGATACTCAGATGTATATCCTATGACTTTAGATAGTGAGAATACTCAACTATTTGTCCATACCAACTTGATCTTTCCATTATTCTTTAGTCACATACCATATAAAACTACTATGTTGACATCAATGACAAACACAGTCATGAATGTAACATACCATCATAGTAACATATCTACAATACTTTGCCATAGGAATATCATCAACATTCATGCTTCCAACAAAAATTGCAATAATGGTCTGGTTGACATCCAAACAAATGATCCAAGTCCATGACCAAACTGATGTGAAGGAAACTCGAGAAAACTAGGTGACACACAAAATGAGGTAAAAACCCCAAAATTGGAAAAACTTTGAAATTAAAACCCACTTGGTCTTTGGGCACAAAGCCATCAAAAATCCAATAAAATTTTAGTGCAAACACCATATGAAAAAATGACCAACATAATAGTGTGAAACCCCGAACCCCCATCTTGAAAACAAGGAAAATGTTCATACTCGACCAACCACATAGAACTAATAAACATAAAAGGAGGGGAACACTAGTTCTCAAACTCTGAACAAACAACTACCAGAAAAAAAAGCTAAAACAAAGAAGAAACAAGAAAATGAGAGAGCCCTACCTAATAGCAGAATGGGCAAAAACTGAAATCAACTTGATAAAATAAATAATCCATAGATACTACCAAAAGTGACGTCAAACCAAGGTCTCCCTAAGCCATATCCAACAAGACTAACTTCACAAATAGCCCACGCTCACAACCCCTACAATGACTAGAAATGTGATACTCCAAAAGAGGATTCTTAAAAAAAAGCTCTCAAATTTGTATTTTCAAAAGTGAGAAGTGAGAAAACAAATCCCTTTTCAATACTTAATCACATTTTGAGTAAATAATTGATTACGGTAAATAGCTAGTTATACTAGCTAGACTTTGAATCGACCCAAATGAAAACAAATTATCCCTCATAATAGGAATTTACCTAAGGCAAAGCCACCAGAAATTAAAAATCAATAAAATAAAGCCTAAAAACTGTGAAAATAAAATCACCAAAGGCCTTAACAACTTCGTGACAATGCAAAACTCTAAATGCACAGACATGCTTATTGGTCTAATCACATAATGCAAATGAGTCTAGATTTAACAAATCACTATAAGGTTTAATTAAACATTAAATAAGATATGTCAACCATATAGGGATGACATTGGTAAATACAAATAGCTAAATCACTAACTCCATGTGCCATTGCCAAGGATATAATTCTTACACACTAAAACACATGATCAAGTGCAATTGCATATAATATCTGACGTAGTGCAAGGTAGGAGGATCCCCAAAGGAGATGTCCAAGCCCCCAAAAAACAACCACACAATGGAAACAACACAAAAATAAATGAACAATGCAAGATCTAATACCAATCACAACTCTTTATTCATATAATAATTGATTACATGCAATATTCTTGGCTATAAGGCCTTCTAGGTTAGGGCCAAATACAAATAGCAATTACAAAATTAATTCTGCAAGATCGAACTAGGTCCACTTAAAAATCCAATCCTAGCTAGTCTAGATATACAATTGGATAAGAACACCAAGAAGAATTCACACTTGTGCCCTCAGGTCCAACAAGCAATCCTCTAGTTCTCACACCATAGCCCTAGCTCTTCAAATTTTGCATCTACCCTTCATCCCCTTATCAAAGTTGGAATGATCACCTTAAAGACTCTACAAAAACCCCTTATACCCAACTAAGCCACAAGTCAACCCAACTCATTACAACTAAATTAAATACCTATACATAAATTAAATGCCAAAAGTTGGCTCATAGATAACTCGACACCAAAAAAACTAAGACCAAACCAAGCACTAGTAAATTCCCAAGCATTGGTGAGCTCCTGAGACTATGTTGGGTTCATAGACCATGCCAAGTTCCACAGACCATGCTAAGCAACCAAAGACCATGCCAAGTTCCTAGACCATGTTGAGGAACCAAAGACCATGCTGAGTTCCCACACCATGCCGAGATCCCAGACCATGCCGAGCTTCCAGTATCTGCCAACCTCAACAACACTTAAGCAAAATCCCTCCCAAACATGCTAGATTGCAAGAAAACCCAAGATGCTCCTGCATCAAACACCCCAAGTTCAAAAAGATGTTTTTAGTAGTTGGAAGAACATCTTCTAGGATTTAACACATAAATCCCAAACTAGTTCTTCACATACATATACTCCAAGTCCTTAACTTGTACACTCTTTCCCTTGTTCTTCTTCTACTTCTTCACATTCATCTCAGGTGAGCTATGGGTCTTCTTTCCACACTGATCTCTAACCTTCTTAGAATTTTTCAACTCAACTCAGCTGCCAATACTTAGGTTCATCCTACCAAGCTCTTCATTCTGTAAAGGAATTAGGGAAAACTTCTTGCCACCTTTCTCAATAGTAAACACATTCTTGACACAATATGCACAACCCTATAATCATATTGCCAAGGTCTACCAAGCAACATATGACAACTATTCATGTCCACAATATCACATAACACTTGATCCTTATATTGCCCAATCTCGAAATCAACAAGGCATCGCTTCCTCACTTCCAAAGCATGTTCAACTTGTAACCAACCAATCCTATAAGGATAAGGATGTCTCACTTTCTTGAAACCAAGTTTATGAACCATCTCCTCAACAAAAAGGTTATTAGTACTACCACCATACACAATCACCTTGTAGACTTTACCACTAAACTTACAACAAGTCCTAAAAAAACTAGTCCTTTGTCAAGAATCTAATGTCCTCTCACTAGCTAGTACTCACCGAGCCAATGAACTTTCTCCTTGCTTAGCCTGACTGTCTTGAACTACAACCTCACTCACAATAGCAACTACCCTACCAAGTGGACATTCAAAATATCTATGTCCTTCTTTCCCACATTTGAAATAAATACCTCTAAAGCCACCTCCACCTATTCACCTTTTTTGATCAACAGGTTTTGGTTCACTCTCTGTACTCAGTTTAGCTTGTGCCAAGCTATCCTACTTCTCCTTCTCTCTAGTATTACCTTGACTTTTCCTTTTCAACTTATCCTTTTCCTTTAGGGCATAATAATAAACATCCTTAACTGAAGAAATATTCAACATATCAACCTCATCCTGAATATTGAATCTCAAACCATTAATGTACTAAGCTACCTTTTCCTTTGATAATTCCCTATGACTAGACTGAATAGTCAACTTGTAGAACTCCTTACTATAATCCTTCACAGCCATATCCTTCTATTTCAGATTTTGCAACATCTTAAATAACTCAAGTTCATAGTCAACAAGAATGAACTTAGCCTTTAACTTAATCACCATCAACATCCATCTAGTGATCTTCATTTCACCTTCCTCTTCTCTGTCTCTTTGCACTTCCTTCCACCAAAGACTAGCATGTCTCTTAAACTTAGTTTGTGCCAACCTCACTCTAAGTGGATCCTCAATGTCCTCAAGCTCAAAGTAGTCTTCCAATTCATCAATCCAATCAATCAGGTCTTTAGGAGTTAGAGTACCTAAGAA
Organism: Cupressus sempervirens; assembly: GCA_028749045.1. NCBI lineage: Eukaryota > Viridiplantae > Streptophyta > Pinopsida > Cupressales > Cupressaceae > Cupressus > Cupressus sempervirens. Next base: position 848,175,929 of record CM053785.1, read on the forward strand.
ATTATAAACCTCCATCTTATACTTAAGCTTCAACTGAGATCTAGGTCTAGCAAACTAACCAATCCTAGTTCCAATATGTCTCTCCACATGATGAGTTCTATCCTCACCACTAGATCCAGTAGCTTCAAGGTCTTCATCAACTTCCTCATAACTACCTTCAATACCCACATGCGTAGGTGCACCACCTAAAGTACTTAAAATTTCAATGATCATGTCACTCTTCATCAATGCAATCTCAGATCTAAACTCTGCTCTTATCTTCTTTGAGATCCTTTCTTCCACAACATCACTAAGATCATCAATTTCCTTAGGGTCCAATCTTCTTGGAGGCATCTTCCAAAATTTTAGCAAACCCTAAGCAAAAAATCCACAAATCTAGAAGATCAATCAACCACAAGATCAACCTTCTCTACAAGTCCTGGTGCAAACTACCTTAGCTTTGGCAATCTATCTACACACTCAGGAATAACCTTCACTTTGATACCACTTGATGTAGTACAAGGCAAGAGGATCCCCAAAGGAGATGTTGAAGCCCCCAACAAATAACCACATAGTGGAAACAACACAACAATATAAGAACAATACAAGATCTGATACCAATCACAACTCTTTATTCATATAATAATTGATTACATGTAATATGCCTAGCTGTAAGGCCTTTCGGGTTAGGGCCAAATACAAATAATAATTACCAAATTAGTTTTGCAAGATCCAACCAGATCCAGTTACAAATCCAATCCTAGCTAGTCTAGATACATAACTAGATAAGAACACCAACAAAAATCCACACTTGTACCTGCAGGTTCACCAAACAATCCTCTAGTTCTCATGCCATAGCCCTAGCTCTTCAAATTTTGCATCAACCCTTCATCCCCTTCTCAAAGCTAGAATAATCACCTTAAAGACTCCACCAAAACCCATTACTTATACCTAACTAAGACACAAGTTAGTCCAACTCATTACAACTGAATTAAATACCCATACATAAATTAAATGGCAAAAGTCAACTCATAGATAACTCAACACCAACAAAACTAAGACCAAATTGAGCACCAAAAAATTCCCAAGTATTGGTGAGATCCCAAGACCATGCCGAGTTCCCAGACCATGCCAAGTTCCATAGACCATGTCGAGCAACCAAAGACCATGTCGACTTCCCAGACCATGTCGAGCAACCAAAGACCATGCCAAGCTCCCAAACTGTGCCAAGCTTCTAGTATCTGCCAAGCTCCACAACACTTAACCAAAATACCCCCCAAACATGTAGGATTGCAAGAAAACCCAAGATTCTCTTGCATCAATATCATAGCCAAAGCAATAAATGACTAATTCAACCATTTATTCAATTTATACCTAAATATTCCATTTACATCACTCACATTTAGAGAAAGCATAATGAAACAAGGATGAAGTAAATCACCATAGCATAAATATCCATCACGCAATAGAATTGTATATATATCCAAGTACCAGGTAACCAAATATCATCATAGACCTACTATCATCTCAAAATGACATCAACATGAAAATATGATAAACTAAACAACATAGCTATACAACATCTATGATAACAGAATCGAAGTATAACATATGACCCTCATGTCACATCAAAGTACAAAATAATAAGGGTATCAAGTATCTCTTGAATCAAAATAAACAAGGTGCATAATGCAAACATGAGAGGCACTACATCCTCCCCCACTAGCATAGGCTTACTCATGGAAGCTGAGAAACAAATAGGGGTATAATCCTCTCAATTGTGTAACACCTTCCTAAGTTGTAGAGGTCTCATCGCTCAAGTCCCACTGGACCCTTACCTACTCGATGTCTCAACCTCACAAGGTCAGTCTCCAGTGCTGAAGGATATGAATGGGCTCCAAAGTAAGTTTCATGTCCACTACTTGGAAAGCATCCCAATCAAGTATAGGGTCACTTCAGGAATATACTGCCTCAAAATAGAAACATGGAAAACATTGTGGAGGCACAATAGGCTAGGTGGCAATGCTAGTTGATAAGAAACAAGACCAATCCTCTCGAGGATCTCAAATGGTTAGACAAAATGTGGTGCCAACTTAGAATCTTTCCCATAACAGATTGGGTTCTTCCTCGACCACACTTTAAAAAATACGTTGTCACCAATAGAAAAGTGATGATCCAATGTATGGGCATCATCATACTTCTTCTACCTATTCTAGGTAGTAACAAAATGCTCCCTAATTTGAACAACCTACTACTCCATAGCCTGAAGCATCTTTGGACCTAAAAGAACTTGATCATCTAAATGGTCCCAAATCAAAGGGGTACGAAACAGTCTACCATACAAGGCTTGAAAAGGTGACATGCTAAGAGAACTATAATACTTGTTGTTATAGGAAGACTCAACAAGGTATAAGTAATCCTCTCACTTCACCTACCTATCCATCACATACATGCAAAGCATGTCTTCCAGAACCTAGTTCACTCTCTCAGTCTAACCATCAGTCTCAGGGTGACAAGTCAAACTAAAATTGAGCTGTGCACCCAAATGCATGCTGGAGAGATGTCCATAGTGCAAAAGTAAACACTAGATCTCTATCCAAAATAATTTGACAAGGGATCCCATCCAAATGAACAATATCCCATATGAAAACATGCACTATAGAAGAAGCTATGTAGGATGCTCTCATGGGAGGAAAATGTGCTACCTTGGACAACTTGTCCATTGTCACCATGATACACTCATATCTCCATGATGATATAGGTAATCCTATGATAAAGAAAATAGACATTGTATCCCATTTTGACTCTGGGATAGCATGTGGCTAGAAAAGATCTGCCAAATGTTGATGCTCTGCCTTCACTCTTTGGTACTCAAGACATCGAGCCATGAAATTAGTAACATCATGCTTCATCCCTACCTAGAAGTACAACTGCCTAAGATTAACATGAATCTTCTTGTCATTGGGATGTGCAAAATATGGTGCACAATGCACTTTCAATAAAACCAATACGCAAAGATCACTGACCACAGGTACATAGATACACCTCAAGTGTTGCAGTAGTCCATTAGACTCAAGCAAGTATCTAGAAAATCTCCCCTTAAGGGTACCCCATACTCAATCTCCGCCCTTACCTCCTAATACCAAGTGTCACTAGGAAAAGCCTCCAAGATATGACCATGCAAGTCCATTCCCAATGACATCACTAATAGCTCATGTTGCCTCCTACTTAAGGAATCCACAACAACATTCTCCTTCCCTTTAATGTAATAAACATCAAAGTCATATTTGCATAGGAACTCCATCCAATGATGTTGTTGTGCATTTAAGTTTGGTTGAGTAAATATATACTACAAGCTCCTATGATCGCTATGCAATTCAAACTTGTGTCCCAAGAGAAAATGTTTCTAATGAACAAGAGCACGCACTATGGCTACAAGTTACAAATCATGAGTGGGGTAGTTAAGCTCATGGTCCTTGAGTTTCCTAGACTCATATGCAATCACTTGACCATCCTGCGTGAACACTGCACCCATGCCTTCCAATGAAGCATTTGTGTAAACCATGAAATCACCTACAAGATTAGGCACTGCAAGGATTGGTGCACTAGTCAAACACTCCTTAAGAGGATTAAATGCCACCTCACATTGATTTGACCAAATAAACTTTTTCCCTTTCCACTAAAGAGAAGTGATGGGATGAGCTACTCATGAGAAATCCTTCACAAGGTGATGATAGTAACCTACCAATCCCATGAAACTACAAACTACTGAGACATTAGTCGGTATAGTCCAATCCATGATAGCTCAAATTTTCTCTAGATCCACCCCAATACCATCACTAGTGATGATATGTCCCAAATACTTCACCTCCAACTGGAAGAATCCACATTTACACAGGTTGCCATACCACTGATGGTCTCTCAAGCACTGTAATACTTGGCATAAATGGACTTGATGCTCCTCTATAGTCTTCGAATAGATCAATATATCATCCAAGAATACAATGACACACTGATTGAGGTAGGTGTGAAATACTCCATTCATCAAACTTATAAACACTAATGGTGCATTGGTTAACACAAAGGGTACAATCGTGAACTCATAATGCCCATATTGTGTGAAAAAAGCTATTTGATGAATGTTAGCCTCCTAGATACAAAGCTGATGGTTTCTTGACTTTAGATCAATCTTTGAGACACTCATTCTCCCTTCATCTGATTGAACAATTCATCTATCCTTGGAAAGAGATATTGGTTCTTCACCATCACCTTATTCAACTACCAGTAGTCAATGCACAAATGCAATGACCCATCCTTCTTCTTCATGAAGATGATTGGTGCACCCCAAGGGGATACACTAGGATGAATATGGCCCTTGGAAAAAAATTCCTCCAACTATAATCTAAGTTCACTCAACTCTTGAGTAGTCATGCAGTAGGGAGCTCATGAAATTGGCTCCACTCTTGGTACAAGATCGATCTAAAAATCAATGTCACACTTTGGTGACATACCTAGAATCTCATCAGGTAACACATCCACATACTCACGAAGGATTGGGTGATCATAAAGGGTCACATTACATCTCTCAGTTTCCTCGAGATCACTGAAATAAATAAGAAACAATTGGCAACCCTTCCACACACTTAGCTTTAGCTGATTAGCTGAGATTATCCAAAGTGAGACTTCTCTTTGGACTCCCAAAAGTTCCACTTGTCCAACTGTGTCTTCCACACACTATACCAAATTGTGATGACAATCTATATTTTCCTAATGGGTAGCTAACCAATCCATGCCCAACACATTGTCATAGGATCCCAGAGGTAGGATATGAAGATCCACTCTGGTGGTGAAGATTCTCAAATTCAAACTACATCCTTTGATCAAAGAATCTAGAACCACTTTGGAACCTATGGCTAACTCAACCTGCCACCTATTGACCTAACGTATTACCACTAGCCCACATTGCTGAATAAGGAATGGTGAAATGAAATAATTAGAGGCACCAAAGTCAACTAACACTAAAGACAAAATGCCACACAATGTACCTGTAGCCTCAACTACTATACCTTGGTGCTAAGCCTAACGGTTATCAACTGCCACAAATACTTGGTGACTTCTTCCAGCATCTCCCACCATAGTTTTAGATTGAGTTGCACTCTTACCAGGCCTTATAGATGGTTTGATAGAACACTCAAAATATTTATGGCTAGGCTGACCACAAGAATAACAATTTCCTTTGAAGCTAGAACATATTCTGTGGCAACCTTGAGTAGTGCTAGGATAAAGTGCACTACCCTTGCTAGAGTTTTGTTGGCCTACTTGAGGAGGATGATCCTGTTAAGATTTCTAACCATGATTCCAGTCATCTCCCTTCTTTTCAGTGGTACTAGAAGACTGTCTACCCTTGCTCCAAAACCCTTTTCCCCTTTGTCAAAGATGACCACCATTACCACCTTGAGATGGTGTTGATTGGGCTTGGCCTTTTCTTGAGGACTGAATATATTGAGCATCCTATCCTAAATATCATGCATTTTGGTTCTAAGAACTAGAATTTCTACTAAAACCTTGAGGAACATTACTCTCCAAAATCCTTGCCTTCTGTATGACATGTGCAAGTGTCCTAGGTTAGTGAGCATAGAGATTCCCAATGATAGAGTCCCAAAGACCCCTAGAAAAATATTGCATGAGGAGTGCCTTGTCATGTTGGTAGCTTGAATACTGCCTCAAACCAAGAAACTTCTTCTCATACTAATCCACTGTCATATTTCCCTACTTGAGTTCATGTAATTCATTAGTACGAGCTTCACAATACTATGGAGAAAGGAATTTCTCTTGGAACCTCTCCTTGAATATCTCCCTAGTGAGATCTGCCACATCGATATGAAGCTTCTAGCACTCCATATCCTACTAGATAAAACCATGTTCCCTCAACTGCATGATAGCACAATGGGCCTTCACATTGCTCTAATAATTTAGTAAGGAGAAACAATGCCCCATATCAAGTAACTAAGTCTTTTCCTTGAGTCTTATCCCCTAGCCATCAAATAGTGGTGGTTTGGATCTCTAAAATTCCCACATCATTTCAACTTGAGTGAAATCATCATCATCTTTACCATGGCCCCTCCATCGGTGCCTCCTTTTGTTAGGTGGTGTACGAGAATGTTCACAATCACAGTCACATTCCTCTTCCCTATGCTCATACCTATGGGAATCTCCATGATGAGATCCCTCTTCCTGATTATGATCCTATTGGCATTACTCTACACAAGTGCCCAACTAAACCAGAATCTCCTGAAGTATTGACATCAATGCCCCAATACCATTATGCTTTGTTCTCACTCTCCTTCCTATTGTTCCTCTTCCTAGCATTCTTCTCCATGGTTATTGCTATGGGTACCACCCCAACCACCAGGTCTATGTGCAGGAGGCATCACTAATAGAAGTAACAATTCAAGGTCATAAACATATGTCACAAGCATAGAGTATGAAGCAAAAACCAACAAGATATTAAAATAGTAGCCATAATATAACAATACACAAATAGAAAACAAAACCATAAAGGAAGCATAATACAGAGATCCCAATGTTGCAACTTGGGCTCTGATACTAGATATAATGCCCCACCTAGAGATCCTTGGAACAAGGATAGATAAAAGCCAAAAAAATTTTATTTTACAAGTATGGAAGCACACAACAACCAACAAACAAAGATCACAAGGATCATAACAAAAGACTAACCAAACAACCAAACACCAAAGATCTCCAAGTGTCACCATTCACCAAAACATAAACAAGAAAATAGCAAAGACCAACCATGGTCTCACACATGTTGAGGGCACAAAGGAAGATCAAATCAACTATTGAACACCATGCTAAAATTCAAATGCTGACTCCTGAAAATTGGCTAAGTCTAAAATCCTGAAGCCCTGAAATTTCCTAGAATCTTTATCTTAGCTCGCAGATGTCTGGAACCTATCTCAAAAGACTCGTCACATATATTAAAATATATCTTAAGTAAAAGGAATTAAACAATATATTTTAAACCACATAGGAAATATATTTTGAACTATGAAGGTGTAAAACATAATAGGGTGTCCAAAACTAGCTTCCAAAATTTCCCTAGCCAAGGCTAGATACCCCCTATTTTTTCACATGACGACCACAAACTAACAAATTCTCATGTGAGGAAGTGTAGCAAGTCACATGAGAAATTTCCCTTTGTGCGAGGAAGTGCATCAAATGATGCAAGGAAGTACTTGAGCCAATAGCCAAGACACCTAAAATTGGTATTAGGTTTCACACAAGAAGTGATAAAAGGCACACGAGAAAGCCTAATACACCACATGAGATTTTGCATTCTCATGTGAGAAAGTAAAATTTCATGTGAGAATCCAAAATAACACACCATAAACCAAGAAGGTTAAAAATCTAGAAAGTGAAATCCTCCACACTGGGGAGTACCAAATCCACATCTCGAGGCAAAGAAATTCAAACGGATAACCAAAAGACAAAAAGAAAAAATTTGAATCTAAACACTTAACATAGTAGTGAAGGGAAATGACTAAAAGAAACATCACAATGTATAGAAGGAAGATCGCAATGTACTGAAATAATGAACTTAATGCACGGTTCCTCGCAACCATAATAGCACCATGAGACCTCGAAGTTCCTAGCCATCCTTTGTACGTAACATCCCAAATTGCCAACTAGATAGTTGGAGTTGTCTTATAAGGATATCACTACTAAAGTGCAATAACATCATAAGAACTAGAAATCTAATAATGCTAAAATAAAAAGTAATAGATACTCCAACCAATCAATTAACATCATCTTATCATATCCTAAACATCACAATTAAGGAAATGTGACAATGCTAACATTGTCTAAATATGATATACAAGCATTCCAATGAAAGCATAAATCACAAGAAAGCATACTTCAGAACCTGAAGTACCAATTGAAAAACATCCAACATTGGTTGCACTAGGATAATTGACTGTCTTTGCACATTGATCCCTAGTAGTGATATAGGTAACTATACCTTCCAACCATGTGAAACCCATAGGTTCACTCCTGACATGCTCATAGAGATAATGATCCAACCATAAACATATGTAAAAAAAACATCCATGGCTAACACTCATGCTAAATAGTATGATGACTAAAACCAAGATCAAAGATAATGAATAAACTATAGTTCCTAGTCAGACACTCAATGGACTACTAGGTAGGGGATGACATCATGGAGAGTTGCTTGGCATTGACAAGCCCAAACTAGTTTGGTAGCTACTCTCCCCAATAGAAGGCGCATAATCTAGTTTTAATTATCTTAAATTTATTGCCACCTAGTGTATTTTTATTTAGTTATCACTTACTTAAGACTTCCTATGCAATGCTCTGGGCATAGACACTAGGCTATGGAAATAGAAGCCCCCTCCATATGCTACCCTACCCTACCCATGCTCATCCAATGATGAGTGCCTATAGGCATGCATATTCCCAACTCAACTTGACAAATGCATGCACGCATGCTTGTTTGTGGCACACCATCATCATGAAGATAATAACACAAGGATTGGATGAGAACACAATGCATAAATACACTGAACCAAAAATAGACTCTAGAGAATAGATGCAATACACATCCCAATGCAACATAAAAGTGCAACAATGGTATGGATGACATCCAAATGGATAATTTAGGTCCATGACCAAACTTATGCCAAGGAAACTCGAGAAAACCAGGCAACACACAAAATGAGGTAAAAACACCAAAATTGGAAAAACTTTGAAATTAAAATCCATCTGGTCTTTGGGCACAAAACCCTCAAAAATCAAATAAATTTTGGGTTCAAACATCGTATGCAAAATGACCAACATAACAGTGTGAAACCCCAAATCCCTATGTTAAAAAAAAGGAAAATGTTCATACCCAACCAACTAGGTAGAACCAACAAACAGAAAAGGAGGGGAACACTTGTTCTTAGCCTCCTAACAAACAACTACTAGAAAAAGAAATTGAAACATAGCAAAAACAAGAAAATGGGAGAGTCCTACTTGACAACAAAAGGGGCAAAAATTGAAATCAACTTGATAAAATAAATAAACCGCAGATATTATAGAAAGTGACGACAAAGCAAGGTCTCCCCGAGCTAGATCCAATGAGACCGAACTTGCAAAGATCCCACGCTCACAACTCCCACAATGAATAGAAACATGATTATCTAGAAGAGGATTCTAAGAAAAAGCTCTCAAATTTGTATTTTCAAAAGTGAGAAGTGAGAAAATAAATCCTTTTTCAATACTTGTTCACTTTTCAAATAAATAATCAATTAGGGTAAATAGCCAATTATACTAGCTGGACCCCAAATTGACCCAATTGAAAATAGGTTATGCCTCATAATAGGAATTCACCTAAGGAAAAGCTGCCAAAAATTAAAAATCAATTAAATAAAGCCCAAAAATTGTGAAACCAAAATCACAAAAGGCCTTAACAACTTCGCGATAATATGAAACTCTAAATGCATAGACATGTTCACTAGTCTAATCACATAATGCAAATGAGTCTAGATTTTAAAAATCATTAGAAAGTTTAATTAAACATTAAATAAGATACATCAACCATAAGAGATGACATTGGTAAATATAAATAGTTGAATCACTAACTCCACATGCCACTACAAGGGATATAATTCCTGCACACTAAAACACATTATCAAGTGCAACTTCATATTTGAAGCAATAAATGCATTAAATAACTAATTTACCCATTTATTCAATCTATAACTAAATATTCCATTTACATCACTCACATTTGCATAAAGCATAATGAAACAAGAATGAAGTAAATCACCATAGCATAAAAATCCATCAGACAACATAATCAAATATATGTCCAAATACCAGGTAACCAGATATCATCATAGACCTACTGTCATCTTAAAATGGCATCAATATGCAAATATGATAAACTAAACATCATAGTAGTATAGCATCTATGATAATGGAATCAAAGTATAACATCCAACCCTCAGGTCATACCAAAGTACAAAATAATAATAGTATCAAGTATCTCTCGAATCAAAATAAACAAGGTACAAAATGCAAACATGAGAGACACTACAAAAATACTTAGGAGCAGGGCTAAAAATGGTGTATTCAAAAATTAAAATGGATTCTTCCTTATACTTCATGGGGATGCAAAATCTAGAATGTACTAGCCATCTTAAAACATCATTATAGGGAGTGCAAATGAACCACATGTAATACCTTAATCATTTGGTTGTAATAATAATGGGAAATTTTTTCGTAATCATCCAATACAACAAAAAAATGAAGGCACTTTTTTTTGAAGTCAGGCTTATTAATTTCTTTCCCTTTTCTATGCCCTTTTGTGATGCAATCCACATGGTTGATCCTTGTGAAATGTCTTGTCAAATTCATGGCGATCTTAACCATCATAAAAATAGCAAGGCCGCCAAATTTACCCATTCTCCAAATTTGGATAATCATAAAACACAATTTAGAGAGGTCCTTTCCCTACTAATAAGGGAATTTATATAGTTTAGTAGCATTTTAGTACTCGTCCAACTCTTTAGGCTCTCCAAATCAAATCCCAAGCCAACTATAATAGTTTCCACCACATTGCCTTCCCTAAAAATGTGTTGT